>CM035413.1:153114851-153239851 GCA_020310875.1 Ceratopteris richardii
AGACACAGACACATATACACACCTTATCTGACATGGCAATCAGATACAAGTAAGAGAAGTCAGGAAAGAGGTTTCCTATAGGGTCAAGAACCAACACTACACACACATATATATCTACATATATGCATGTATGGTATAGAAAGTTAAAGAGAATCATATGATGAGAGCAAGTGAAAGTAAATAGAACCAAGATACAATCAACTTGATTTTATCTGTTATCATTAGTGTCCAAATGAAAGGATGGATGGCCACTAGACACTTTTGTATATGTTCTTTAATAGAACATATAGTGGTGTGGTCAGTCATAGATTGTAAGTTCGATCCCATTTTATAACACCTAAGAAATTTGTGTTCATGCTCTATGTGTATTGTGTTTTTCTATGTATTCTGTAAGCTTGTGCAGAGTATCATGAGCTGCATTCAAAGCTCGGTTTTCTACTGTGAGGGTATCATCATGGAGTTCTAGAGAAGGAGAGTCCACTATGGTGCATCACCATCGAAATAGTTCATTGGTATTAGAGCATTTTGACATAATCACTTTGTTTTTTTATGTGAGTGAAGCGAGTACCCATCCGGCCATCCAAGGCTTTCTCCAAGGCTTACGACTAGGGCAAGGACCAAGGCATAGACCTTGGCATACCTTGTCATCTGAGTTAACGAATTCACCATTAGCACCATTGGCTACACATGAGGTAGAACCTGAATGATCAAGGTGTGAAAAATGAGGAGCTGGGCTTAAGCACACTCTCAAAGAATATATGAGATGAGATATGAGAGACAAATAAGTGAGCAACGCTTAAACCAACAAGAATACAAAGTTCAGTAGTAGAAGCTAAATCAAGGTCAAACTACTTGAAAAGAACAAAGATAATAACACTATTAAATGATCTCAATGATACAAATAAAGCCAATGTATAATGTTCAAGAGTGTGTGGTATAAACCACTCCTCTTCACTCCCTAGGATGCACCCCACAACTACAAGAAATGAGTCGACTCTCTCTCAACTCCAACCCTCTGTCTGTCTTCCAAAAATACTCAGAAGCTTCTGTTTAAATAGGCATAACTCTCTAATGTGTGGGAGTTTGGTGAAACTCTTTAAGATGCAGATTTTGCATGATATATTGGAACAAGTTTGCTAAAGAAATCATTTTCAGATGATGCACATAGCTCAAGATACAAGCTTCCAAAGTTGGCCTACTGGCCGTTTTTAGCAATTTGCCAATTCTCTATCTACCAACTTGCGGCCAGCATAACTTGAGTTTGGAGATGTGTTTGCAAGAGATTTTTGGTGAGCTCACACGTGATATTATGGAGAACATTTCAGCTTTTAGATCAACCAAAAATGATGCACAGTTAGCGAGATATGATCCGTGCAAAACTACCTTCAGAAAAAGGTGTGCTATTGTCTTGAATTTTTTCTTAAATTATAGGAACACTTTTCCAACTTGGCATTGACTTCAAATATGGTTTATTCATGACTATGGCTGATATGGAAAACATAATAAATCACTCTTAGAATATAATGAACTTTAATAAAGAGTTCAACCTCTAATAATACTTTGAAGAGATGGTGTGGACTTGCATATTCCAACACCTTCCCTCAAGTCCAACATCATCAAAATAATAACTTGAAATAAAATGCTTGCTGAAGGCATATGAAGATGATTCTTCCCTTATTTGTTGAAGATGCATGATGAGCCTTCGCTTACTCATGACTTCCTTCCCTTAAAGGGCGCTCCATCATGCCAAGTGATGATCTATGCTTGATGAACAACTCCTTGCCGAGAGCTTTAGTGAAGAGGTCAGCCACATTTTTCTTTGTGTTGCAATGGTGTAAGATGATATCACCACTTTGTATCTTATCTCTGATGAAGTGCTCCCTCACTTCAATGTGCTTGGTTCGTTGATGCATGACTGGATTCTTTGCCAAAGATTCAGCTGAGACATTATCACAATGAATGGTGGTAGGTTGGTTTTCACCGAAACCAATCTCATCCAAGTATCTTCTCAGCCAAATAGCTTCACAAGCTGAGGTTGTCAGAGCTTTGTATTCAGCTTTTGTAGAGGATAAGTTGATCATACTTTGCTTTTTGGAACTCCATGAAATAGCTCCATTGCCTAGGAAGAAGGCACTTCCACTTATGCTCTTTATATCAACCAAGCTTGCTGCATAATCTGAATCACTAAATCCATGAAGATTCAATGTATCTCCTCCATAGAGAATTCCAAGTGAAGAAGTATCTTTCAAATATCTTAGTATCCTCTTGGTTGTATTCCAATGAGATACTTTGGGAGCTTGTAGATATTGGGAGAGAGAGTTCACTGCAAAACAAATATCAGGTCTTGTGATGATCAAATAGACGAGAGATCCTATATGGCTTATTCATGAAATTTGGGAAATATTCAAGTCCCATTTATATTACTTACTATGTTAACTTCTTAAGTTTGAGGCAAACCTTCATATCCCATTTATAATACAATTATCCTTAATATTAAAGTATCAATTTAATATACTCCAATCAAGAGATAATAACATGTTGGAGTGTGTGAATGTGTCAAAACATAAAACATTGGGACACAAAGAACTGTCTCAAAATCTTGTGTAATTCCCATTTTTCTTGAATAGGCCTTCTATGAGTTGTCTATATAGTGTTTCATCATATGGAACACCATTCTCATCCTTCGTGAGTTTGAGAGTTGACTTCATAGGTGTAGAGACCGGCTTAGAGTGAGACATCTCAAACCTATCAAGAGTGGAAAAAAGGTACTTTTGTTGAGAGATAACTATATCTCCCTTCTCTCGTTGAGAGACTTCGATGCCAAGAATGTAGTGTAAGTCACCAAGATCCTTCATTTCAAACTCTTTAGAGAGTTTTCTTTGAAAATCTTCAATCATTGCTTCATTGCTTCTTGTCAACATGAGATCATCCACATATAGAAGAACAATAACAATATCTTTTCCCTTGACTTTATAATACAAACTATGATCAACATTGCTTCTTTGAAAGCCTTGAGAGCAAAGATGCTCATCAATCCTTGCATACCAAGCTCGGGGAGCTTGCATCAAACCATACAAACTTTTGAGAAGTTTGCATACCGTGTGCTCTTTATCTTTGACAATGTATCCTTCTGGTTCTTGCATGTAGACTTCTTCCTCAAGTATTCCATTGAGGAAGGCATTGTTGACATCCATTTGCTTCACCTTCCACTTGAATATGGAGGCAAGGGAAAGTAATAACCTAACTGAACTCATCTTTGCTACTGGAGCATATGTTTCATCATAATCCAATCCATATTGTTGAGAATATCCTTTAGCTACTAACCTTGCTTTGTGTCTATCTATCTTCGCTTCCTTGTTGAATTTCAACTTGTAGATCCATTTTATTTTAGAATTAGCAGCCTTATATGTTGATGGTTTGTCATGTTGTCAAATAGAGCTAAGCAAAGCAACATTACTTTGCTCAAAACTTGAGGAATTACCTCGTTGATATGTAAGTCTTTGAGGTTGGTGTTATGATCCTTGAAGACCTTCTAAGAGTTGCACAGTGATCTTCATCTTCTTCCTCTAATTCTTCAATGGTTTCCTCATGTGTAGAAGAGGGAACTTCAACTTTAACTGTTGTTGAAGAGCCTTTATCCAAATCTGAAATTGATGCTCAACTGAAGGTTGCATTCTCATAAAAAATCACATCCCTTGATAGGAACGTCTCCTTCTTACATGGATCATAAAGTTTGTAAGCTTTGCTTACATCACTATATCCAACAAAGATGCATTTCCTCGACTTGTCATCTAGCTTCTTCCTCTTTTCATCTGGAATGTGAGAAAATGCGAGGCAACCAAAAACTATTAAATTATGTACCTTAGGCTTGATGTTGTGAAGAGCTTCATAGGGGGTAATGCCCTTCAAGACTTCGGTAGGAGACCTATTCATCAAATAGCATGAAGTGTTGATTGCTTCAACCCAAAAGATGTTGCTCAGACCTTTGTCTTTGAGAATGCATCTTGCTGTTTCAAATAATGTCCTATTCTTCCTCTCTGCCACTCCATTTTTTTGTGGAGTGTAGCTGCAAGTAAGTTTCCTTCGAATGTCATTCTCAAGTAGATAATGGCTAAAATCCTTCGACAAGAATTCTCCTCCATTGTCAGACCATAGAGTCTTTAGTCTTCGTCCTATCATCTTTTACCACTATAGCATGAAAGTGTTTGAAAATATGAAATACATCAGACTTGGACTTCATAAAATAAACCCAAGTATATCTAGAGAAATGATTCGTGAAGCTAACACAATAAATATTCCACGAATCCCTTTAGGTAGGTTTTTACAAAGATTCCAAGTCAAATGTGACTTTTACAATGAGATAAAGTGGTAATTAACCACTAACATGAGTTCCTATGCTTCTCCATATGTGTATGGACTTCAAGGTATCCTTCAAGCCAAATGTGTAGGCTTGTGAATTGCACCAAGATCTCCCCCTCAAGCCAAAAATTTTGGCTTGGTCTTCATCTTCAATCTTCATGTATATCCTGCAATCCAATCATTGTTTTGAACCTGCAAAGTTTGGTTCCATCCAAAGCTTTAGTCAACAAATCTGCACATTGCATGTTGGTTGATACATAGGTTAGTTGAATGTCTTTGCTCAATAATTTCTCTCTCACATAATGGTAATGGACCTCTATATGTTTGGTCTGATAGATAGGATTAGCTACAAGGTGAAGTGAGCTTGTATTGTCTCCAAAGATTATTGGTGACCTAGTATATAAGCCGAATTCAATATAGAATAGCTTGATCCATATGGCTTCTTGGGTGGCATTTGCCAATCCTCTATATTGTGCCTCTGTAGAGGATAAAGCAATAGTAGGTCGCTTCTTTGAAGACCATGATATTGGCTTGTCACCTGCAAATGAAATGTATCCAGAGGTGCTCCTCCTATCATCCTTGCATCCTGCCCAATCTGCATCTGAATAGATCTTGATATCAATGTATGAAGTGTAAGAGAAATAAAAACCATGATGTTGTGTACCCTTGAGGTACTTTAGAATTCTTTTGCTAGCTTCTAAGTTCAGTACCCTTGGCTTGTGCATAAATTGACTTAGCACACTAACTCCATATGCAATATCTATCCTTGTTAAGGTAGCATAGTTCAAGCTTCCAACTATGATTTGGTAACCTGTAACATCATCAAATCATCAGCTTCATGGGCACTTAGTTTTAGGTTTACCTCCATTGGAGTACTTGCAACTTTGGCATCCTGCAAATGAAACTTCTTCAACATATCGTCTATGTACTTTTTCTGAGTAATGTATATTCCTGAGTTAGTATAGACTAAGTCAAAGTCCAAGAAAATACTTTCGTAGACCAAGATCATTGATCTTGAACTCCTTCATCATCTGGCTCTTGATTTGTCTGATTCCATTAACATCATTATGTGTACATATGATGTCATCAACATAAACACATAGGTATATTACCTCTAAATTACTTCTCTTGATGAATAGAGAAGTATCTACCTTGCTCATGACAAAACCTTGGTCTTGAAGGTAAGCGATCAGCCTGTGATTCCATGCCCTAGGTGCCTGCTTTAGTCCATATAAGGCTTTATTCAATTTGCACACATATGATACCTTGTTAGGGTCCTCATAGCTAGGAGGTTGTGACATATATATCTCCTCTGAAATCCATCCATTCAAGAAAGCATTCTTGACATCTAATTGGTACATGTTCCAATTTTTTGATGCGACTACACTCACCAACACTCTGATAGTTGGCATCTTGGCCACAGGTGAGAATGTCTCTTCATAGTCAATGCCTTGGGTTTGTGCAAACCATTTGGCTACCAATCTGGCTTTGTGCCTGTTAATTGACCCATCAAAATTTCTTTTAAGTTTATAGATCCATCTGGATCCTACTACCTTCATGGACTCCTTCTTTGGTACTAGCTCCCATGTGTCACTTTCCTTGAGTGCTTCAATCTTCTCATCCATAGCTTCTTTCCATTTTGTCTTGGTTATGGCTTCTTTATATGATCCTAGTTCTTCAATTGACAAATCTTTGGCAAGATAAACAGAGTGTTTAGTAACAAGAGATGTATCATACCCATATCTGATAGGTTTTTTGCTCTCTCTTTGTGATCTTCTGATTGATTGAGTTGAAGATTCAGGTATGTCTTCAGGTTTCTTCATCTTCATTTTGCCCTTGGACTTCCATGTCTTGAACTCTTCAAGGTTGATAATGTCTTCATCATCTGAATTTGAGTCTTCATTCTAAGTAGGTTCCTCCTTGGCAAGACTTGGAAACTCTTCTTCCAAATCATACGGTAGTTTGAACTTCTTGCATTCATTCTCATACCAGGAATCATTTTCATCAAAGACAACATCTCTACTAACCATGAATCCCTTATTTGAAGGGTTGTAAAACTTGTATACTTTTTTATTCAAATCATATCCAATAAAGATGCACTTCTCAGCCTTAGGGTCTAGCTTACCTCTTATCTGAGAAGGAATGTGTACATATGCTTCACATCCAAATATCCTGCAATGATATAGTGAGGGTCTCTTACCATGCCATGCTTCATAGGGTGTCATCCCATCAAGTGACTTAGATGGTAACCTGTTTATGAGATAAGTGGCAGTAGAAACACTCTCCGCCCATAGATAGTTAGGTAACTTTTTTTCATTCAACATAGACCTAGCTGTCTCAACAATCAACCTATTTCTTCTCTCAGCTACCCCATTCTGTTCAGGAGTATACCTTGTGGTGATTTCTCTTTTAATACCTCTGTCCTGCAAGAAGTTTTCAAACTCATTAGAGAAGTACTCACCTCCTCCATCTGACCTTAGCCTCTTCAAATTCTTCCCTGTCTGATTCTCAACAGGTGCAAGATATTTATGTAAATTGTAAAAATTGTTTGTTTATGTCTCTACATTTAACTCTTTGAAAGATACATAGTACCTTGATCCTAATAATGAAGGGTCTTTGCTTGGTCCCCATACATCTGTATGGACAAGTTCTAGGTAGTCTTCATGCATGTAACCTTTCCTTGAGAAGGGTAACCTGTGAGACTTCGCAAATTGACAAGCACTATATTTATATATCATGTGTTGTTTGGAAACATTGGGTATTCCAATTACACAATGATCCCTGCATATCTGCTTCAAGGTTCTTTCTCCTACATGCCCTAATCTTTTGTGCCAAATCTCAAGCTCTGAAAGTGTTTGATCTTTATAACTGTATAATGCAATATTCTTTGTGTCTTCTAGCTCAAAAGTGAAAAGTCTGCCTCATTTTTCTCCCTTAGCAATCCTCTTGAACCCATGCCTTGGATCCTCCACAAATGCTCCAAATTGATTGAATCTAACCTGCAAACCTTTCTCCACAATCTCTCCAACACTCATCAAATTTTTGGTAATGGTTGGTACATAGAGTACCCTACTCAACAAGTTCTGCTTTCCATCACAAGTCTTAACATTTACACTTTAACTACTGACTGCTTGGTTTCATCACCTGTTTGGACTTGATGCTTACCTTTTGGTTCCTCAAGATCAGAGAGTAGTGCTACATCGCCAACCACATGATTTGAGCTTCCTGAGTCAATGCAGAATAGGTGGTCATCATTTGTACCTGATTTTGAAGTCATGTTCATGATCAGAAGAGAATCATCCTGCTCTTCTGTATAGTTGTTGTAGTCCTTTCTGGATTTGAATCCTCCTTGGTAGTTGCCATTGTAATTGTTGTTGTAATTGTTTTTGTAGTTGTTGTTGTAGCCTTGGTGATGGTTGAATCTACCGCTTGACTGTGAGTATCCACCTCTTTGATATCCTCTTCCTCTCTGATTCGTGTAGTTCCTGAAACACTCATCTGTAGTATGATTTGATAAACCACAAATGTTGCATGGAGAGGCGTTATAGGATCTCCCCCTACCTTGCTTACCTCCTCTGCCCCTTCCTCTTGATGATCTACCTCTCCCTGCATAGTTGGCTTGGGAGGTAGTGCCTTCATCTTCCACCTTCTTGTTCTTGCCTTTATCTTTAGACTTCTTATCAGTGTATAGGGAAGAGGAGTTATTACCTTTGGATGTGTCTCCATTCTTGTTGAGCTTCACTTCATGAGTAAACAATTGTCCCATGAGAGTTGTAAGATCTCGAATTTGCATGCCCATGTAAAGGTCCATGGCAGTGGTAAAGCTTTCCCACTTGTCATCAGCTTTGATCCCATTGATCACTTGCCTTACAATCTGCTATTCTTCAATCTCTTCTCCTATGCTTGCTAATTGATCTACTACATCTTTAATCTTGGTCACAAACTCTGAAATAGCTTGCTTAGGTTGCTTCCTTACTGTGGTGAATTCAATCCACAACTGATTTTTCTAGCCCTTGTGTTGGAAGAGAAATAAGATGACAAGGTTTCCCAAGTTTCTTGGGATGTCTTACAGTTCCTAGTATGTGGCAAAAGAAAATCAGAGGTAGAGTTGAGTAAATAAGACCTCGCTAATGCATCCTTAGCACACCATGTGTTGAGCTTTTCATGTCCTTCCTTTGTTGGCAATCCTCTTGTTTTGAATGAGGGCAATTCCTCATCTCCTGAGATATTTCCATAGAGACTCCTTCCCTGTAGGTAGGTCTTCATCCTTAGAGACCACGCCTGATAGTTGTTCCTATCCAATTTATCAATAATTGAAGGAAAATCATCTCCCATTTTACCTTAATTTGCTCTAATACCACTGTTGGGAAAGATGGATGGATACTCCAATAGATTGAGTAGGTATTGCCAAATCTTGCTTTGTACCATCCCTTGAATGCTTCAAGGTTGATAAGTGGAACTCCTTAGCTTTCCAATGATACCATAAAATGGCCTATGTACTTTGGAAATGATATGTGCAAAGGTTGAATCAAAACAGATAACTTTGAACCTCAAGATCTAAAGAAAACCTTCTATTTATGTCTTGACATTTGCTGGATCTTTTGCTCAGTATGACCAGCATAGTAGGAATTGGAAAAATTCCTTTTATGGGTATCTAATTATCTTATTAAGCTAACTATTCCAAGTGGAATGATGTAAAAAGATTAACTATGCTAAGAGAAATCAATTTAGCAAGTAAACCTTTACCCCCAATTTTTTAGGAGTGTTGGAGACTTTGACTAGTGATCACCTCGATGAGCTTTTCTCTGAAATGGCTGAATAGAATCTCTTCAAAAGTTGATAGCCTGTAGATAACTTTGGGCTGGCTCCAACAAGCTTTAGATCTTTGAATTTGGTGGAGAAATGACTGAGATATGCACTCCACAAGTTGACAGACTTTCAAGTAGTATAAAAAATGAACAATGTGAATATATGTATTAATGAACACTTGTATACAATGCCATTGGCATGAATATCATTGCTTAATGGTGTAGATAGGTGTGGGCTAGAGTTTAAGCCTCACACACACTCAGAACCAGTAATGAGAAGCTTGGGAATGATGAGTTCTAACCGCGACTTTTTCATGATCACTTTTATAGTGAGTAAGTGAAAATTTGAGTTCGAATTCAAATTTTGGCTCCCTATGATCAAGCTTCTATATTCTAGGAGATATTCCTTCAATCAAAGTTAACCGTTTTTCACAAATCCCTTTAGGTAGGTGTTTACAAAGATTCCAAGTCAAATGTGACTTTTACAATGAGATAAAGTGGTAATTAACCACTAACATGAGTTCCTATGCTTCTCCATATGTGTATGGACTTCAAAGTATCCTTCAAGCCAAATGTGTAGGCCATCGAATTGCACCAACACACCAGTATATCATGTGCCCTTGAGCTGCTCTTTGAGAACTTACTCCTAGCATGCTTTCCAAGGCAGCGCGCTTCACACACTTTTCTAATCCTTTGTAAGGCTTGAATTCCAATGACCATGCCTTTCTCCTTCAGCATACATGTACTATTGAAGTTCAAGTGACCATACCTCTTGTGCCATAACTCGGTACGCATAATGGGGGCTGCTTTGTCATTTCCCATTGCTGAAAATGCTGAGACTTCTCCTTCTAATTTGAAACGTTTGCCTTGCTTTCTTCCTCTAGCAACCACTTTGTAGGAATTCTTTGGATCTTTAATGAGGCATTGCTGGCCTTCAAACTCTATTCTGAGTCCCTTCTCAGTCATAGTTCCAACTGAAAGTAGATTCTTGGTAAGCAATGGTACCAAGAGAACATTGTCGAGTGTCTTTTTTTCTCCCGTTCCCAATCGAATGGGTATGTCACCTTTCCCTACAATAGAATTTGGAGTACTATCTACTGTAAGGATAGTACCATTATGAGAATCATCAATATTAGAAAAGTATTGAGCATGAGAAGTCATATGAGAACTTGCTCCGCTATCGATCCACCATGGTTCCTCTTTGGGATCATGTGTATGGGCTTCTATCTCTTCGAATGATACAACTGAAGAATCTTCTTCAAAATGAGTGGACTCATTTCCACCTTCTCCATCCATGTAGTGGGCTGATCTTCCTCTCCCATTATCTTGATTACTCCTGCAATCTTTAGCAAAATGGTCATACCTACAGCAATTGTAGCATTGGATAGTGTAATATCTACCTCTATCTTCTCCTCTTCCTCTACCTCTTGAGGAAGGATGTCCTCTTTCTTGGAAAGATTGATTACCTTCATGATCTTGTCGATCTTGGTTGTGAGTGGGCTGATGCCGCCCTCTTCCTCTTTGTGTGTTGAATCTTCCTCTTCCCCTTGATGAGAAGAGTGCTTTGTCATTCGATGTTGATGCCTTTCTTCCATCATGTATTGACTTCATTGCAGCCTGCCTTTGATCTTCATCTTTGAAATTTTGTTCCATCTCCTCAAGAGATGGCTTCTCCCTTAAGATGATGAGGCCTCGAACTAAGCCTTCATATCCATCTCGCAATCCACGGATGATGATTGTAGAGAGCTCCTTGTCAGGCATCTTATCTCCAATAGCCACTAGTTGTTGATGTAGATCATTGACTCTCTTGATGAAGCTTGAAGCATCCTCTCCTTGCTTCCTTGTACAATTGATCAGCTCAGCCCTCAATGCCACTTGCCTCGAGGTGCTCTTGGACTCGTAGATATTCTTCAATGTCTCCCATGCCTTCTTGGGAGTCTTCACGTCAAGGAGATGGCTGAGAATGTCATCTTTGACACTCAACCTTATCATATGAACTGCAAACATGGCCTTCTTATCCCATTTGCACAATTCTTCTTCACTTCCAGTCGGTCTGTCCATCGAAATTAAATCCCAATAATCTTGAAAGAAAAGTAAGGACTCCATATTTACCTTCCATGTAGCATAATTGTTGCCATTGAGCTTCTCAACTCCTTCTAAGTGTAGGTTATGGAGACTTGGTGCCATCTTCAGCTACAACAAGTTGAATCGAGACTCTTCCCTTTACTCAAATATGCTCACAGTAGGCACTTCTAACCTAGGTGCTTTGATACCATGTGAAAAATGAGGAGTTGAGCTTAAACACACTCTCAAAGAATATATGAGAGACAAATAAGTGCGCAATCCTTAAACCAACAAGAATACAAAGTTCAGTAGTAGAAGCTAACTCAAGCTCAAACTACTTGAAAAGAACAAAGCTAATAACACTATCAAATGAGCTCAATGATACAAATGAAGCCAATGTATAATGGTCAAGAGTGTGTGGTATACACCACTCCTCTTTAGTCCCTAGGATGCACTCCACAACTACAAGAAATGAGTTGACTGTCTCTCAACTCCAGCCCTTTGTCTATCTTCCAAAAATGCTTAGAAGCTTCTGTTTAAATAGGCATAACTCACTAATGCGTGGGAGTTTGGTGAAATTGTTTTAGATGAAGATTTTGCATGATATGGACAACAACTTTGCTGAAGAAACCATTTTGAGATGCATATGTAGCTCAAGATACAAGCTTCCAAAGTTGGCCTACTAGTCGTTTTCAACAATCTACCAATTCTCTACCTACCAACTTGCCACCAGCATAACTTGAGTTTAGAGATGAGTTTGCGGGAGAATTTTGATGAGTTGATACCTGAGCTTTTAGATCAACCAAAAAGGATGCACGATTAGCGAGATATGATCCGTGCAAAACTGCCTTGAGAAAAAGGTGTGCTGCTATCTTGAAATTTTTCCTAAATTATAGGAATACTTTTCCAACTTGGCATTGACTTCAAATATGCTTTATTTATGACTATGGCTGATGTGGAAAACATAATAAATCACTCTAAGAATATAATGAACTTCAATAAAGAGCTCAACCTATAATAATACTTTGAAAAGATGGTGTGGACTTGCATATTCCAACGCAAGGAAGATTAAGGTTCTTGATACTTCCAAGGAGGTCACCCATCCCAGTATTATTCCCCCTGGAGCTTTCTTGATTGTCAGTCTCTTGCCACTAAGCTACACTCTTGTGATGTTTGAAGAAGGGGAAAGACTAAGGTTCATATTACCTTGAATATATTTTGGGTCCTGAAAGCTTCATTCTTTGTGTTCAAACATTGTTTTGAAGCAATTTTGGGATGATTCTTGGAGCCATTTTGGAGTACTTTCATGCATAGTTCTCTTTATAAAGGTTCAAGAACATCAAGAAGAGTGCTCTTTGTACTTCTTTGACCATGAATATTCACCTTTGAGGTTGTTTTCTCAGCCACACTAGTAAATCTACAGGTCTCTTGAAAGGTTTTGAGTTGTGGTGTTAGAAGCCACCACAAGTTTATGCAAGTTTTTGAGCTTTAAGAAAGAGTTGACAAACACTTGTAAGCTAGTATTTGGGCTATGAATTCAATGTTTTAGTGCCATTTTATTGCATATATTGAGCACATAAACATTATTTTCTTTGCTAGTGTTTGGGCAATTAATTCAACATTTCAATGCCATTCTACTGCATATGTTGAGCACATACACACTACATACAGTTTTGTGGATACTGCTTATGTATGTTCATGTGGTCATTAATATAGCGGTTACATCTTTGCATAAAGCCTTTGACATTGATAAAGAGGCTCATAGTGAGGTTTTCTTACATGGTAGACACCCAGATGATTGGGTCTCTTTGGTGACTCAAATGGAAGACTTACTCACCCTCGCTATATGAGATGTATGCTAGTTGTTCATAGGTGCTCAATAAGACTAGTTGGCTTCTTTTGATTAACTGCTTATATACAGTGGAGTGAGTGATTCATTATGTAGCTTTACATGCCAGTACTTGCAATTTTACAAGATTTTGACACTAGTCATATGCTCATTTTGTAGAGGAGACTATGGTGAAATGTCTCCCAATTTTTGATGTTGTCAACTATAGAGTGGCCAATTTACTCCTTGATACACGTATTGGTGTGAGCTAATTCATCCATTTTTTGGGCAAGACTATTGAGTTTTCCCAAAATCTAACACTTGGTCATTATTTTATGAGAATTAACTATGTTTGGAATCTTCTAGCTCGAGTATCATTCTAGTTAGTTCCTTATCATCATGGCATCAGAGATCTCACACATGTTCTGGGGATTAGGGTCTAGTGCCCGTGTTTAGAGAAGGAGCTACAACTTGTAGGGAAAAGGCCATTTTGAGATCCAAAAATTTGATGCCAAAAAGTTTGCTCTATGGAAGAATTAGATTAAAGATGGGCTGATTCAAAGGAGGCAATGGAAATCAGCAAATGGAATCTCAAAGAAGCCTGCTAACATGGATGAAGATGATTTGGATGAAATGGCTAGTTCTACCACTTGATTGCACCTGGCTGATAATGTTTACTTTATAGTATTGGATTGCAAAAGGATATAGGAGCTTTGGAGGACGTTGTGCAATACATATGAAAACGAAACGACATCAAATAAAGCGTATCTGATGAGAACGTTATATGACCTTTGCATAAACCACACATAGAGTATTGCTGCTCATCCGAATGCAATTGATGATATATTCTCTCAGTTACAAGCTCAGAGAATGGAGATGGATAATGAAATGAAAGTATTCTTGTTGTTACATACCTTTCCATCATCATGGGATATGTTTTGGAGAGCTATTGGCAATAGTGCACCTAGTGGTAAAATGATTTATGATGACATATGTGGGGCACTCTCAAGTGAAGAGATTTGTAGAAATTCTATCGCTAGCACTTGGAGTGGAGAGGTATAATATTTCATGATTCTTACCAAGGAAAGAATCAACAATGTGGCAAGAGCAAGAACAAGGAAAAGAATGGTCAACAAAATAAGAGTATAAGTAAATCAAGGAAGAGCGATATTGAATGGCATTATTGCCATAAGAAAGGACACAATAAGAAAGAGTGCTATGCATTAAAGAATGCTAAAGGTAAAGAACAAAATGTTAATGGGCATTTTAAACAGCTACTTGCACCATCTACTTTGACTATGAAGATTGGAGAAGTCAATGCTACTTCTGATGATGTTGGTGTGTTGACACTTGATAGTATTTTGCCTACTAAGGCTCTTATGTCTAATTCTCTTTCCCACACATGGATACTAGATTGTGGTGCTTCTTTCCATGTGAAACCACATAGAGAATGGTCCTCTACTTATGCAGCAAAGTCCCTTGGTACCATGAGACTTGGCGACTCTTACTAGTGTGATGTTTTCGGGATTAGAGATGTGGTAGTGTAGTTCAGTGATGGTTCTGGAATATCGGATCTGAGGCCGAGGTTCCTGTTTCTCTTCTCAAGGAGTGGTTCATGTGTCGAGGATCACCGGGCAGCCACCTCGCTTCACGTCGGGTTCAGGTCTCGGGAAGGAAGCAGGTGATGGGAAGAGCGAACGTGAGGTTCGATCAGGCCCTTGTTGTGCGTCGTTCCCACGTCCGACGAGCAGCATCTGCGCTTTGGATGCCTCGCCCCCACTTTGGTATGGCAATCGTCGTAGGCCCCTATCCCTCGAGTGAAGAGACAAGCGAATGTGTGCAGACAAAGCTCAATGATACAATGTAAATATAACTGAAGTCGTCCAATAAAATCTGAATGGTACAATGATGCTCGCTATAGTGTGGATCGGTGATACGAAAATCTACTAGAGTGCAGATGGGATAATACAAATATGTTGCCGCTACAATGCGGGTCAACCGAATATGACATAGACCTCGTGCTACAGTGCAAGAAGTCACCCTCGAGTCTCGACTTCGATCTTCAGTCAGCCTTCCTTTTCTTCGGTCTTTTCTTTTCTTCAAGTATCCTCGGTAATAGCTTCTCTTCTCTTTACTTCAGAAATCCATGCGAAATCAAATCTGGAAAGAAGATCCACAGAAATGTCCACGAGGACTTTACTTCAACACTTGTCTTCACTTCATATAATCTCCAAAATCATCAACCGCAACCTGGAAAGATGAACCACAGAAATGTCCATGGAGAGGAGGGGTCATGTTAGTATATTTGAAGGGTTTAAGAAAAACACACTTGAAAAAAAAAACTATCTCCTACGATTGACTTCCAAGGATTCATTCTTTTTCTATTTCTCTCGTATTCCTACTTTGCAACTTAAAGGACAGATTTGAACCAATCAACTTTATCATGTTCTTATCTTCCTTCACACATGCTTTTTGAACATTCAAATAAGAACTTCATAATTCAACTACAACATATGTATATGCACATTATCTAAATCAATAGATTTTGTTCTCATCATGTGTCATCCTTGCGTATTGAATTGAGGTATTTCCCATTTGTCACATCCAAATGCAATTTCTTCAATGGTTCATACAAACACCATGTATTTCTACTCAGATAGTGTACATCTTTCATTTAACTAATGTCAGAGTGAGAAAAATTTTTGTTGAGCTTTCGCATCGAAGTTAAATTACGCATATATTTAATGCCATCTTTCAATTGCTCTAATTTCTTGTTATTTCTTATTATGGTTTTAGTCTTGATCACAAAGCACCTAAGCATCGTTTCCTTTACCAATGATCCGCCTTAATTCTCTCTCTGTCTGTCTTTCTCTCTCCTTTTCTTTCTCCATGTGGCCATCATAATTCTCTGTGTGCATCTCTCTGCCGACTTCTTCTGCCTCTCTCTCTCCCCTGCCTGAACTTTCTTCTCCCTGCTTCTCTACCAACAAGCCCAGGCATCTCTCTCTCTTTTTCCCGAACTTTCTTCTCCCTGCTTCTCTGCAACAGGCTTAGACATCTCTCTCTCTCCACATGTGCGTTACATCGTCGTCTGTGCGTCTCCACGTTTCTCTCTCTGTACCAGCTAGTGACGGAGCCCACAAGTTTCTGTCTCTTCCACCGTGACGCGCGACCTCCGTGTCTCCATCTGTATGAAGCTCTGATCATTACTCTCTCAGCCACGTGTGTCGACGGCAGATCTCCACAGCGCAACAACCACCAATCTACCTAGTACCGACTCCCGAGTCTCTCTCTCTTCACGTACGCTGCGTCGATAGCTGACACCACTCTCTCTCTCTCCTCGTGCAGTCACTGAGCCGCGTTTCCCTATCTGTCCTGTGCCGTCAGTGACCACCGACATCACGTATCCACTGCCAACTGTCTGCATCTCTCACTCTCTCTCTCTCTGCGTATCCACAGTTTCGTCAACAGCATGCCTATGTTCTTTCTTCTCTCTCTCTTAGGCGACCCGATATTCACTCAGGCTTCCTCCATCGATCTCATAAATCTTGAGCAAGGCAAGAGAGGATGCTGATGAGGGCACTACTAGAGGTGGGGTGAGAGAAAAGAAAGAGGGAAATAGCCTTCTTTCCATAGGTGATGAATTTTCCGTCATCGTATATATCTATGGTTAATGAAGACATTGATGTACACATGTGGAGTGCGAAGGTCTGCTAATCCTACCTCTTGCGGTATTGCTCAAAGATATCCATCACATACGAACTAAACAAATGGCTTGGGAATAATAACCTCATATATCATAGTAACGATCACCATATACAAGATAACCATGGACATTGAAGGTAGGCATGATGAGCCCTCGATGCTACACCTTCTTCCTCTCTCTAAGTACTCTACCAAAAAATATGTGCAAGAAGACGAATGAACAGAAATGGACAAAGAGCATACCTGGAAAGATGAACCACAGAAATATCCACAGGGAGAAACAAATGAGGCTTGGGTCCCTATTTATAGGTTCCCCCCATAGGACATCCTTCTAGATTCTTCTAAGCTCCTCTCAAAATTTCTAATTCCATAATCATCTTGCATGATCATTTTCTATTTTTTGGAAAAATCACAGTCATACTTTCTATTTTTTTATTTTTTTCCTTTTTATTTTTCCTAGACTAAGGTTTCGGTTTCACACTATATATACAGGATTAATTAATCTAAGGATTCAGACTTAGGTTAAAAGCCAATTTCAAGGGTCCTAATTAGCGTTTTGGTAAGGGAAATTAGGGTTTTATCCACAATTAAGACAAGCATGTCAGATTAATGTTTTATCTCGAGTTGGGAACTAGACTCCTAAGGTTTCCAAGGGTTCACGATCCATTTTTCTAGAGTAAATCTCACGTTTTCAAGGGGTTTCAAGGGTCAACCCTAGGGGTTTAGGGATCAAATGCTAGCTATTTACAGATACATGTCTAAAGTACATATTTAACATGATTTTGCATCTCTCAATCAATCAAATGGGCTAAAACATGCACAGATGGTAACCCTTTCTTAGATAAAACATCACATAAAGCCCAAAAATCAATGAACTTTGAAAAAAAATCATGCACACTTCCTTGAGGGATTTCATCCCCACACCGTAATAGATAGGAGATGGATAAGTATGGCAAGAGGAATCTTGTATTGTCTTTTTCATATATGAATAATGGTATGTTGAACTTGATCCTTGAAGTTTAAAGTTTAGTATTTCAATTTCAAAGTCACAATTTACAAATGTTCATTGTTTAATGAATCAATGTCAAATGCTGAATCATGAATGTATATGTAAAAATACATATTAATTAAATTATATATATATATACATACACACACACACACACACACACACATATATATATATATATATATATATATATATATATATATATATATATATATATATATATATATATATATATATATATATATATATATATATATATATATATATATATATATAATGTTTTTGATACAATGCATCTTACCTCCTCGTACCATTCAGTTCATGCACCTTACGCGCACCAAATTGAACGCACCTAATGCACCTGACTCCTATGCTGTAAAGGAAATGATCATATCATAAAAAACTGTCCAAAACTGGCTACTAAAGAGGCAAAGAAGAAAGAGGTTGGAATGGTTGTTGGAGAGGTCTACACCAAAAACAGAGTCTGCTAATCTTGTGGAGGAAGAAGAATGGACATTTACTATTGTTTGTAGTTTTGACCCATCTTCTCATAAGTAGTGCATGTCTGCAGTAGACTTAGATGTTTGGTACTTTGATAGTGGGGCAACCAAACATATCACCTCACAATGTAGTTTCGTCACTTTACTTAAGCCTGCCCCTACAGGGAATACTGTCACATGTGCCAACAACTCCTCTAATCCTATCATGGGAGTTGGTAAGATCATTCTGAGTACTGCTGATGGTAGTTCTTTCACTTTGTCAGATGCTTTATTTGTGCCAGGGATCAAGAAGAATCTATTATCAGTTTCTGCATAAGCCAAGATTGGCTTGGTTATGAAATTTATTGATTACAGATGTACAGTTCATGATCTGTCAAATGGTGATGTGATTATTGCTTATGGCATTGTATGTCATGAGCTTTATAAGCTCATAGACTATGAAAGATCGGTGAATGATTTGGCATGTGTAGTACATGATTCTCAGGCTATTTCAAATGCAAAGCTTTGGCATGCACACTTTGGTCATGTGAACTTTGCTAGTTTGCTATGCTTGCAGAAATCTAAAATGGTGTCCTCTTTGCCCAAACTTGAGGCATCCGGGAAACATGTATGTGAAGGGTGTATTTTGGGCAAAATGCAACGTTCCTCATTTCCAAAAGATGGTTGAGTTTGGGCTACTCAAAAATTGTAGCTTGTTCATCATGATGTCTATGGTCCTATGTAGACACCCTCTTTTGGAAATTATCTTTACTTCATCAATTTCATTGATGATTATTCCGGGCATGCATGGGTATATCCATTGAAATCAAAGTCCAAAGCGTTCATGTGCTTCAAACAATTTTTGGTTTTGGCTAAAAATCTGTCAACATGTAAAATGGGCACCCTTCATTCTGATCAAGGGGGGGAATATATATCTTATGATTTTAATGCATTTTTGGCTGAACATGGGATAAAACACTAGTATACAATGCCGTATACACCTCAATAGAATGGAGTTGTTCAATGAAAGAACATGTCACTCATGGAGATTGCGAGGTGCATGGTCAAGAATCAGGCTTTACCACATAGTTTCTGGCTTGAGGCTATTATGTGTGCAGCATGTGTACTTAACAGGTGTCCCACTAAAGCGCTCTAGTCTATCACTCCATATGAGGTTTGGTATGATCGAAAGCCATCTGTTGCTCATCTACATGTTTTTGGTTGTTTGGCATATGTATTATGATGCATACACACACATACATATGCATACACACACATATGCATACATACATGCATACACATACACACACATAGATACATACACATAAACACATACACAATCATAGACACACACACATACACATAGACACACACACATATACACACACATACACACATAGACACATACACACATACTGATGCATACACACATACACATGCATACATAGACACACATAATGATGCATACACACACATACATATGCATACACACACATATGCATACATACATGCATACATATACACACATAGACACATACACACACATAGATACATACATACACATAAACACATACACACTCATAGACACACACACACAGATACACACATAGACACATACACACATAATGATGCATACACACACATACATATGCATACACACACATACATATGCATACACACACATACATATGCATACACACACATATGCATACATACATGCATACACATACACACACATAGATACATACACATACACACTCATAGACACACACACATACACATAGACATACACACATATACACACACACATATACACACACACATACACACATAGACACATACACACGTAATGATTCATACACACATACACATGCATACATAGACACACATAATAATGCATACACACACATATGCATACATACATGCATACAGATACACACATAGACACATACACACACATAGATACATACATACACATAAACACACACACACACACTCATAGACACACACACACATACACACATAGACACATACACACATAATGATGCATACACACATACACATGCATACATAGACACACATAATGATGCATACACACACATATGCATACATACATGCATACACATACACACATAGACACATACATACACATAGATACATACATACACATAAACACATCAACACTCATAGACACACACACATACACATAGATACACACACATATATACACACACATACACACATAATGATGCATACACACACATACACATGCATACACACACATATGCATACATACATGCATACACATATACACATAGACACATACACACACATAGATACATACATACACATAAACACATACACACTCATAGACACACACATACACATAGACACACACACGCACACATATACACACACAAACACACATAGACACTTACACGCATAATGATGCATACACACACATACACATGCATACACACATACAAACACATATACACATATACACACACATACACACATACACATATATATGCATACATACACACATATATGCATACACAAACATAGAGAGACATACTCACACATACACATACACCATACACATGCATACACACATACACACATACACACATATACATGCACATACATACACACACACATGCATACATACACATACTTAATGCATACACACTTACATATGTACACGTATATATATTGATTTCTAACCATTTTTTTTATATGTTAGGTATTATGGATCCCAGTAGAGAGAGAAAGGCAAAACTCAGTCTCATAAAAAGTCTTATGAGAGCAAGAGTTCCGTCTGATACTCTAGGGGCCATAATGCGTGATTACGCAGAGGTGTCTGATGAGGAGCTGGATTATACGATCAAGATGCTTACCCAACAATCAGACGAGGGCTCTTCTGTGGCTCCACATGCAAGAAGAGAGCTAGCTGCTCATAGGTATGTTTTGTTTTCATAAATTTTTTAAATGATATTATAACACATATTTTTATTTATTTCTATCTATCTATTTTCAAGACACCTATACCACCTCCATCACGTGATAGCAGAGCAGAGTTGCCTATGAGGACATGCATAGAAACCTTAGGATTAGAGTGCCACATAGAGCCAGAGGGGAACATTGTGTATATAGGGAATGGATTGGAGTTCAAGAGAAGAATGCGGGCACTATGCGACTCTTACCTGCACTTTATCCACTTACCGTGGAAGTAAGTAAAAGTTTTACATATAAATTGAAATATATATCTTATGTTTTATTTACATTATGTTTTTCATTTTTGTAGTGAGCATGATGAGAGGGATAAGAAATATGTGCTTAGTTCACTTGAGACAGAGTTTGGGACAGGATGGTCCCTTAAGTGGTGTTTAAAAGAGATGTGGACACTTATGGCTCATCGTCCCGACAATGCACGGTATGCACTGCTTTTATGTATATATATGTGGATATGAGTATATGAGAGAGAGAGAGAGATCAGAGAGAGAGAGAGAGACTAGAGGTATAAATACACGCATACACACACATGCATATATACACACAAAACACATGCATATGCACATATAGATACACATACATACACAACACATGCATACGCATAAATAAATAAATAAATAAATCCTATTTCAAAAATCCTAAATTGAAAACACTAATTTCGATATTAGGGTTTTGAAATCCCTAATTTAAAAACTCTAATTCAACTTTTTAGCCATATGTTTGAAGTATATGTACACCTTTGACGTCCTACTAGAGAGATGTCTCTCCTCCCAACCTTATGCCTCTATATATAGCTACTCGAATCAACGAGGATCATAATATATGTATAGATATATACACATCATGTAGATAGGATACATAAATATAAAATGGAGTAGATATATTACGCATCACACATACATGCCTAAATGCACACATAAATATATATATACATACTAACATATTTACATGTACACATTTACACATAGACATATATACATATATACATGTACACATCACATATACATGCCTACATGCACACATAAACATATATATACATGCATACATATTTACATGTACATATTTACACATAGACACATATACATATATACATGTACACAATTATAAACACTTGCATATATTACATGAATACATGAATATTTTACATAAATGCATATGCATATATACACATATGCATATTTAACACATGTATACATATGTCACACACATGCAAACACATACATACACATGAAATACATATATATGCATACTAACATATGTATACATATAATACACATGAATACACACACATATGCATACATACATGATAAAAATTTGCTCCTCGAAGATAAAGCTATATATAAAATAATTAGGCATAAAAATTACCTTTTGTTCACAACCTATCATTAACTCTCTTTGCTCATCTAAGATTTGTTCATTATTTGCATTGGTGCCTTGCAAACGACTATATAGCCAATCCGTGAAAGAAGGTATATCTGTAATCTCATTATTATCGAGATTACATCTTTTGTTTTTTCGCCTTTTACTTTGGAGACTTTGAAGTTCCTCGTACTCGCTAACGAATGCTTGCATGCATTCGCTATTATATGCTACAAAAGTAGAAACATCATTTTTTTCTTGAAATGTAAATAAGAATGGAACCCCCTTACCTGATAATACCTCATCTGTTATTTTTGAAGAAGACTCGTTGGTCCATGCACGTGGAGCTTCTTCATGAACTCTTTCAAGGTACTCACTAACGTAATACATGCACTCTTCAAGCATCCAACCCTTTGCCATGGATCGTTCTGGTTTTGCTCTTTGTCGCACATAACCTTTTAGTATTCCCATAAATCGCTCGACCCAAAACACCCATCGAGTGTTGACAACACCTGCAATCTCTATCTCATCTACAAGATGGACTAGTAAATGAACCTGAATATCAAAAAATGAAGCAGGAAGTTCTTTTTCCATCAAACATAGTAGCTCTTTGCATTCACGTTTTTTTTATGGGATCGAATTTTTATCGATCTCTTTGGATGTAATCCACCTATACATATCATAAAAACAATTATAAAGAAGTTAATTAAAAAATAAAAGATATCCAATATTCATACATATTAAATATAAAAGTATCATAATTAACTTATAAGTGATCCAAGACGATAGATCACATCTCGTACTCCTTTTGTTGTACATCCATCGATAACCAAAGGTAAAATATGTTTCAAAAAGTTATGCCAGTCATGGGTCTTTAACCCAGATAAGCTCTTATCATCCATAGTAAACATGTTTTGAAACGATGCTCCATATCCTGTAGGAGTCTTAATCAATTGAATTCTATTGTTGATAGTCTGTATCTCTTTTGTTGTAAGTACCCAAGGAGCAGATGCATAAGTCATTTCTTGTCGATGTCTATAAAAAACCGGCCATAACTTTGGTTTGGATTTTTGATCTTTCAAATCATTCCTTGATGTTGTGGTATCTTTCAGTCCAAGAAGATGCTGCCATAGTGAATAACCAATATTTTTGAATATATGCATAGGATCAAGAAGATGACATACTTTTAACTCTTTCCAATACTCCAAAGAATACCATATTGATATGTTCTCAACGAGTGCCAATTTTCCTTTACCTCTGCTCACATACTCATTATCTGAATCATCACTGACGATTTCTGCTTCTGGATCTATCAGAGGTCCATCTGTCCATTTTTTATACCAATCCATAGGTGTCATAGGTTTTGGATACTGGCCTGTTTCAAGCTTTCCATTAAAATGTATCGCTTCTCTTTTAGATCTTAATGGATGATCATCAGGCAAGAATCGTCTATGTCGAAGATAAATATTTTTGTTGAGATTCTTACTATAGATTGATCTCAACCAATCACCACAATATGGACAAGCTTTATAACCCTTAGTAGATATTCTTGCATCATGAAAAATGATAAAAATATAATTAGATTAAATCATATTTATTTACATGCATATTGAATAAAAAAATTACATCAATACCTAAACATACACCATATCCAGGAAAATCGTGAATAGTCCAAGCCACAATACCACGAACCGTAATATGTCTTTCATTGATGCTTTTTGATACATCAATGACATTAATACCTCTCCACAACTCTTGAAGATCGTCAATGAGAGGAGCAAGATATACATTCATATCTTTAACTTGTCTTTTGCTTGGGATTAAAAGTAAAAGCATTAAATGTTCCTTTTTAATGCTAAGATATGGTGGAAGATTGTAGTTTATGACTACCACTGGCCATGTTGACCATTTACTGGATTTCATGGACAATGGATTAACCCCATCTAATGCAACTCCTAACTTTAGATTCTGTGGATTTTGTGCAAATTCAGGTCATGTAGAATCAATATGCTGAAAAGCAACACTATCATGAGGAATTCTGATTATTCCATCAGTACTTTTGTGATCATGTCCCCAAGTCAAAAGCTTTGATAATTCGGGGCTTTGAAACATATGTCTAATCCGTGGAGCTAATGGAAAATGTCTCAATACCTTTTTTGGGATTTTACTTCTTCACCCTTATATCGAGGAGATTGACATTTGGGACATGTCAAAGAGTCTGCATATTCACCTCTATATAAAATACAATCATTAGGACATGCATGTATACATTGATAATCTATGCCAAGATTGTTGATTATCTTCTTCATTTCATCATGTGAGGTAGGAAGAATATTCTGACCTGGTAAAAACTTTTCAGATAATAACCGGTAAGTTTATCAAAAAAGATATATTAAAAAAGGTAAATAAATAAATATACATATATACATGTAGGTTTTTATTCTTACTTTAGATAAGGTAAGAACAAGAAATTGAATTGAATGGACACTTTTTGTCGGTGCATCTTTTAAAACTATTAATGCATCTTTCAAAATATTTACACAAAATTTGATTGTTTTGGATGGTAGGATACGATTGTTTGTTTTGGACACATGAAGTATGCACCTTCATTGAATGATTTGTCGATTCACACTTTCAAACGGAACATATGTGTGAATCGACAAATCATTCATATCCTCCAAAACAAACAATCATATCCTGCCATCCAAACAATCGTATCCATTCAATACAAGTTCTTCTTCTTATCTTATCTAAAGTAAGAATAAAAACGTGCATATATATATATATATATATATATATATATATATATATATATATATATATATATATATATATATATATATATATATATATATATATATATATATATATATATAGAAAAATGAAAATTATACCTTAATAGTGTCGAAACAGATACATTACTCCATCCAAAACGATTTTGAAGGTTGAGAATAAGTAAGCTCGCACTTAGTCGTGTCAAACGACTTCCTTCATATACATGCTTTAGACATTCCTCTCGAAGATATTTCTCATTTTTAGAAATATCAATGCTCTCACTGTCATTTTGATACCAATCCTCAATAAAATCTGCCATGCCATCATCTTCATCATTGTCACACAAATCTTGTACTTTATCATCTTTTGAATATAGATCTTTCAACTTTGCATATTGTAGAGGATTACTTTTGCGTAGCCTCCTCATGGAAGCTTCTGATAATCGTGGTCTTACTGGTAATTGTGAATGTTGTGGATGAATATCATCAACATCATACGTTGGAATCTACGCATATAAATAAAAATCATTAGTATTCCATAAATGAATAAAAAGTAAACTTCAAATATAAAATTAAGTATATCACTTATTAAATATGGATAGAAAATTTGTATTCTCTCTAGCTAAAAGGTGCTCTTGGAGGTCTACACCATCCATAACTCACTAATAGTTCATCACCAGCATGTAATGTAGTAATAGCATTGACAACTATGTATCTTGATACATCTCTACTCATGTATGGTGATTCATGACTATTTTCACGCTCCTCAAATGTGCAATTAGTACTTGAACTATTATGTAACCCTCGACTACTATTTATTAAACCTGCTATATTTCCATGTGTGTAAGGTCTTCCATCAATATATAATCTTTCATTTTCTACATGTAAAATCCTTCTACTAGTAAGGGATGCTGCGTTCAAGCATATTCCATAAGTACTCATGCTTTGAACATAACGTGAAAGTTGATGCCAATCTCCCCATCCATATATAGGACCACAAAATGACATAAGAGTGACTTCAGAGTTCGGGGGCACATACAAATCCTCTACAATAAAGAGACCACGACCAGCATTAGTAATAGTGGATGGAGCAATCATATAGCAATTACCCCAAAAGTTGAAAACCTCTCCATCTAAAGGAAGTGGTCATCTATTCCATCCTCCATATCTTCTTCTATCATATGTTTGTACTAAAGAAAGATCACGAGCTGGCAATGGATAATCTCCAGTCGTTTCATTCTCTAAACGAGGAGGTAGAGGATTTCTAGAAACCTCTGCTTGTAATTAATGAAAAACAAGTCCATGATGTGTACGAGGTATATTAACATTATGAGAAAAATCATCATCATCATCATCATCGAGAAAGTATGCCTGTATATCAACAATAATTTGATTTTATATATGGTTTTTAAATAAAATAATGACATTAATATATATAAAAATACATACCCAAGCATTATCACGTTGACTAGGTGATGGTGCACGCTCAAAAGTACCATACTCTGCCTCATGTTCAATACATTCCAATTGTGGTCTTCGATACGTGCCATAACAAGAGTTACATCAACATATAATTTGCTCTTCATAGTAAAATTCATTCCTATCGGAGGACACATGTGAAGTCGTTGCATGGGTAGGAGGTGGTGGAGTACCCTCTAATTGATAAGAATCTGCACATAATAAGAAACATAAAAAAAATATAAGTTATGTATCCATCAAATATATTTAAGATTAAATATTTCATATACTTACAATATAAAGTCATTGCACGAAGAGGAGACAGTGGTGGAGTTCCATCTGATTGATCAGAATCTACAAATAATGATATTTTATATTAATAACTTGATTATCTACATAAACAAAAAAATTCACATATACATATTTACACATACACACATATTCACATTTACACATTTACACATACACACATATTCACATATACACAACTACATATTATTGTGGGATAAATGCATGTATTTTGTATGAATGAGTGTATATGCATGCATGTGTGTGTACGTATATATGTGGATATGTATATGTATGTTTCTGTTATATGTATGTATATGTGTATATGTATACATATATGCATGCGTATATGTTTGCATGTATATGTGTATGTGTATGTGTGTGTATATATGTGTATGTATTCTGACTTTTTTTTCTGTTTGAGATTAAATTAACAGGAGATATTGTATGGTTGAAAAAAATAAGAGGCGAGCTAGCATACCACCTGAGTCGTGGCAGTTTTTTCGTAGACAGCTACATCTTCAGGAGTCATTTTCTCAGTAGAAGGTACACAAATTAATAGTTTATATTAATAATTTTTATATATTTTAGTAATTTTTTACATTTAATTTATGTATTTTTTTTCTTGAATAAATAGGCTGCTGCAAAAAAGAGAGTAGAGTCGGGCCACACATCGCACCTAGGCCAAATGGGCCATAATGGTTTTGTAGCTACGTTTGTAAGTATGTGTTATTGTGAGTATATTTTTTATTTTATTTAAAATGCAAGCAACTAATGTTTTTTATTTGTTTCATTGCAGCGGAAGGATTATGGCCGATATCCTACGAAACAGGAGACCGAGTATGCTACACATTTTGGATATCGGCGTTTGAGCGAGTATATCCAAGATCATCGTGATGCCTTTGTGAGTATTTTTAAATTTTATATAATTATTTTGTTTTTATGAGTGTTTTAATTATTTTATTTATTTATGTTTGTTATATGTAATACAGGAGTATTACGGAGAGACAAATATGGATGAGGTGGAGAGACAGACACAGGAGGGACGATCTCGATCGTCACTGGGTGATCATGACGATGAGGATGAGGATGATCAGAATGATCATGATATTGCTGATGATGATGATGATCATGATGATGATGATTAGGATTTTAGTTGATTATGACATTGGATTATATGTATTTACATTGATATATATATATATATATTTTTTCTTTATTTCAGTTATGTTTTGAATTGTGTGTATGGTATTAAGTAATGAAGAGTTTTGTTCTATTGATTGTTATTATTTTTTATATTAGGCATGTGTTTTAATACTTTAATTATGTATGTGTGTGTATATGTATGTATGTGCATGTGCATGTGTATGTATATGTATGTATGTGCATGTGCATGTATAAGTGTATATGTGTGTATGAGTATGTGCATATGCATCTGTATGTACATATGTGTTAATGTATATGCATGTATATGTATAACTCTATGTGTATATGTGTGTATGTGCATGTATATGTTGATGGGGGAAGTATCTCAACCCCTAAGCAACGACGAAGCGTGAATGACCTCCACAGGTATCCTTCTTTGACCTCTGCACACCAAAAATGCTCTTACTCAGAGCTTATGCAGAGAACTCCAGTGAGCTTTTGTAGACCTGTATTAGACACCAAGAGTTTTCCAACAAAACAAATTTCACTTCAAATGGATGCTTCACTCCAGCAAGCTTTTCTTAGAGATTATACAGAGAATGAATCTCAAACTTGGGTAAACTTTAGAGGACTCTAATAGCTACCCAATGACACCAAAATCATAGCAAATGGATACATAGAGAAGGAGAACCAGCCCTTACAACAGAGAGCAAAATATTTCCAACAGAGCCTACACACCAAGAGAGATATCAATCACACATTTTCACTAAAATGAATGTTGCTCCTAGATTACTCGGAGAATGATCCAGAGACTTTGTGAGCATAAAGTAGACTCTAATAGCTATCCAATGAGAGAAGAATTAAATCAAATGGATACAATATGAGGGAGAACCAATGCTAACAACTCAGGGGTAGAGAGTTGCAACACTGCCTGCGCACACACATAGATATGCCTACTAAAAGAAAACAAACAAGCAAGCAAGGGGCTAGCTTAAGCAAGGGGCTTGCTTATCACAACTCCAGCACTTAGTGCTCACTTTACATGAGCTAAAACTCCAAGAAGATGGGCCAAAAGAAGTCGGGATACATGCTCCTTTTATAGTGAGAAGTGTGCCCCTAAAATCTAGGAACTACCTTCCTAAATCAGCCGCCTAACTTGGAGGATTTAGTTGAGATGAATTGGGGAGTGGTTGAGTGACTTTTCTTGATGGAATCTCGTGGCTTTTGGCTTCCTTTGATTGGTCCACATGTCCATAAAAGATTCCCCACGAATTTGTAGCTTGAAGCTTGACTTTTAACACTCCCCCTCAAGCTTCAATTCCTCGTCCTCATCCAAGCTCCTTCATGTTGATGCTTTGGTTGAATTTTGAAATCTTCATTCCATCCAAAGCCTTTGTAAACATGTCGGCAACTTGGTCTTTGGTACCAATATGATGTACTGAAACTTCCTTGGATATCACCTTTTCCCTTATGAAGTGATAGTGCACTTCAATATGCTTGGTTCTAGCATGATAGATAGGATTCGATGCTAGATGAATGCTACTCATATTGTCACAAAAAATTGGATATGTGTCAACCTGCAAATTAAGCTCCATAAATAACTTCTTAATCCACATTAGCTCACATGTGACTTGAGCCAAAGCTCTATACTCAGCCTCGGTGGAAGATAATGCCACCGTGGGTTGCTTGTTTGAAATCCATGAGATGATCTTGCTACCTAGCATGACTAGGTAACCACTTGTACTTCTTCTATCCTCCTTGGAACCGGCCCAATCCGCATCAGTATAAGCTTTGACCTGCATATCATCATCAAATGAATAGAACAATCCTTCATTTATAGTGGCCTTGAGATATCGTAACATTCTTCTTGCAGCTTGCAAGTGTGTAGTCCTTGGACTATGCATAAATTGTGATAACGCTCCAACTCCATATGTTATGTCAGGCCTAGTTATTACGGCATAATTGAAAGAGCCTACAATAGAGCGATAAAAAGTTACATCCTCTAATGGCTCTCCATCAATGGAGCTTAGCTTTACATTAACTTCCATGGGATTTGAAATAGGCTTGCAATGTAGCATCCCAAACCTCTCAAGTAGGTCTAGAATATACTTCCTTTGTATGAGCATAATACCTTCTTCTTTGTATACAACTTCAATGCCAAGAAAATACCTAAGATCTCCAAGATCAGAGATCCTAAACTCCTTTCCAAGCTTTGCCTTGATCTCCTCAATGCCCTTTGTATCATTACCTGTATTGATAAGATCATCTACATACACACACATGTAGACTACAAGTTCTCCTCTTTGTTTGATGAAGAGAGATGGATCCGCCTTGCATTGATTGTAACCACATTTGATCAAATAGTCCACCAATCTTTGGTTCCAAGCCCTTGGAGCTTGCTTTAGGCCATAAAGTGCCTTCTTCAACCTACAAACATGATGTGGAAACTCTTTATGAACAAAACCTAGTGGTTGCTCCATGTATACCTCTTCTTCCAAGTCTCCATTGAGAAAGGCATTCTTGATATCCAATTGGAAAAGCTTCCATCCTTTGCTAGCAGCCATTTCAATGAGTGTCCTAATGGTGCTCATCTTTGCCACGGGGCTGAATATCTCTTCAAAGTCCACTCCATAGGTTTGTGCAAAACCCTTGGCCACCAATCTTGCTTTGAACCTAGAAATAGATCCATCTGAATTCCTCTTTACTTTATACACCCACTTATTACCTATTACCTTCATGTTATCCTTCTTGGGCACTAGATTCCATGTTTGATTCTCCTCAAGTGCGTCGATCTCTTCTTGCATTGCCTCTTTCCATTCGGTGTACCTGCTTGCATCTTCATAGCAATCGGGCTCATGATCTTCTACTACTTTGTTCATATATGCATAATGAGTTGCCATGTATGAATCATAAGTAAACCTTTGAGTTGGATACTTAACTCTAGAAGACTTCCTTTCTTCACCTTTTGGAGGAATAAACCTCCTTTGCCTTGGGAACTTGATCTCTTTCTTTGACATGGCTTCTTTCTCCATCATGTGTCCTTCATCATCTTCAACTTCATTACCTTCTTCATCCAACTCCACCAATGTTGCTTTGCCTTTGTTGATTGATTGTGCTTCATAGCTTGATGAAGATCTCCCCCTTCATGGTGAGTTCATGCTTGAACTATCTTCATTGATGGAACACCTTGGGCCGCTTAGCTCTAGGTCGATTTGTTCTTCATCATGTCCATGCTTTTCTTCTTCATAGTCCTGCATACAATCATACTTCTTATACCAAGGGAGTAGCTCATCAAATGCTACATCCCTTGATATCCTCAAGTCCTTTGTGTTTGGGTTGAAGCACCTGTAACCTTTATGATCATTTGAATATCCTAGAAACACACACTTTTCTGCCTTTGGTTGTAGCTTGTGCCTCAATTCACTTGGCACATGTACATAACAAGTACATCCAAATATCTTCAAGTGGGAAAGATCAGGTTTCTTACCATAATAGGCTTGATATGGTGTCAAGCCATGGATCCCTGAGGTAGGAGCCCTATTCATAAGATACACGACGGTATTTGCTGCATCACTCCAAAACATGTTAGGTACATTCATCTCATTAAGCATTGCTCTAGCGATCTTGGCAATGTATCTATTCTTTCTCTCTGCTACTCCATTTTGTTGGGGTGTGTACCTGCATGTTACTTGCCTCTTGATGCCTTGATCCATTAAAAAATCAGAAAACTCATTTGAGAAATATTCTCCCCCTCCATCGGACCTTAGCTTCTTGATATATGTACCTGTTTCCTTCTCTACCATTGCCTTGAATGCTTTGAAACATGTAAACACATCTGATTTGTTTTTTATGAAATAAACCCAAACCATCCTTGTGCAATCATCTATAAAAGTGACAAAGTACTTGTTACCTCCAATGGATTGCTCTTTGGTTGGCCCCCACACATCTGTATGTATCAACTCCAATGGATGTTGGCTTATGTAGCCACTCTTCTTGAATGGAAGTCTCGCTTGCTTCCCTAGTTGACAAGATTCACATAAATGCTTCATACCTTGTCCTTGGAAGTTGGGAAGACCTTCAACCAGCCTCTTGAATTGCATTTCCTTCATTGTTTGTATGTTGATGTGACCTATCCTCTTGTGCCACAAGTCCAACTCCGAAATCCTCTTGTTTCCATATGTGAAGTAGACATGTTGAGTGGAATGAGAATTTACCTCCAAAGTGAAGAGTCTCCCTTGCTTCTTTCCTCTTGCTATGACCTTGTAACCTTGCTTAGGGTTCTCCACAAAGCATCCACCTTTGTTGAACCTTACTTGATAGCCTCTTTCAACCATTTGCCCAACGGACACCAAGTTCTTTGTGATAGTAGGTACATGCAAGACATCCTTGAGACATCTTCCTTCCTCCTTGTCATCCAAAGCTACATCTCCAACATGGGAGATCTCATGGGATGTATCATCACCTGTTTCTACATGTCCTTTACCTTTGGGAACATGTAGATTAGTAAACCAAGAAGCATTGCAGCTCATATGGTTGCTACATCCACTATCAATATACCAAGTGTTATCTACTTTGCTTGAATTCCCATTCATGTGCATCATCAAGAGATTGTCATTTTCTGAACTTGTAGAAGCATAATTACCTTGTCCTTTGTATGAAGAACCTTGATTATAGCTCCTCTGGTTTCCTCCTTGGTAGCAATCTCTAGCATAGTGTCCAAACTTGCCACATATGTAACATCCTTCACCATCTTGATTCCTGTTTTGTTGATGTCGTCCTCCTCCTCTTGTTCTTCCTCTCCCTCTTTGTGATGAGGTGCCTTGGTCATGTCCTTGATTGCTTGAGTGGCCTTGCCTTCCTCCAAACCTTCCTTTGCCCCTTCCTTGTCCTCGTCTTCTGTTGCCCCTTTGATTACCTGCATAGAAAACTTGTGCATCCTTGCTTTTAGTTGAACTTCCACCTATGTTCATTTCTTTGGTGACCATGAGAGCAACCAATTGCTCAAAATCGGGAAGATTATCCCTTACATATACTGAAGTGGTAAAGGGTTTCCACTTCTCATCATCTCTCAAACCATTGAGAGTATAAGCCACAAGATCGTCATCGTCTACGTGGCTTCCAATGGATCCCAATTCATCTGATAACTCCTTGACCTTAAGTATGTAGTCATTTATGCTACTCCCTGAGCTCTTCCTAAGGTTGTTGAGCTCATTCTTGAGTTGGATCTTCCTTGCTTTGGTGCTTGTTGAATAAAGCCTTTCAAGTGTCTCCCATACCTTCATGCTTGAATCCAAGTCTTGGATATGGCCGATCATGCTATTGCTAATGTGTTGGGAAAGAATAAAGATAACCCTCTTGTCTCTTTCATTCCATTCCCTAAAGGCCCTTCTCTGGTCATTGGTTGGATTCTCATCCAACCTAGGTCTTGGTTCACTTCCACTAATCAACCCCCAAAGGCCCTTGCCCATAAGATAGTTGGAGACCCTAAATCTCCATGGTTGATAGTTACCTTTTTCTAGCTTTTCAATTTGAGTGTTGAAGTCTCCCATATCTAGTCTTTGATACTTGACCTAGCCCTTGGCTAATGCTCCAATGTGTGTAAAATGAAAATGAGGCTCTGAGGTTACCTCAATCCAAAGCTTTCCTTAGATGGACACCATGTGCTCTTGCAAATTTGAGTAGAATATCTCCCCCTTGATCGGAGCTACCTCCAAGAAGCTTTTGTTGATGCAAATCTTCAACCACCAACTCCAAGACGTCTTCTTGCTTGTATGTGATACCTCCAAGATGCCCAAATGCTCTGATACCACTGATGGGGGAAGTATCTCAACCCCTAAGCAACGACGAAGCGTGAATGACCTCCACATGTATCCTTCTTTGACCTCTGCACACCAAAAATGCTCTTACTCAGAGCTTATGCAGAGAACTCCAGTGAGCTTTTGTAGACCTGTAGTACACACCAAGAGTTTTCCAACAAAACAAATTTCACGTCAAATGGATGCTTACACAAGGAGAAACACTTTCTACAACATGAGCTAGTTGAATGCTCACAACTGCCAGTCAAGCAGATATCTCACTTCACTCCAGCAAGCTTTTCTCAGAGATTATATAGAGAATGAATCTCAAACTTGGGTCAACTTTAGAGGACTTTAATAGCTACCCAATGACACCAAAATCATTGCAAATGGATACATAGAGAAGGAGAACCAGCCCTTACAACAGAGAGGAAAATATTTCCAACAGAGCCTAGACACCAAGAGAGATATCAATCACACATTTTCACTAAAATGAATGTTGCTCCCAGATTACTCAGAGAATGATCCAGAGACTTTGTGAGCATAAAGTAGACTCTAATAGCTATCCAATGAGACAAGAATTAAATCAAATGGATACAATATGAGGGAGAACCAATGCTAACAACTCAGGGGTAGAGAGTTGCAACACTGCCTACGCACACACATAGATATGCCTACTAAAAGAAAACAAACAAGCAAGCAAGGGGCTAGCTTAAGCAAGGGGCTTGCTTATCACAACTCCAGCACTTAGTGCTCACTTTACATGAGCTAAAACTCCAAGAAGATGGGCCAAAAGAAGTCGGGATACATGCTCCTTTTATAGTGAGAAGTGTGCCCCTAAAATCTAGGAACTACCTTCCCAAATCAGCCGCCTAACTTGGAGGATTTAGTTGAGATGAATTGGGGAGTGGTTGAGTGACTTTTCTTGATGGAATCTCGTGGCTTTTGGCTTCCTTTGATTGATCCACATGTCCATAAAAGATTCCCCACGAATTTGTAGCTTGAAGCTTGACTTTTAACACTCCCCCTCAAGCTTCAATTCTTCATCCTCATCCAAGCTCCTTCATGTTGATGCTTTGCTTGAATTTTGAAATCTTTATTCCATCCAAAGCCTTTGTAAACATGTCGGCAACTTGGTCTTTGGTACCAATATGATGTACTGAAACTTCCTTGGATATCACCTTTTCCCTTATGAAGTGATAGTGCACTTCAATATGCTTGGTTCTAGCATGATAGATAGGATTCGATGCTAGATGAATGCTACTCATATTGTCACAAAAAATTGGATATGTGTCAACCTGCAAATTAAGCTCCATAAATAACTTCTTAATCCACATTAGCTCACATGTGACTTGAGTCAAAGCTCTATACTCAGCCTCGGTGGAAGATAATGCCACCGTGGGTTGCTTCTTTGAAATCCATGAGATGATCTTGCTACCTAGCATGACTAGGTAACCACTTGTACTTCTTCTATCCTCCTCGGAACCGGCCCAATCCGCATCAGTATAAGCTTTGACCTGCATATCATCATCAAATGAATAGAGCAATCCTTCATTTATAGTGGCCTTGAGATATCGTAACATTCTTCTTGCAGCTTGCAAGTGTGTAGTCCTTGGACTATGCATAAATTGTGATAACACTCCAACTCCATATGTTATGTCAGGCCTAGTTATTACGGCATAATTGAAAGAGCCTACAATAGAGCGATAAAAAGTTACATCCTCTAATGGCTCTCCATCAATGGAGCTTAGCTTTACATTAACTTCCATGGGATTTGAAATAGGCTTGCAATGTAGCATCCCAAACCTCTCAAGTAGGTCTAGAATATACTTCCTTTGTATGAGCATAATACCTTCTTCTTTGTATACAACTTCAATGCCAAGAAAATACCTAAGATCTCCAAGATCAGAGATCCTAAACTCCTTTCCAAGCTTTGCCTTGATCTCCTCAATGCCCTTTGTATCATTACCTGTAATGATAAGATCATCTACATACACACACATGTAGACTACAAGTTCTCCTCTTTGTTTGATGAAGAGAGATGGATCCGCCTTGCATTGATTGTAACCACATTTGATCAAATAGTCCACCAATCTTTGGTTCCAAGCCCTTGGAGCTTGCTTTAGGCCATAAAGTGCCTTCTTCAACCTACAAACATGATGTGGAAACTCTTTATGAACAAAACCTAGTGGTTGCTCCATGTATACCTCTTCTTCCAAGTCTCCATTGAGAAAGGCATTCTTGATATCCAATTGGAAAAGCTTCCATCCTTTGCTAGCAGCCATTTCAATGAGTGTCCTAATGGTGCTCATCTTTGCCACGGGGCTGAATATCTCTTCAAAGTCCACTCCATAGGTTTGTGCAAAACCCTTGGCCACCAATCTTGCTTTGAACCTAGAAATAGATCCATCTGAATTCCTCTTTACTTTATACACCCACTTATTACCTATTACCTTCATGTTATCCTTCTTGGGCACTAGATTCCATGTTTGATTCTCCTCAAGTGTGTCGATCTCTTCTTGCATTGCCTCTTTCCATTCGGTGTACCTGCTTGCATCTTCATAGCAATCGGGCTCATGATCTTCTACTACTTTGTTCATATATGCATAATGAGTTGCCATGTATGAATCATAAGTAAACCTTTGAGTTGGATACTGTAGCTCAATGATGAGTAGCACCTCCTTTAATGTCAATCCGGGAGGACGTGAGGATGGTATGAAGACCTCGAGCAAGTGGCGGCACAAGTGCGTGAGTGAGAAGCACACTAGCATGCACACACATACACACACACGCGCACACACGGCAAGACAAAGAGTGAGAATCAATGGAGCTTTTAGATTACTTTCAAAATGCTCTTACAAGTTCGTTTCAATTACAATCTACCCCCAAAAATGAGCTCTCTAGCTCTTTTTATAGTTTTTGACTAGCTTTTGGCCCTGTCCAGACCTAGTGTCCGGCCTAGTTAAAAATTAGGTTCCAGGGCCAATTTGAGGGCTCAAACGGAGTCTAAAAAATACGAAAATTGATATGTAGGTACTTCTAAGGCTCCTCAAGCTCAAGGACTCCTTGGCTTGCACAAAATGGAGCTACAAAAATATGAAATGGTATTTACAATGATTGTTAGTGATAAGAATCACTGTTAAAAGATGTAGATTGGAAAAATTGAAGGGCCTATCTGCCAGATTTGCGTCGACTGCTTTGTCTACTTACTCCTTCACCTTGTTCTGACTCTCTCCGTTGGCTTCCTTGTCTAGTCAATCCTTGGGTGCCCTGGCTTCCTTGTCTAGTCAGTCCTTGGGTGCCCATACTGCTCTCAACACCCCCCCCTCTCTCGCGTCTGTCGTCCCTGACAGACCCTTGTTGCTGGGAGTGTTGGATGTAATATTCCACAACCTGAGTGGCAAGCTGATGTTCTTGTAAGCGTAGTCCTCTGGCCAAATCTGTCATCATACGATCCCAATCGATTGGTCCTAGAACGTCCGGATGTGGCAGACGTAACTGATCTGCATGGATCGCTTGTTCTACTGCGAATAGATGTAGCAAATGTGTGGGTCTGGGAATGAAAATTTCGGAATTGTATTCCCAGAAGCCCGTAGAGAACATTTCCTCAAATGTTTGCTTGAAGCATGCGGGCAAGTACTTGATTCGTGCATGCCAAGCAAAGATGACAGTGACCGAGGGGGTTTGGCTCATGTCGTAGACTAAATCCTTATTGCCTTGAGCGAATCCAGGGGCGGAGATGTATGGAGCTTGGACATTCCGAAAGGTTTTGAAGACAATGGTCATGAGTTCGAATATCTTCATACACATTTTCGCTGCTATATCAAGTACATTATTTAGGCGTGCAGACCAGTGCCGAATGGTTGATATCATGTAGGCTACGGTTGGAGGTCCTCGAGGTGGAGCAAAATATGGATAGTTAACCCAAGCCAAGCACTCTTTATTGTTGCGTACCTTGATTGCAAATGCTTGCCAGGATCTGCGACGTACCACTGGACAATAGCATGGATTATACTTGATATAGAGTGGCATGGTAGCCCAGGTACTCATCATCTCTGGGTAATCGGTGAGTAAACGTGCACGCCAATTAGGTTGGAAAATCGAGCCAGCACGTGCATCGGTCGGTAAATCCCCTATCTCAAATTGAGTAGCGAATGTGGGCTCCTTCCCTGTATGTCTTTTGACTTCTGCATTATAATCATGTAGTAAGACAAAATAAGGCATGTATTGCGATTCTGATGTTGTGATTAACCGTTGATGGGATAATTGTTGAAAGTAGGAAGACCAAAGGACCGTTTCTTCCAGATTCGTGAGAGATTGCATTTGCACGGCCACACGATCATCATGTGTCTTACCCACTTTCTCGACCCTTCTGACCCAATCTGGAACTTGAATTTCTAACGTGTCTTGTCCTTCTTCTGTAGTTCGACCACCAGGCGTCGGCATAGGCTCGTATGGCTCTTCGTAGCTGTCCTCGACGGGGATTTCCACTACTGTTTCAGGTTCTGGTTCTTCGATGGGCGAGGGTGGTCGTTCATATGGTAAGAGGCGTGCTTGGAGTTCTGCCACCTGTTTCCGAAGGGTCTCCATTTCTACTGTAGATTGTTGCAAGATTACCGGCTCCGGTTGAGCAGTGGATACACTGGCTAACTGTTTCTTTAGATCGGCACATTCAGTCTCTAGTTTTTCATATGACTCTAGGAAATTTGCATGCTCCTCAAGTAAAACGCGGATGTCTTCTGATGGTACTGCTCTATATCTGGTAGGGCTAATGGTGGCTCCTACGGTTCCTTCCATAGCCGCTTCAAAGTTGTCTTGATTTTGTTGTTGAAGTCGTTTGTTCTCTTCTAGTGCTGCGGCCATATGCTTCCTTAAGAGCCCAATGTTGCGTCTGAGTGTGGCGTTAGATATCATTTGCGCTTGAAGCACTGTTTCTAGTTCCTTGACTGCTTGGTCATCTACAGTTGATGTCTTTGCTTCCAATTCGGAGTGAGCCTGTCGTAGTGTGGTATGCTCGGTTAGGAGCGTCTGGTAGTCAGCTTCAAGAGTGGTGACTCTAGCTTGCAGACGTTGAGATTCTGCCTGGAGGGCAGCAGTGCGTTCTTCCAATTGATGGTAGTCTTGTTGTAGCTGATGTGCACACTGAAGTAATGTGTTGAACGTGCTATTTACATTATGAGATGCAAGGGGAAAAGTTTGAAATGCAGGGGAGGAGGGATTGGGTAGGGGGGTAGTGAATGCTGTGTGTGCCAATGATGTGAGTGGTGAGGTGGGAGGTAGTGGAGGGGGAGAGGGTGGAATTGTGGGGAGAGGTGCTGTGGTGGGTGAAATGTCCATCGGGTCAGACAGAGTGGTGTGTATAGGGGCTACCATGTAGTTGGGTATGGTAGGTGAGGTGAGTGTGGTGTTCGTGTAAATTGATGTCGTTGCGAACAGCGGGGAAAGGTGCCTTTGAAACATTGGAGAGCGGAAGAACTGCTCCACAAAGGACGGGTATTGGGGTGGTGAGGTTCGGTTGAAAGAGGTGTAGGGGCCAGCTGGGAAGTGAGGGTCATGGAATGGAGGTACTCGTATTGGGGGATAGGTCGGGAAACAAAGGGTGCCTTCTGTGGGTGCTGGGTTTCCAACTACACTTGTAATTATGGGATGGCCAGTCATGGGTTCAGAGGATAGACGGGATGAAGTGTACAAGGGATTGGTGACGAAGGAGAAGAGGGTGTCTTGTGAGGTGGGTTCTCGAAATGAGAATGATTTGAATGAGGATGGGTTATAAGTGAATGTAGAGGTGATGACTGTCGTTTCTTCCGAGGTGGGAGGTGGTGGTGGTGGTGGAGAAGGTGGTGATGGAGGATGCTGGGGTGAGATGGGTGATGTCTGAACGAAGGTTTCAGCGGAGAGGTCAGTGGTGGTTGTGGGGGTGGCTGTGGTCTCAATAGGTACTTCTGGTTCTGTGACGGGTATCCTGATAGTCTTACCTGCTCGTGGTAACGTGTCCACTCTGCGTTTGTCATACCTTACGGACTGGCGGACTGCGGTGTGGACAGCCTCTGGAACTCCTAAAGAGTCTGACACTAATTTGAGGGTGTCAATGAAATGTTGGTCCACTCCTTCATCTGATAGCATTTCTTGCATCAAAGCTTGACCTGATACCAGAGAGAGCTGATGCCTTTCTTGTACTGCTTTGATAGTGTCGTATAGCCTTCGTAGTTGAGCTGTATATGCCGGTGCACCTACAAGTTCTGGCACTTCTTGTTGCTCCTCTTGTTGCTCTTGATCATACTCTTCCTCATCATCCTCCTGTTCTTCATCTCCGTCCTCTTCTTCCTCCACTTCAACATGTGTGACAGGTGTTTGGGAGGTTGTGGCCTGCGTTTGTACATTCTCCGCTTGTTGTGCCTCTTCTGCCTCCAGCTCTACATCTTGTAATAGTTGTTCGAAGTCTTCATTAGTGAGTTCTTCTAAAGGTGCACCACTAGGAAATTCGAGATCCGTTGGGATGGGAGGGAATATCAAGGTGGAACCATCCGTGCTGCGTCTTGGAAGTCGGAGTGTGAATGGTCGAACTCTTCGGGGTGGCGGGGTGACGTCTGGTGTTAGGGTGGCTCCACGTGGTTGAGCACATGGGACTTGGACAGTGCCTCTCATCTTCTTAGAAGGGGGTCCAGTGGATGTCCTGCCTCGAAACTGCTCTACCCGATTCCACATCAGTGCTCTTTGGATTGGAATGTCATAAGCCAAACACCTATAAATGATTCTTGTCAGAGCGCAGCAACCATATAAAACCTGTTTCCGCGGCCAGCGTTTGTGAGCTAAGTGTATCTGATCAATTATCCAGTGGGGTAGGTTGATGGTGAGGCTCTGTGTCTCTACCAGATACAGGCTAAACCAAATCTTTTTGTGCGGCATGGTGAATCTATCCTGCGCCGAGAAAGCAAAGTGTTGCATGCACATGCGAAGGTGTATTGCAATATTAGGCGTCATGGATACCATGTCCTTGAGTTTGGTGAGACTTCGATTCTTCATGTAGTCCGGTACTAGGGTTTCCTTCTCTGTAGAAATATGCATGCCGCGCATATCCAGAGCTTCTCTCACCAAATTGTTTGATAGCCTAAACCTCTTGAGCTCATTCCCCTTTGTCAGAGATGGAATCACAAATGAGCTTGCACCTTTTGGGTTCGGATTTGGAGTCAAGGTGTTGATGAGATAGTAGCATCGCATGAAGTCAGGTTTTGGGAGTCGGGCACTGAAATAGGCACTCAATCCGGCTTTTTCCCATATCGGACGTAGACTTTCCGCATTTTGTAACTTCTCAAATTCTCTTGTAAAGAAATGGTATCTGCCTTGCTTTCCATTGTAGTCCAACTCGGATTCCCATAGATACGTTCCTTCCCCCAAGGGTCCTGCTACCTCGGTAAACCAATGTGAAGTCTTTCCCACGGGCATGGTGTGGCCACGCGGAGGGTCCGCAATAGGTATGATTTTGACGGCCTGCAACTCTTCTGGTCTTTCAACTGTCTCAGGCAAAACGGGTAAACTATCCAAGTCCACCACTTGCGGGTTTGTTTCTGTGTGAGAGCTAGTTCCTGCTGCCTCCGCCATGTTGAAAATGTCGCAGCTGATTCTGTGAGAATATATGAATAAACGTTAACATTGCCATGGACACAAAAATGACAGGGTGTCCCTTGTTACAATATTAACTTAAAGTTCTGGAGTGGTTAGGAGTTAATAAGTGCTCGGTGCTGGTGTGTGTAGTTAGGATTTAGGTAGACCTAAGAGCTAGGCGAAATGATGTGAATTAAGAGTGAAGCGGTTAGTAGGTGGTCATGGATTTACAATAGGGTCAGGGGGTTTGTTACAAGTCTTGGGCTGCCAAATGCAGTGGATGGGTTTTACTCGTGGTTCCGTAGAGATTCTCGAGAGCTTTATAGGTGTGTCAGCTTTAACCTGAGGCCTTTTAGGGGCCCATTTACAACTAATTCTGTTCGTGTTCATGTGCCTTGGTGTTGAAAATGAGTGGATGTAGGCTGTGCGAGTGAATGGATCATGCTGTGTAGGGTGTGTTCTTGGTGTAGCTATTTGAGCCTGCAAACAAGCCTTAGGCACCCAAATTTGTCTTGATTGTGGGCTAGCCTTCATCGACTTTTTGGGCACCCAAATAGATTTCACGTTAGCAGAAGAATTTCCGGAAAACCTCTTATTAGTGACGTGTTGATGGTTATTAATGAGAGGCTTCGCCCGTGCTGTTGGCGTGGGTGCAACCGAGTGTTCGCCTTTTCGCACCCACACTTGGTTCACTTGTTGAGATATTCTGCTGCGCAGGTTCTTTTGATGTCCGGCATAGGTAGTACTCTGCTTCTTCTGCCTTTGCTCCACCTTTGGTTGTTGCCTCCTTCTGGCCTTTGGAAAAGAAGGAAATTCCTTTGCATCCCTGACTCCTTTTTTGCGAATATCATTCCTCTGCAACACATAGTTTTGGACAAGAACAGCATGGTCAACTTCATGTGCACCCCTGGAGGGACCAGGAGTCTGTGCCTTTTCTAGTTCCTTGAGTGCTCCCTTATCCAACTCTATTGTAATTCGACTATGATTGATCCATACCTGAAGAAGTCCACTTCTTAGGTTTAAGTTGACTGCTTGGTCATAGATCCAGTCTTGACCCAAGACAAGAGGTTCAGTGAGATCCTCATCTTGACACACTAGTACTTTAACTGTCATTGCCTCATCATGAATGTAGAGGGGAAGTTCCACCTCGCCCATACAAGGGGTTTCCACGCCTCCCAATCCTATGAGATATGCTTCCACAGGATTGACAGTTAACTGTAACTCTTGACAGTAAGACACTCTAATAGCACTAGTGGCTGCACCTGAGTCAATCAAGGCTCTTACAGTCCTTGCACTTTTTCCTTGTCCTATATCTAGGGTTACAAAAGGACGTCGATCAGTTATCCTAGGTGAGCTGGTTCCGGCGACTTCACACATTGCCATATGATATCCTTGATCTGCATAGTCATTTGTCCTAGGCTGCTCTCTACCTTGCTTTCGTAATTTCATCCTTCTGATGCGTTCTAAAGCTTCTGCTTGAGCTTCTTCTCTAATTCGCTTCTCTTCCTCTTTGCGTTTCTTAGCAGTGTTGAGTCGGCTGAGCATTTCCTCCGTGAGGGGTTCCTGATACAACTTGACTCTGCATCCGCTAATATAGTTAGGGAGAACATCGCCCTCTAATGTGGCTAATTGTACTGCTCCACTCGTGGAGATCCTATTGATAATCATAGGTCCGTAGCCTCTCTTTTCTAGCTTCCTCGCGTGTTGTTTCAGTGTATAGACTAAAACTAGATCTCCGGCCTTCAAGCCTTTATCCTTCACATGGGCATCGAAGTATGCCTTCTGCCTCTTTTTAGCTGCATATATTCCAGCAGCGGCTCTTAGTCTTGTTTCCCCTAATCGTTCAAGGTCAAAGATCCTAGAGGAGAGCTCATGACCTGTCCATTCGTGCTCTTGTGCTACTTTCAACGTAGGAATCAGGAAATCCAAGGGTAGCACTGCGTTTTGGCCGAATACCATCTGAAAGGGGGTGGCTTGGAGTACCGTTTTGTAGGCAACTCGGTATGCCCAAATAGCATGGTGTAGCTGTTTGTCCCAATCAGAACGTTTAGTGTTCACTAATTTCGTTAGTACATTGCATAAGATCTTATTAGTGCTCTCAGCTTGCCCATTAGCTTGAGGGTGATACGGGGCAGACTTCTTGTGTATTACCAAGAATTCTTGGAGTAGATTTTCAATCACTTCATTTAAGAAATGAGTTCCTCTATCACTTACAAGCTCTATAGGTAGCCCGTATCTCGTGAATACATTCTCAAACAAGAATTTGGCAGTTGTTTGAGCATCGTTCTTTGTCGTAGCCTTTACCTCTACCCACTTGGTGAGATAATCTGTCGCAACAATGATGTATTCCGCATGAGAACCCTTAGCTGGGGGATTAATAGGACCTACGAAGTCTATTCCCCACTTAGAGAATGCACGTCCACCCATCATAGGTTTCAGTGGCATCTCATCTTTGCGTATAGGATACTGAGTCCTTTGACAGACATCACACCGTTTCACATAGGTATGTGCATCCATGTGAAGGGTAGGCCACCAAAAGCCCGCAAATAGAATTGCCTTGATCACCCGATCCGGTCCAAAATGTCCTCCTGCTACACCTTGGTGAGCAGTTTCTAAGATCTTAAGGTACTCACTTTCATGGACACACAATCTCAGGTAACCATCTTTACCGCGCTTATATAGATTATTACCGATGAGTGAGTAATCCTGGGCTTCTTGTTCTAAACTCCTTTTCCTAGCCAGCGTCATGTCTAGGGGGAATGTGTTTGTTTTCAGGAAGGATACTAGTGGTTCACTCCAATCTGGCACAATGGATACTTGATAGAGAGTGGCATGTTCCACAGGTGGTTTAGTGCAACAGATTGGGCATTCCTTGCACAACTTTTGGACATCCGCTTCCATAGTTGGCCAATGCACTCCAAATCTCTTTAGAGTCTGCAACGTTCGTTGCTTTGAATGGTGTTGCTCTAACGCACCTACATGTGCTAATTGCAACCATTTAGCGTACTCATCCTCTTCTACGCAACAAGCCAGGATCCCTTGATCTGTGTGCTTGTACATGCTGCCTGCCATGATATGGTACTTTTGGGCTTTTACTATCTCTCTATTCCGTGTGTTCACCACTGGATGATTAGGCCCGTATGTCAATACTGGTACTATTGGCTTGGCCCACTGCGGCACCACTTCCAAATTAAACAAGTAAGCATCAGGAAGGTCATCTGACACTCCTTGTGGGGCTTCTCCTGATGTGAGCCTAGAGAGGTGATCTGCTCTCAAGTGAGTCCTACCTTTCCTTACCACAACCTCGAAGTCGTATTCCATTAGTAAGAGAAACCATCTTACTAATCTACCTGTATTGCATGGCTTGTTTACTAGGTATAACAATGCCTGATGATCAGTAAAAAATTTAAACTTATTTGCAAGCAAATAGTGTCTAAATTTCTTGACTGCATATACCATGCCTAATCCTTCGCGCTCTGTAGTGGTGTAATTCCGTTCAGCCGCATTCAATTGTCTACTGGCATAGGCAATTGGAAGATCCATATTACCTTCACCAGTAGGTTGTGCAAGCACACATCCAATAGCATAATTGGATGCATCCACATGAACATGGAATGGCTTATTCCAATCTGGTGTGGTCAAGATTGGTGCTGAACATAATCTTCGTTTAAGCTCTTGGAAGGAATTCTCACATTCATCCGTCCACTCAAAGTTTGTCAGAAGTCCGTACATGGGCTTTGCAATGACAGCATACATGTGTATAAATCGTCGATAATAACCACAATGCCCCATGAAAGCTTGTACTTCCTTGACATTCTTTGGCCTAGGTAGCTCTGCTATGGCTCTCACTTTCTCCTCGTCAGTAGATATGCCATTCTTTGACACTATGTGTCCTAGAATCTTACCTTGCCTTACCATAAAAACGCACTTTTCTGGGTTCAGGCAAACTTGGTACTCTCTACATTTGTCAAAGATTTGTTTGAGTTCAGGAATATGGGTTTGTCTAACATTGGAATGAGCACAAAGATCATCAACATAGACTTCTAAACTCTTCCTCAGGAACTCCTTGAACACATGGCACATCAGCCTCTGGAAGGTGGCTGGTGCATTGGTAAGCCCAAATGGCATTACTCTAAAAGCAAAAATGCCCCATTCTGTGGCAAAGGCTGTCTTATGCTGATCCTCTGGAGCTATGGCTACTTGATTGTAGCCCGAAAATCCATCAAGGAAGCTGTACACCTCCTTGCCTGCCACTCTTTCTAAGAGATGTTCTGTTATGGGAAGCGGATAGTTATCTCGAATTGTGGCTGCATTAACCTTTTTCAAGTTAATGCACACACGCAGTTTGCCATTCTTCTTGGGCACCACTACGATGGGGGATACCCATTCAGTGTGCTCAATTTCATAGATAAATCCAGCTTCAACCAGTCTATCTATCTCTTCTTTGATCTTAGCGGCGTAATTATCGTTATATGTATAAGGCTTTTGCTTAGAGGGTTTAGCATCTGAGGTCATGGGAATAGTGTGTGAGCATATGTCCGGGTCAACCCCTTTCAAATCCTTGTAACTCCAAGCGAATACATCTCTGTATTCTCTTAGCAAGGCAATCAATTCATGCTCTTCTTCTTCTGTCAGGTCATGGCCTATATACGTGCATCTCTCCTCTCCTTCTTCTATGGCCACTACTATTTTCTTGGTGGTTTCTTTGTTATCATAGGCCTCTCCTGATTGTGCTTCTCGTTTAGGCATTCTTATCATGACTCTCCTGTCATCTATCTCATACTTCTTAAAATTTTCTGGGACCTCAAACAAAGATTCTTCCTCCTCTGGTGAGACTTCTTTCTTCTTTCGTTTCTTTCCTTCTTCCTTCGGAGTCATATGTGTTGCTAATCTTACATCATTTGTAACCTCTCCATGCCTCTGGGGTTGAAATTCTACTTCATGGAAATATTCTTCATCTGATGCAAATGGTGAGTCCATAATGATTGACTCTAGATCGGAGTCACTTGCATCCTCAAATGCATCAGGGCTAGGTTCGCATTCTTCTAGAACTGCCTCTCCCATGATTGGCTCTATGGAGAAGACTGAAATATCATAGCCATCCTCATCACAGTGAGGTGTCCATTGTTCTTCGTTGATGGCTACGTCCATTGTTGCTAAGATTTCTGCCCAACCGTGAGGTTCAAATTCTTCGTCTGGAAAAACTACAGGTGCATAGGCTGGGTCTTGGATTGATCTATGGGTTTCTTTCGCACCTACCTCTCTGGCTTTCTCTCTCTTCTCTTCTTCTACTGCTACCTTGCACATCCATAAGTGGGTGTCTTCATGCATCCATGAGGATCCAGACCCTATGGAATGCACCGATTCTGTGTCATCTTTGGCTCTATGGATGGGATTCCATTGGATAGGAGGGACGTCTCTGTGAGAAAAATCCTTGAGATTGACTTTGGTTGTAACACCCAAGTGTTGCAGATACAAAGAATTGGTTCCCCAATCCTGTACCACTTGCAACTGTCGCATGAATGGTCTTCCCAAAATCATCTCATAGGCATGATTTTTGCTGAAGTCACATATAGCAAAACTATGCTCAAACTCGACACCACAAGTGGTGAGAGTTATCCCTTCCAGCAATCCTAAGGGTCTCTCAATATGACCATCGGCCATCTGCAATTTCATTCTTGTTGGCCTGAGTGCTGGCTTGCCCCAACGCTTCCATAGGGATGTAGTGGCAATTGCAACTCCTGCACCTGAGTCCAAAATTGCCTTAGTGGTGTAGTCCTGGTAGGTAATGGGAAGATAGGTGTTCCCTTCTTCACCTTCACACATATCTCCTATCTTATCCAAGGGAATTTCTGGCACTGTCCTATGGGATCCTACCCGGGAATGAGGTTTTGCAACTTCAGTTACTCGACTGGCTGCACATTTCCGCGCGTTTAGTCTATCCTCAGGCAGTTCTTCCAAGGTGCAATCGCGTTGCACCTTGGTGTTCGTTACTACCTCCGTGTTCCTTGGTATGACTGAGTCGTTGTTCCTTACCATGACTGTGGGTGCTCTCATACATGTGGACTTTGCTTCCCATGGGCCTGTGAAGTGGGGTAGCTCCTGTATGGAATTAGACTCAAAGTCCAATCTCTCATGAGACTGAGTACTCTCATGTTCCCCGTAAATGGATGGGATGTCTTGTGGGAATTGGTCGTGTGCATCGTCCACAAGTTCAAATGGAGGGGCGACCTCACTTTCGTTATCCCATTTATCTTCTTGAATCTCTCGTAGGAAGTCTGGTGCAAACCGATTCATAGAAGAAGAAGTGTCTGGCTCCGTAGAATTAGGCACGTAAGCAACCTGGGAAGGAGGGCTTATTCTATCGTTGGCTCTCTCCTCGTTCCCACAGATGGCTGGAGCACAAGCTTCTTGGAGAGGATTACTTATTCTATTACTCTTCCGAGCAGGCTCATATGCTCCCAGAGAAGGAATGTGTGTCACCTGTGGAGGTACATAAGCTTTCGGGGGAGGCTCATGTGACTTTTGGGGGGGAAGATAAGCTTCTTGAGGAGGCACATGGGCTTCCTGAAGAGGCTGGCTTATCCGTTCTCTTGCCCTTTCCTTTCTTTGAGGGGCAGGTTCCTTCTCTGATTGTGCAATTAACTTCTCTATTCTTTCCAGCAGTCCATCAAAGTGTAACTGTGTCTTAGCTGAACTAGAAATGTTAAATAGGCGGCTGGCCTCAAACATGGTCTGAGCCAATTCCACCATTTTGGCACAAATCTTGGTTCGTTCAAGCTCTAGCTCGGCTCTCGGGTAGCACTTTTCATGATCGGTTATGGTTGGCCCTTCTTGGATTCTGGCCTGATATGCTTTAAGCATCATATTTAGGTCCTCGGGAGTGGGGTCAGCTAGGACTGATCCTACTCTAGGGGGTGGTGGGATTTGATGAGGCGGTGGGGAAAGTGGTGGGTTGGATGGAGGTGGGAGTGGTGGAGGCGGGGTAATGTGAGAGGGAGTTGGAGCTGTGAGTTCAGTTATCTTCGCTTTGGTTTCTCTTATGCTTTCCTCAAGCTCACTCATCTTTTTAGCCCATTGTCTTTTCATTCTTTCTCGACTATCTTTCCACGCTCTAGTCCTTTTCTTTGTCACGCTCTCGGTTTCACTAGCCTCTGGGCCCTTTTCCTGGCTTGCCTCTTGGTTTTGCTGCAATGCCTGAGCTCTAGTAACCACCTGCACTGGTGCAGTGGAAGTGACACTTCCTGAGGCATCCACAACCAACCCAATCACATTGATAGGAGTGATTTTTGGCATGTTATTGGGGTTCTTTGGGCAATCTCGTAAGAGATGCTCGTTTCCGCAGTCTTGGCAAAAGCCTTGGATCGTCACGGACTGATTTTGTGTAGGTGCAGGTAAGGGACAATCACGAATGAAGTGATCCCCCTGACATCGGTAGCATGGTCCTCTAGGAAAGGGTGGTCGTACCTGCCTAGGTTGAGGCCTAGGGTTGGGGTTTGCATACATGACGTTCGTGTAATCCGATTCCCAACTAGGTTCACTTGGTTCTTCACTATAGTAGGACTCACCATGTTCTGGAGACTGCATGTAGTAAGCCTGGGGACTATCGACATGTGTAGAATCAAAGCTATGGTCACTAGGGTCACTTTCAGAAAGCAAGGATGTTACCGGGACTAAGGCTCTATTCAGGTTTTCTTCTGCAACAGCATACTTTACTGGGATCACGTTAGCGGGGTTTGGAGGCTGTTGAGCTAACACCGGTTGGGGTCTCTGTTGGGCCTGATATTGTGGTTGGTAGGTTTGTTGGGGTCTAGCATATTGTGGTGGTGGAGGGTACTGGTTCTGGTATCTGCCTTGTTGGTAGGGCTGAGGGTAGGGTTGCCTAACTGCCTGCTTGTTGTATGGGCAATCTTGTGCGGTGTGATTGGTGTATCTTCGTTCTATGGTGCAATATTGGCTATTTGGATTGACCTGGGGTTGAGCCAGAATGGGACACACGTTTGCCATGTGGTCACCACCGCAGGTATAGCACCTCTTCGCCGGAGCAAACCTTGGAGTTTGTTTGCTAGTTACACCTAATTTCTGAGCTACCTTTTCGGCAAGTTCCTCAATTGATGTGGATTGCGTGGAAGAGTGACTAGATGCACTATCTGAATCTTTGTAGATTTTGGAAAGCTCTAGCTCTTCCCCTAAGTTATCTTCAATGTCAATGCACATGCGTACACATTCTTCTATAGTCCTAGGGTCCTTCAGATACACATAGGATCTCAATTTCGTACTCAGCAATCCATCAAGGAATAAGGCTACTTGTTTAGCAGATGTGGGTAGTTCCGAAATAGGGCACCTTTCAAGATATTGTCTAAATCTTCTTCCGGCCAATCTGACAGTCTCTTGGGGGGTTTGTTTGAAGCTGTGAATCAATGAGGAGGTATTGTGTCTTATGCCGCTCTTAGAGAACTCTACAATGAATGCCTCTAGGAGTTGGTCTATGCTCCTGAACTGACGCTCATCTAGTGGCTGAAACCATGTAAGTGCTGTGTTCCTAAGGGTTAGACCGAAGGCATTGTACTGCGTGAACAGATCTTCCACTTGTTCAGCTCTCAAGACTTGCTTGAACTCCGCCACATGATCATAGGGATCTCCTGTGCCGTCAAAGTAATTCTTCATGGACTTAACTAGCTGGGTGGGTCTCAAAGTTCTTGTGTGCTCTCTAGGCCTCGGCAGAGGGAATCCATCTACATTTCTTTGGTTCCTGTGGGCTCTATGCATCTCAGGTTCTACCCTATTCGTCTCTGTTCTCGTTCTTTCTCTGCCCACTGGGTTGGCAAAACTTACTTCTGGTCTATCTCTACTTCTGTCTCTTTGCGTACCATGAGCTTGGGAAGTTCCAGCCCCAGGGTGACCATAGGATACATTTGATCTTGGTTGAGGGAAAATAAATTCACCCTTCCAAGTGTAAGCATGCCTATCATTTTCTGTCACCACAAAGATCCGTTCTGAAGCATGATCTAAGTAAGTCGCTCTGCCTGGGCTATCCGGATCCTTAAACTCATAGATCATGATATTTCCTATGTCTGTTGGCTGATTAGACTTATACCTCCAAAAGGCTTCATCAGTTTCTTGATTGAGGAGCAACTCTATGCTCTTGTTGTCTTGGGGGACCCATTCAGGCGTGATAATCCTAGTGAGAACTGATTTACCTCGAGGGGTTCTAGGTTCCGCACCCATGTTCCCTTGTTCCAGGTCACCTAAGTCCGCTTCTGAGATTACATTCCCAAAGTCATCTGTCCTATCAGGGTGACTAGTGACTACATATATAGTTCCTTCTTTGTCCAGGTATGCACCATTTTCAAACTTGACAGCTGGGTGTTCTAGTCCAATGGATTGATCAGGGTTTTTAATCTGGACCACAGATCTTCCTAAGCCGTCCTCATAGATGCTAGCACCTAATCGGTTGGTCCTAATGTACTCCAGCTGCGTTTTGTAAGGGCCTTCTACCCTGTACAGGTAAGGCACACCTGAACTTCCCGTAGGTCTGTCCATGCCTTGAGACATTTCTGACTCACTGGTCTCAGAGCTAGGGTAGTTCGAGTGGTGGCTCAACTGCTGGGCCCAGGACCTAGCAGTGTGGTTGACACTAGCCTCTGAAGATCTAAAGCTTTGTCTTTCCCTTGCTAAATGTCGTCCTGATCTAAGGTTCATATGCCTATCTAAGTAGCCCAATTCTTTGCCCAGAGTACAACCTCGTTGCCGCTCAATTGGTATCAGTCACTTGATTCTTTTTAGTTATTTTATCACGTTTGAGTTCTTGTCTGATATCACGTCGTCGGAATACTTGAGTGTTCTTCGTACTTTCAGGTTGATCGTTCCACGTTAGGTTCTTTCCTTTATGTTACCGACAGTACAGAGATTAGATTTTTATCTTGAACTTGAGTTTTTAGGTAGTCTTCAACTTGATAACTGCCTATCGTCGCTCTGACTTACTCCTACCTCTCGTCGTTCTTAGCCTAAGCTATGAATTGACAGAGGGGGTTAAAAGTGTCCAACCTTTTGTTTCCAGCTCGGTTGCCCTTGAGTGCCCAGGAAATGTGTTCCCAAGCTCGCACTTACACTTGCTTAGAACGCCTCTCGATGCTCTGCAAGAGTTTCAAAGTTAGCTTTGAAATTTACATTCCAAAGACAGAACCAATTATTTTCATTCATGTAGCACATACACAAACTTGCATAGTGATTTTCAAGAAAACAATCCTAAGGACCCCTGACTTTGATCCCCCTGGGTATGGTCAACTTCAAAATACCCTATCTAAAAATCAATGCATTATCTTTATAAAAAACAGTTGAGGGCGTGTAGTGTATGCTACGAGCTTTCCAACAAGCCCTAGAGCTCAAAAAATGGATCTCGTATGAAAAAGTTGTGACCGTTCAGGGTTCTAGGGTTACGACAGGGTTCAAACAGGATCACTGTGCAACAGGTTTTCCCCAAGTTGTTTTCCTAAGGCTTCCCCATGTGCTCAAGAGCATAATATTTGTGCCCAAAATTAGCCCAACTTTTCAATTAACAAACCCTAAAAAATTTGGCTAAAATTGGCTGTCAATCGCGATGGATAGGGCTGTCAATCGCGATGGACACTCAGTCAATCGCGATGGACAGAGAGTTCAGTCGGTCGCGATGGACACCCAATTCAATCAATCGCGATGGACAGAGACTTCAGTCAATCGCGATGGACAAGGGGTTCAGTCAGTCGCGATGGACAGGCAGTTGGTCGCGATGGACAGAGACTTCAGTCAATCGCGATGGACAAGGGGTTCTGTCAATCGCGATGGACAGGCAGTCGGTCGCGATGGACAGAGACTTCAGTCAATCGCGATGGACAAGGGGTTCTGTCAATCGCGATGGACAGGCAGTCGGTCGCGATGGACTGGCAGTCAATCGCGATGGACAGAGCTGTCAATCGCGATGGACAGGGCTGTCAATCGCGATGGACTGAAATTTTGCAAGATTTTCAAAAATTTTAGTGGGAATGTGGTGTGCAGGGTCTCTAGTCCACTGTGATGCACTCAGATTTACCAACAAGTGAAAATTTCTGTCAATCGCGATGGACAGAAGGCGGCGACTGCGAGACAGTTTCGTCGAGTTCCGTACCTGCGCGGAAGGCTGGAGATGGTGATGTGACCTGTACCTGCAAGATAGCTCAAGAAACATGCAAAAACAGCACATGCAATTTCGCTCTCTCGCTCTCTCTCACAAGTGAAATGAGGGAAATGAGGTGGAGGTGGGGATATAGTCAAAAAACTGAAATTTTCGTGATGATGGAGATGGACGTGGGAGATGGTGATGATGATGATGGTGATGAAGATGGTGAAGAAAGTAAAAGAAAATCTATGAGAGTGAAGAAAATACCTACAACTCCAACGCGTCAACTCTACGTCTTACCATCACACGCTCGTCCTCAAAGCTCGATCCCCGGCAACGGCGCCAAAATTTGGTGTAGCTCAATGATGAGTAGCACCTCCTTTAATGTCAATCCGGGAAGACGTGAGGATGGTATGAAGACCTCGAGCAAGTGGCGGCACAAGTGCGTGAGTGAGAAGCACACTAGCATGCACACACATACACACACACGCGCACACACGGCAAGACAAAGAGTGAGAATCAATGGAGCTTTTAGATTACTTTCAAAATGCTCTTACAAGTTCGTTTCAATTACAATCTACCCCCAAAAATGAGCTCTCTAGCTCTTTTTATAGTTTTTGACTAGCTTTTGGCCCTGTCCAGACCTAGTGTCCGGCCTAGTTAAAAATTAGGTTCCAGGGCCAATTTGAGGGCTCAAACGGAGTCTAAAAAATACGAAAATTGATATGTAGGTACTTCTAAGGCTCCTCAAGCTCAAGGACTCCTTGGCTTGCACAAAATGGAGCTACAAAAATATGAAATGGTATTTACAATGATTGTTAGTGATAAGAATCACTGTTAAAAGATGTAGATTGGAAAAATTGAAGGGCCTATCTGCCAGATTTGCGTCGACTGCTTTGTCTACTTACTCCTTCACCTTGTTCTGACTCTCTCCGTTGGCTTCCTTGTCTAGTCAATCCTTGGGTGCCCTGGCTTCCTTGTCTAGTCAGTCCTTGGGTGCCCATACTGCTCTCAACAGATACTTAACTCTAGAAGACTTCCTTTCTTCACCTTTTGGAGGAATAAACCTCCTTTGCCTTGGGAACTTGATCTCTTTCTTTGACATGGCTTCTTTCTCCATCATGTGTCCTTCATCATCTTCAACTTCATTACCTTCTTCATCCAACTCCACCAATGTTGCTTTGCCTTTGTTGATTGATTGTGCTTCATAGCTTGATGAAGATCTCCCCCTCCATGGTGAGTTCATGCTTGAACTATCTTCATTGATGGAACACCTTGGGCCGCTTAGCTCTAGGTCGATTTGTTCTTCATCATGTCCATGCTTTTCTTCTTCATAGTCCTGCATACAATCATACTTCTTATACCAAGGGAGTAGCTCATCAAATGCTACATCCCTTGATATCCTCAAGTCCTTTGTGTTTGGGTTGAAGCACCTGTAACCTTTATGATCATTTGAATATCCTAGAAACATACACTTTTCTGCCTTTGGTTGTAGCTTGTGCCTCAATTCACTTGGCACATGTACATAACAAGTACATCCAAATATCTTCAAGTGGGAAAGATCAGGTTTCTTACCATAATAGGCTTGATATGGTGTCAAGCCATGGATCCCTGAGGTAGGAGCCCTATTCATAAGATACACGGCGGTATTTGCTGCATCACTCCAAAACATGTTAGGTACATTCATCTCATTAAGCATTGCTCTAGCGATCTCGGCAATGTATCTATTCTTTCTCTCTGCTACTCCATTTTGTTGGGGTGTGTACCTACATGTTACTTGCCTCTTGATGCCTTGATCCATTAAAAAATCAGAAAACTCATTTGAGAAATATTCTCCCCCTCCATCGGACCTTAGCTTCTTGATATATGTACCTGTTTCCTTCTCTACCATTGCCTTGAATGCTTTGAAACATGTAAACACATCTGATTTGTTTTTTATGAAATAAACCCAAACCATCCTTGTGCAATCATCTATAAAAGTGACAAAGTACTTGTTACCTCCAATGGATTGCTCTTTGGTTGGCCCCCACACATCTGTATGTATCAACTCCAATGGATGTTGGCTTATGTAGCCACTCTTCTTGAATGGAAGTCTCGCTTGCTTCCCTAGTTGACAAGATTCACATAAATGCTTCATACCTTGTCCTTGGAAGTTGGGAAGACCTTCAACCAGCCTCTTGAATTGCATTTCCTTCATTGTTTGTATGTTGATGTGACCTATCCTCTTGTGCCACAAGTCCAACTCCGAAATCCTCTTGTTTCCATATGTGAAGTAGACATGTTGAGTGGAATGAGAATTTACCTCCAAAGTGAAGAGTCTCCCTTGCTTCTTTCCTCTTGCTATGACCTTGTAACCTTGCTTAGGGTTCTCCACAAAGCATCCACCTTTGTTGAACCTTACTTGATAGCCTCTTTCAACCATTTGCCCAACGGACACCAAGTTCTTTGTGATAGTAGGTACATGCAAGACATCCTTGAGACATCTTCCTTCCTCCTTGTCATCCAAAGCTACATCTCCAACATGGGAGATCTCATGGGCTATATCATTACCTGTTTCTACATGTCCTTTACCTTTGGGAACATGTAGATTAGTAAACCAAGAAGCATTGCAACTCATATGGTTGCTACATCCACTATCAATATACCAAGTGTTATCTACTTTGCTTGAATTCCCATTCATGTGCATCATCAAGAGATTGTCATTTTCTGAACTTGTAGAAGCATAATTACCTTGTCCTTTGTATGAAGAACCTTGATTATAGCTCCTTTGGTTTCCTCCTTGGTAGCAATCTCTAGCATAGTGGCCAAACTTGCCACATATGTAACATCCTTCACCATCTTGACTCCTGTTTTGTTGATGTCGTCCTCCTCTTCCTCTTGTTCTTCCTCTCCCTCTTTGTGATGAGGTGCCTTGGTCATGTCCTTGATTGCTTCAGTGGCCTTGCCTTCCTCCAAACCTTCCTTTGCCCCTTCCTTGTCCTCGTCTTCTGTTGCCCCTTTGATTACCTGCATAGAAAACTTGTGCATCCTTGCTTTTAGTTGAACTTCCACCTATGTTCATTTCTTTGGTGACCATGAGAGCAACGAATTGCTCAAAATCGGGAAGATTATCCCTTACATATACTGAAGTGGTAAAGGGTTTCCACTTCTCATCATCTCTCAAACCATTGAGAGTATAAGCCACAAGATCGTCATCGTCTACGTGGCTTCCAATGGATCCCAATGCATCTGATAACTCCTTGACCTTAAGTATGTAGTCATTTATGCTACTCCCTGAGCTCTTCCTAAGGTTGTTGAGCTCATTCTTGAGTTGGATCTTCCTTGCTTTGGTGCTTGTTGAATAAATCCTTTCAAGTGTCTCCCATACCTTCATGCTTGAATCCAAGTCTTGGATATGGCCGATCATGCTATTGCTAATGTGTTGGGAAAGAATAAAGATAACCCTCTTGTCTCTTTCATTCCATTCCCTAAAGGCCCTTCTCTGGTCATTGGTTGGATTCTCATCCAACCTAGGTCTTGGTTCACTTCCACTAATCAACCCCCAAAGGCCCTTGCCCATAAGATAGTTGGAGACCCTAAATCTCCATGGTTGATAGTTACCTTTTTCTAGCTTTTCAATTTGAGTGTTGAAGTCTCCCATATCTAGTCTTTGATACTTGACCTAGCCCTTGGCTAATGCTCCAATGTGTGTAAAATGAAAATGAGGCTCTGAGGTTACCTCAATCCAAAGCTTTCCTTAGATGGACACCATGTGCTCTTGCAAATTTGAGTAGAATATCTCCCCCTTGATCGGAGCTACCTACAAGAAGCTTTTGTTGATGCAAATCTTCAACCACCAACTCCAAGAGGTCTTCTTGCTTGTATGTGATACCTCCAAGATGCCCAAATGCTCTGATATCACTGATGGGGGAAGTATCTCAACCCCTAAGCAACGACGAAGCGTGAATGACCTCCACATGTATCCTTCTTTGACCTCTGCACACCAAAAATGCTCTTACTCAGAGCTTATGCAGAGAACTCCAGTGCGCTTTTGTAGACCTGTAGTAGACACCAAGAGTTTTCCAAAAAAACAAATTTCACTTCAAATGGATGCTTACACAAGGAGAAACAATGTCTACAACATGAGCTAGTTGAATGCTCACAACTGCCAGTCAAGCAGATACCTCACTTCACTCCAGCACGATTTTCTCAGAGATTATACAAAGAATGAATCACAAACTCAGGTCAACTTTAGAGGACTTTAATAGCTACCCAATGACACCAAAATCATAGTAAATGGATACATAGAGAAGGAGAACAAGCCCTTACAACAGAGAGCAAAATATTTCCAATAGAGCCTACACACCAAGAGAGATATCAATCACACATTTTCACTAAAATGAATGTTGCTCCCAGATTACTCAGAGAATGATCCAGAGACTTTGTGAGCATAAAGTAGACTCTAATAGCTATCCAATGAGACAAGAATTAAATCAAATGGATACAATACGAGGGAGAACCAAGGCTAACAACTCAGGGGCAGAGAGTTGCAACACTGCCTGCGTACACACATAGATATGCCTACTAAAAGAAAACAAACAAGCAAGCAAGGGGCTAGCTTAAGCAAGGAGCTTGCTTATCACAACTCCAGCACTTAGTGCTCACTTTACATGAGCTAAAACTCCAAGAAGATGGGCCAAAAGAAGTCGGGATACATGCTCCTTTTATAGTGAGAAGTGTGCCCCTAAAATCTAGGAACTACCTTCCCAAATCAGCCGCCTAACTTGGAGGATTTAGTTGAGATGAATTGGGGAGTGGTTGAGTGACTTTTCTTGATGGAATCTCGTGGCTTTTGGCTTCCTTTGATTGATCCACATGTCCATAAAAGATTCCCCACGAATTTGTAGCTTGAAGCTTGACTTTTAACACTCCCCCTCAAGCTTCAATTCTTCATCCTCATCCAAGCTCCTTCATGTTGATGCTTTGCTTGAATTTTGAAATCTTCATTCCATCCAAAGCCTTTGTAAACATGTCGGCAACTTGGTCTTTGGTACCAATATGATGTACTGAAACTTCCTTGGATATCACCTTTTCCCTTATGAAGTGATAGTGCACTTCAATATGCTTGGTTCTAGCATGATAGACAGGATTCGATGCTAGATGAATGCTACTCATATTGTCACAAAAAATTGGATATGTGTCAACATGCAAATTAAGCTCCATAAATAACTTCTTAATCCACATTAGCTCACATGTGACTTGAGCCAAAGCTCTATACTCAGCCTCGGTGGAAGATAATGCCACCGTGGGTTGCTTGTTTGAAATCCATGAGATGATCTTGCTACCTAGCATGACTAGGTAACCACTTGTACTTCTTCTATCCTCCTTGGAACCGGCCCAATCCGCATCAGTATAAGCTTTGACCTGCATATCCTTCTTTGACCTCTTCACACCAAAAATGCTCTTACTCAGAGCTTATGCAGAGAACTCCAGTGAGCTTTTGTAGACGTGTATTAGACACCAAGAGTTTTCCAACAAAATAAATTTCACTTCAAATGGAGGCTTACACAAGGAGAAACATTGTCTACAACATGAGCTAGTTGAATGCTCACAACTGCCAGTCAAGCAAATACCTCACTTCACTCCAGCAAGCTTTTCTCACAGATTATACAGAGAATGACTTTCAAACGTAAGTCAACTTTAGAGGACTCTAATAGCTACCCAATGACACCAAAATTATAGCAAGTGGATACATAGAGAAGGAGAACCATCCCTTACAACAGAGAGCAAAATATTTCCAACAGAGCCTACACACCAAGAGAGATATCAATCACACAACTTCACTAAAATGAATGTTGCTCCCAGATTACTCAGAGAATGATCGAGAGACTTTGTGAGCATAAAGTAGACTCTAAGAGCTATCCAATGAGACAAGAATTACATCAAATGGATACAATATGAGGGAGAACCCATGCTAACAACTCAGGGGTAGAGAGTTGCAACACTGCTTGCGCACACACATAGATATGCCTACTAAAAGAAAACAAACAAGCAAGCAAGGGGCTAGCTTAAGCAAGGGGCTTGCTTATCACAACTCCAGCACTTACTGCTCACTTTACATGAGCTAAAACTCCAAGAAGATGGGCCAAAAGAAGTCGGGATACATGCTCCTTTTATAGTGAGAAGTGTGCCCCTAAAATCTAGGAACTACCTTCCCAAATCAGCCGCCTAACTTGGAGGATTTAGTTGAGATGAATTGGGGAGTGGTTGAGTGACTTTTCTTGATGGAATCTCGTGGCTGTTGGCTTCCTTTGATTCTTCCACATGTCCATAAAAGATTCCCCACGAATTTGTAGCTTGAAGCTTGACTTTTAACATATGTGTATATGTAGGTATGTGCATGTGTGTGCATGTGTATATGTGTTTTAATACTTTAATTATATAATTCATTCATATGTGTGTACCTAAGTGTATATGTATGTGTGTGTATATGTATGTATGTGCATGTGTATGTGTGTGTATATGTATGTTTGTGCATGTGCATGTATAAGTGTATATGTAGTATCAATATGTGCATGTTCTTGTGTATGTGTGTGTATATGTATATGCATGTATATGTATAACTCTATGTGTATGTGTGTGTATCTGCATGTATATGTATAACTCTATGTGTATGTGTGTGTAACTGCATGTATATGTGTATATGTAGGTATATGCATGTGTGTGTGCATGTGTATATGTGTTTTAATACATTAATTATATAATTCACTCATATGTGTGTACCTAAGAGTATATGTATGTGTGTGTATATGTATGTATGTGCATGTGTATGTGTGTGTATATGTATGTATATGCATGTGCATGTATTAATGTATATGTGTGTATGAGTATGTGCATGTTCTTGTGTATGTGTGTGTAGGAATGTTTGTGCATATGCATGTGTATATGTGTGTATGTCTACGTGTATGTGCACATGTATCTATGTGTATATATGTGTGTGTATGTGCATGTGTATATATGTATATGTGTGAAAGTGCATCTTCATCATGTATAAGTGTATGAGTGCATATCAATAAGTGTGAGTATGCTATGTAATGAAAATAACACAATTCAAATGATCTACAAAGAATAGAAATTGTACTTACAATTGTTAGCCATACTTTTTGCTTGGTTAGCTTCTTGAATAACCTGCAATAAAGAGAGAAAGAAGAGAGAGAGAGAGAGAGAGAGAGAGAGAGAGAAATCTAGAGAGAGAGAGAGAAATCTAGAGAGAGAGATCTAGAGAGAGAGAGACCTAGAGAGAGAGAGAGATCTAGAGAGAGAGAGAGAATTCAAAGAGAGAAAGATGTAGAAAGAGAGAAAAAAAGACAGAGGGAGACAATAAGAGAGAGCTTAGGCAAAACAAAATTCTGCATATACTTGCTTCAGCTCGTAAGCACAGCGCAATTGCGAATGTTGGAGAGCTCTTCGATCGGATGCGTGAAAATGCCGATCGCAGAGCCTACAACGATTTAATTTTTGTTCGCCAACAGATCGTCGTGTAAGCGATGCTATTCGTCGTCGAATAGGGGACAATTTTACCGTCGCTTATGCGACGACAACTAACGTCGCCTACGCAATGCAAAAAGCATCGCTTATGTGACGCTTTTAAATTGCGTCGTTTTAGCGACGTTTTATGGGAATGTCGCAATCCCGTCACGTCAGAAGTCGCAAATACCGTCGTTTTCTACGTCGTTTAATCGATGGTCGGCACGCGATGCTAATTACAACGCAAGTTGCAATTTTATAGCGACGAAATTCTTTCGCCTTAACCGTCGCTATACGCCCCTATTTCTTCTAGTGAGCTTTCATAGCGACTGGTGAATGTGTGTGGCTCAGACACCTTATGGCTGATTTGGGCCTTGGTCATTCTTCTGCTACCACCATCTTCATTGACAATTAGAGTGCATTGGTAGTTGTGAGGAACCCTGTGTTCCATGCTTGCACTAAGCACATTGAGGTGCATTATCATTAGGTCAGGGAGAGGTTCTCTGCTAGGGAGATCATCTTGGCATATGTGTCCACACAAGAGAACATTGCAAACCTTTTCAGGAAGGCTCTGCCTAGGGAGAAGTTTGAAGCTTTCCGCAAAACTTTGGGCTTACTTCCTTTTGTGGAGTGATTTCCACATAGATTGGCACTTCTTTATACATGAGTGCTAACTCTTTGTTCACCGCATCACTCCCAGGGGGGATTTGTTGATATATTTAGGTAGTAATGTGTGTGAACACACTAGGACCGCCAAGGCACTTTTTCCCTCTTTAGGAGGTTTTTTTCCCCAGCTTGATGATATATGCCTATAACCCTAATGGGCTACTTATCTTTGTACATTCTCTTGTAATACATTCAGTATTGTGTGTTGTACTCCAAGCTTCTTCTTCTTCCTTGTGCTTTTTGTATGCTTCCGCAGACGTCTAACTCCAACAAGTAGAAAAGCGAGACAAATCGTCCAAACCCACATAGCCTAGTGGCTGACACTTTGAAGCTATGTGGAAAAAAGTCTTGAGTTCAAATCTTTGTTGGACATGTCCATGAGTCTCTCATGATGGATGACTCTACCTTACGAGATTGTTTGTGTGTGAGTGTGTATTTCCAATTCATTGTACTCTCAAAAAAAAAAAGCGAAACAAATCAGCATAGAAATTATACATTATCATATTATAATATTACAAGACTATCTAAACAGTTTGTAAATGACGCGCTACGTCATAATCATAAGGGACAATAACAATACATGTACAGAATTCGTCTACTTTTCTTACAAGTAAATGATTCTTTTTTCTATTTGTCTTTTTCTATGTCTCTATCATTATCTTTCTATCTCTATCTCTATCTTTATCTATCCCTGTGACATCCGTTACATAATAGGACAATAATTTTTCAGATTGAAGATCTTTTCTTGAAACCATTTCTTTAGCAACCAAATTATAGCACCTATAAACTATCACATTATCTTTATATCCAACAAAAATATGTGTTTGTGATCTTACTTCGAATTTCCCAACTCATTTGGAATTATTAAAAAAAAAATTAAATGAGAAACATGTAAATGATCAATTACCAAAGTTGGACTATACGAAAGCTCATATGGAGTCACATTATGAGTTGTTAATATAAGAATATGATTCATTAAGTATAGTATAATAGTTATTGCTTCTACCTATAACTTCAAACTCATGTTCTTTTCATTGATCATGATTTCTATGTTTTCAACAATATAATTTCTTTGTTATCCATTTCCGTTTTTCTCAAGTATCAATAGCTAGCTTCAAATTTTCTGCCATCATTGCACAAAAGATCATCCACAAAATCCGTTAAGCCTCCTAGAAAGTGGAAGGAAGCTAAACTCCTCATGGCCATAGAGGACCAAGCTAAGCTGGTTAGAGAGATAATTTTACATCAATCACATGTAATTTTAATTCAAAGAAATTAGGACACCCAAACCTAATGCTATGGCCGATAGTAACGATTTAATCAAGAAGCTAGGAAAATGAAATTATAAATCATGGAGATTCACCATTAGCAATTACATAATGGGGAAGATTTGTGAGGTTTGGTTATTGGTAGTTATCCAAGGACACTTGTAGGTGAAGAAACCCTTAATGATGCTCAAAGAAGTGTAGCTAAAGAATGGGAAGAGAGGAATAAAAGAGTAATATTCAAATTGTCTCAAAATATGAAGAATAGAACGATACGTCATATACAAAATTTTGACATGGCAAACGAGATATGGGAGTGTCTTGAGAGACAGTACTCCATGAGAAACAAAGCAAGTAAAATTGAGTAAAAAATGAGCCCAAAGAACTTAGGAAGAGTCCTAACCAATTCCTTAATGATGAAATTCTCAAAGTGAAGGAGATTTTTTATTGTTTAGGGTCCACTGGCTACACCATTGAAACCAATAATCCTCTCGCTTGCTTGGGTTGCTGATATGCTATTAGTTGAATTCTGGGGACCATCAAGTACGTAGCTACATTGGATCAAAAAACCATTATTTATGGTAATCAGAATCTTCATTATGGGTTTAGGAAACGCTAACATCGTTGGTCCTATCACCAAGCATCATCCCACAGTGTTATATATGGGCGCCATTGCCATTGCAACAGGCCTATTTGGGGGGTCTCATGGGTACCATGCCCTTTCTTGTATAGTTGCAATTTCAAAGTTAAAGATTGGAGGAGTAGGCCTCGTCCGAACCTCCATTAAAAAAAAAAAAACAACGGTCCTATTTGGTTTCAATGTTCAAGATATCCACGACATCGATGGTGATCGAGAAAGGGGGGTAGGTGAACCCTCCCATTGCTAGTAGGAGAAGTAGCAGCTCGCCACCTATGCAACATGCTTCTGCTATGCTATTGGGGCATTCTACATCTAGCCTTAAAGGTGCTTCATTGCACACAGAACTTTGTGACTAGCATGGTCATCCTTATTTGGTGCATTTTCCTGTGCATTCACATGCTACTTTTTTGTTCTCCAGCACAGAACCACAAAACCTATATGTTCTTTGTCTACCTATACTCATTCGTGCTCTTCTCCTACTTATGGGCGGTATGACCAAACCAAAAAGGCTCTCCTCAAAATTCTCAAACTTCTTCATGAAAACTTGATTTAGAGAGCTCAATTTTTTTTTCCCAAAAGGGAAGTTCAGCCTTCCTCTACTCTCTCGGAATTTAATGAAAAAAAAAAAGAAAACGCTACAAATGAATGAGACTAGTGCCCTTGGGACCCCCCAACCGAGAACAACAAGCTTAAACCAAAGTGGGCCCTGCATGAGGGGGAGAAGAGAGTCATTAACCTCCTTTGTAACACACTCTAGATTTGCAAGTTTGTAACACACTCTAGATTTGCAAGTTCTGCCCTTGCTGTGTAGACATCCTCAGTTGATCAAATGCGACCGATCTTACTTGATAAAGACTTTGATCTGTAGGCTTTGTGTATAATTTCCGCTATTTCCTATCGTCTAAGTGCATATGGCCTCAGCAAATGTAAGAATTCATTCCTTTGAGATGCAAAAAGTAATGTTCTTTATTTTTTCTTCAAGGGATCAGACGTTAGGTTGCCTTTATTCAATTGAATAATAAAAAAAATTGAATATGTTTGTTTTATTCGAGATTTTTTAAATAAACACCGAAAACAATGGACATGGATAAGCTTTCGATGGAAAGTCTTTTCAAACAGAAAGTTTTTGATCGAAAGAATTTTCGACCGTAAACATATTGACGAAAACACACTCCATATAGAGCTCTAATCCTACCATAGAGAGTTTTCTTCAAAGGTAAAATTAATGTTTTCGTTTTACAAATTTGAAAGTACATGTATGCATGTGTGTATGTATGTGCATGTCATACACACATGCATACACACACAAACATGCACACATATACACACACACAAACATGTACACATGTACACACAAAATCATACACACACATTGAAATATACACACACACATATGGATACTTACATATATACATACACAGACATATACACACACATACATACACATGCATATGCATACATACATAGATACATGCATACAGACACATGCACATACACACATATGCATACACACACATACATATACAAAAATGTGCATAAACACATGTATACATATACAAAAATGCACACATATATGATATGCATACACACATTTACAAATGCACACATATGCATGCACACACATACACATGTAGATACTTGCACATATACCCATACACATACGTATAGATACTTGCACATATATATACACACATATAGACACACACACATACACTCACATGCATACAATAGACACATATAGACACACACACATACACTCACATGCATACATACATGCATATGCATACATACATAGATGCATGTATACACACACATGCACATACATACATACACATGCATATACACACATGCACATACATACATACACATGATCCCTTTTTAATGGAAAATCTCTACCTTCATACTCAACTCAAAATCAATCAACCTTTAAATTAACCTATACAAATATAAATAAGTAAAATTTCATTATTATGTGCTTGAAAAAGTATTAAACTATATCATAAAAAGTAAAATCTTTTATTATCTATTTCCATCTCTTTTGTCATAAGTATCGAAAGTTTGAGTGCATAAGTCATTTTCTATCAAAACTTGGCCATAACAAATCCCCCTTCATGCTATTATCTCAATAAGTCAATTTCTTTCTCCCAACAAGTCCCTCTTGATGTGATTGTCTTAATACAATACAATTTCCTAAAGAAGATCTACGGATATCTGAAGCTGTATTGTATTGATAGAACACGAACCTTCTGTTAGTTGATATACATTATCCAAGATGCCATTGATCTTCACTTATTAATACCTCTCACCACCTCCTTAGCTCAAAGGTCAATCAACCTTCAAAATAACCTATAAAAATATAAGGAAATAAAAAATCATTATTCTATGCTTGAAAAAATACTAAACTATATCATAAAAAGTAAAATCTTTTTTCACTTGTTTGCATCTTTTTTGTCATAAGTATCCAAGGATCAAGTGCATAAGTCGATTTCTATCAAAACTTTTCCATCCCTTTCGATGCTATTGTCCCAACATCTTAGCTAAGAGAAGGTTCTTATTTTATCAATAAAATACAACTTCCTAAAGAAGATCTATGGATCTGCAAAGTTATATTGAATGGATACAACAAAAACGTTCTCTTAGCTGATATGAAGCTGTAGATGCCTTTGATCTTCACTTATTAATACCTTGTCAACTCTAAAATTCTAAAAAAAAACATAAAATCTTTTCCAACAGTTGAAATAGTTTTTAATTCACATTCATACACACACATATACATGCACATACACAATCATATTAGATTTTCACTTACAATCATATAACATACATGCAGATACACATACACATACACATACTCTTGTGAATTAAGAATCAATATTGATTCAAACAATCACAATACATTTTTATTCACAATCATACACCCATATTCATATAATATTGTGAAGTAAGAATCAATGTTGAATCAAACAATCACAATAGATTTCATTCACACTTATGCACTCAAATACACATACATATACTATTATGAAGTAAGAATCAATATTGATTCAAACAATCATAATACATGTTTACTCACAATCATACACACACATACATATACTATTGTGAAGTAAGAATCAATGTTGAGTCAAACAAAGATGATTCTAGTTGAATTCTTTCATAAAAAAATATTCGATCGAAAACATATTTGATCGAAAAGATTTCGACTCATAAAATTTTCGATCGAAAGTGCATTGGATCAAAAATTGTGAAATTACCATGCAAAAAGTATTTGCTCATGTCCAAATAAGCTGACGTGGCTCCGAATAATTTGGTCAAATCATGAGAGGTTGTCGTAAAGTTCCATAATTATTCACGAATAAACGAATTGTCAAATAATGAATAATGCAACCTAGATCAGAAGAAAAACGAGACATATCAACATAGAAACTAAAAATTATCATATTATAATATTATAAGAGTATTTATATAGTTTGTTCCTATGTCTCTCTACCTATCATATCTTTATCTTTCTAACTCTATCTCTTTCTCTATCTCTATTTCTATCTCCGACTCTATCTCTATCTCTATCTCTAACTCTATCTCTATCTTTATCTTAATGTATCTTAATCTTCTTCTATCCCTTGATATCCGTTACCATCCCTAAAAATGAAGATTCCGTTCAGTCACGTTCTTCAAAATGCCTTGGACAAAAGATCATCCACAAAAGCCGTTGAGCCTTCTAGAAAATCATCCATTATGAACACTTAATTCATGTAAGATTTTATTTTTCATACACAAAATGGGTTCCAAAATGTGTAACTATAATGATGCAGATAATTTAATCTCTAAAAAAAAAAACTAAACACTGTTGTATTGAAGGTGAATATTAGGGAAACCGAAAGATGCATATATTCAGTGACGCTTATAAGAGCATTACTAGCATGCTTTCTTTGTATTTATTAAAAACAATAGCATGAAGTGTTCTAAATATATTTTTTCATAAAAGTAACGGAGTAACCTAAGAAAATATGCAATTTTCATTTGGATTCAGTTTCTTTATAGCTTCTAATTACCTAAGTATATATAAAAACTGATTGTCAAAGGTATTATAATTGATTGACGAACCAATTAATTACTGCTATATACTTTTGAGTATCATAAATCTTCAATCCACGATATGGTGCATGTTACTATATGATCAATGTCTACCCCTCATGATTGTATGTACTAATGCACATTTTGTAATGCCACCATTATGAGGAGAAGCAAAGCACACATTACCCAATTGAAGGTCAAATTGGATCATGTTGGATGAAGGTCAAATTGGATCATGTAAAGTATTGTACAAGTAGGGAGTTACCAGAGTCCCCAATTGTGGGGTTCGAGGCGACGGTGAGTAGCCCCGGCTAGGGGATCCAAGCAGGCCCCATAGCTAGGGGGTCCCAAGGGGCCAGCGGTCCCCCTAGTGGTGGTCTCGGGGCAGCATCGTCCGTGCGACAGTAAAGGGAATATTCCATGGAATATTCCCTATTAGAATCAGAAATCATTTATATTTGTTAGGTCAGTTGAAACAACCTAAGCCATGTATGGCAACTACGCAAGCAGTGGCCGCCAATGCTCTATCACCCATGTATAGTTGTCTATGGATGGCCACCCATTATCCTATATATACATGACTTCTGCATTATGTGACCCATTCAATCGAGTCACCATACCACTACCTTGTAACTCCCAATCTAGGGTTATCTAGATCACCATTTAAGTTCTACCTTGAGAGTGTTATTAATAGAAAATTGTTGAGATTCTCCTATATTTGTTATCTTCTCTACTACTGCTCTTGTGTTATATTGCATAACTATTGTCTTACATGGTATCATAGCCGAAAGGTTCGAATAGATTGAAAAGTATCACTATTTTAGCCTACTAGGAGACTAGAATATCAGCAGATTATTCGAGTGATTACATGATGGATTCATCATCAAACATTGGTCTTGGTGCTCCAAGTAATGTTAATGCTACACCTATTTGAATTCTTCCACCTGCATTCACTAAAGGGGACCTGGATGGAACCAATTATACACTCTAGAAGTTCAAAATTTCTGCAATTTTGGACTCCTATGAATTACTTGAATTTTTCATGGGACCAATGGGATTGGATTCAAAGCCTATACCAGTTGAAGATCTAGAAAATTCAAGATTGATGATTAAGCCAGATCCAGATCTTCTACGAGCTTGGAAGAGGCGGAATGCTGATGCATTATGTGCAATTGTCACTAGTGTAAGTGATTCTATGGTTACTCTAGTTCAACATACTAGTAAGGCACATGAGGCTTGGGGCATATTGGATCGAAAATATGAGACCAAGAATCACACTAGGATACAGAATCTAGAAGACTAGTTGGAAAATGAAAAGCATTTTGATTCTGAAAAGGTTGAAGATTTTATCAAATGCATAAAACATCTTCAAGATCAATTGGTTGTCGTTGGTGTTGTTATAACACCAAAAGAGTTGGCTCAAAGATGTGTGTGTATTCTTCTAGCAAAGTATGATGGATTAGTAACAACCCTTAACACTCGGGTAAGACCAAATCCCCTTACATTTGAAGAGTTTTGTGCTATGCTTTTAGAAGAGGAGATGCAGTTGAAGAATCAACAAAGTACAAGCAATGTTGCATTCTCAGCCAATGCAAAAGGAAAGGCTCTTCTGACCGATCAAAGAAGAAGCCAAAGAAGAAAAAGTTCACAAGAAGTTGCTTCTATTGTTAAAAGAAAGGCTATGTCATCAAGGATTGCAGAAAGAAGTAAGCTGATGAACAAAATGGGACTGTAAAATCATCTTGGAAGAACAAAGAGTTTGCAAACAACACAGAGCTGGGACTATGGGTAGCTATTGAAGAGGTATGCCCATCCACTCAAGCTCGTGTTGATGAACCATGGATTTTGGATAGTGGAGCTTCTCGCCATATGACTAGCAAAAAGGATCGGTATAGTTCCCTAGTGCCTCTATGAGAGTCCATCAATGTAGTTGTGGGAAATGACTCCAAGTGTCCACCTAAAGGAACTCGAACCATCTCTTTTATGACTTCTCTAGGTGTTAAGAAAAATTATCTGATGTTCTCTATGTACCTACACTTAAAAGAAATTTGTTGTCAATTTCTACAATAATAGATCGTGGAATCGAAGTTCACTTCAATAAAAGTGGTAGAGAAATCATAGATTCATTAGTTAATGTAGTGTGTAAAGGCATAAGATGTGATAACTTGTATGAGTTTAGTGCCTTAACTACTATAGAAGATAAAGATGTAAGAAGGTTATGGCACTAACGATTTGCATCTCGAATTCACAATTTTGAAAGAGATGCAAAGAACATGGATGGTTACTCATTTTCCTGCATTTTTAGAGTTGCAAGAACCTTGTGAAGCTTGCATGATGGGCAAGCAACAACAAAAGGCAGTTCCATGAGATCAACAATTGTCTCAAGCTCCTATAGACTTGGTACATGCTGATCTCTATGGTAAAATATCTATACCCGCTTTGGGAGGACCTTTCTACTTTTTACTGTTAGTCGATGATTATAGTAGAAAGATGTGGGCTTATTTCATTCATGAGAAGGCTGATGCTATCGAAAAATTTAAAATGTGGCATAAGTATGTGGAAAATGAATCAAGAAAGAAAATGAAGAAACTCAAAATATATAGAGGAGGTGAATTCTTGCCAATAGAGTTCAATAACTATTGTAAGGAGCATGGTGTGAAAATGCAACTTACCACAGCTCATACACCTCAACAAAATGGCATTGTTGAGCATAGGAACATGATAGTAGTTGAAATGGCTCATTGTATGTTAAAGGTGCAAGACATGCCTAATGTAATCTGGGCAAAAGCATTCAATACAACAACCTACATCCTCAATCGAAGCTACATGAAAGCGTTGAAGGGGATGACTCCTCAAGAAGAATATTCTAGTAAAAAGCCTTAAGTTTTGATTTTCATAATTTTTGGTTGTTTCTGTTATGCACATAATCTTGATTCAACAAGATCAAAGTTGGATTCGAAAAGCAAAAAGTGTGTCTTCCTAGGATATAGTGAAGAGTCTAAAGCATACAAGTTGTGGGATCCTGAGGCCAGGAAGATTGATGAATGATCACACTTAATAGAAGATAAAGGTAAATTTACTATATTCTCAAACGGAGAAATATCTCACCTTGTGCCTATCAAAAGATAGGTTAAAGGTGAGGAGGAAACATCTAATGGTGAAATTTCCTCAGTAAAAAGCCAACCTCTTGTAGTTGCACAACATAAGCCACTACTAAAGTGGGCACAACTCTTTGATGATTGCAATACACACTTAGATGTACCAAAATCATCCTCGGATAGATTATGTAGATCAAAAATAATAGAGGAGAAAAGAAGAGCCCCAGAACACATTGTTACTATGGTTCTAATGGCACATATCATGGGATCCATAAAGGAACACCATTGAAGAGGTTGCCAAAGAAGAAGGTAATAGGTATTAAATGGATTTGGAAAGTTAAGTATAAAGTAGATGGCACACTAGAAAAGTATAAGGCATGATTAGTTGCACAATGTTTTTCACAAATTGGAGGTTTTGATGTTCAATAAACCTTTGCACCAACAACACCCATGATAGCTATTCGGATGGTACTTGTAGTAGTTGCACAAAAAGCATAGCCTATTTTTCAGATGGATGTCAAATCTGCATTTTTGAATGGTCACCTCAGGGATGAGATATATGGATCTCAACCACCATGATTTGAGGTGCCCAATTCAAAAACTAAATTTTGCAAGTTGAAGAAAGCTTTGTATGGAATTAAGCAAGTGCCACAGGCTTAGTACCAAAGGATAGATAATTTTTTTTTTAAATATGTGTTTTGAAAGAAGTACTTCTAATGCTAACTTGTATGTAATAAAAAGGGATAGCAAGCTAGTTGTCATCATTGTATATATAGATGATCTAATTATTACTGGAGATCATCAAGAACACATCAATCAAAGTTGGATCAGCTTGGAAACTGAATTTGAATGATAGACTTAGGTCTACTCCATTTTTGTCTAGGAATTGAAGTATGGCAAAGAAAGGATGGCATTTTCATCTCACAACAAAAGTATACAAAAGAAATTCTTAAGGCATTTGGAATGATGGATTGAAAACCAACTAGCACACCTATGGATGTAAATTATAAGCTATCTATAAATGATAGCATGCCCGATGTAGATGCTAAGAAGTATAGGAAGCTCGTTGGAAGTGTTATTTTTCTGTGCAACACTTGACTAGATATCTGCTATGTTGTTCAAGTGTTGAGTAGGTTTTCCAACAAACCTAAAGAGTCTCATTGGAATGCTGGAATGTGAATTCTAAGTTACATTGTAGGAACCTTGGATTTCCGTATTCTTTATACCATAGGAGATACACTTCAAGGATATTGTGATTCAGATTGGGCTGGAGATTGTGATTCTAGAAAATCAATTTCTAGATATTGTCTCTCACGGTCTAGGAATATTTTCATGGGTAAGTAGGAAGCAACCAACTCTTGCACTCTCATCCACTAAAGAAAAGTACATAGAAGCTTGTTTTGCTTCTTGTGAGGCAGTCTCGCTAAGGAGAATTCTTGTAGATCTAGGCTTTCCATCAAATATGGCGATTGTGCTTAAGTGTGATAATCAAAGTTGTATGGAAATTGCAAAGAACCCAGTATTTCATGCTCACACCAAGCATATAGAAGTACACTACCATTATGTTCGTGAGCTAATTGAAGATGAAATTGTGGAGCTAGAATATTGCCCAACAAAGGCAAATTGTGCTAACATATTCACTAAAGCACTTGGAAGAGAGCAGCTCAACAAGCATCTTCAACAAATGGGCATAGGATTGAGACCTACTTGATTTACTATTCGGTAACCATTGAGGTGGGGTGTTAGTATATGATCAGTTTCTACCCCTCATGATTGTATGTACTAATCCACATTTTGTAAGGCCCCCATTATGAGGAGAATCCAAGTGTGCATTACCCAATTGATGGGAATTCCAACTTTCATGTTGGATGAAGGTTAAATTGGACCATGTAAAAGTATTGTAAGAATAGGGAGTTACCATATTAGAAATCATTCATATTTATTAGGTTAGTTGAATGGACGTAACCTACGTATGACAACTACATGGGTGGTGGCTGCCCACACTCTACCACCCATGTATAGCCATCTGCGGAAGGCCACCCATTATCCTATATATAAATGACTTCTGCGGTACCTGAGCCATTGAATCAAGCCAGCATACATCTACCTTGTAATTCCCTATATAGAGTTGTTTAGATCACCATTAAGGCTCTACCTTGAGAGTGCATGGGTGGACAACACCATCATCTTTGTACTTGCTATTAATAGAGAATTGTTTAGATTGTCCTATATATATTATCTTCTCTACTATTGCTCTTGTGTTATATTGCATAACTATTGCCTTATAGTGCAATACTTCTTTTGACTCAAAACTCAAAATTCCTCAATGTGCATGCGGTTGAGCTCATAAATGGACTCTTCAAATCTTAAGATAAATTCTTTAGATCATCTTTTTCCTTTTTCAAACAAAACTTCTTTGTATTCGATAAGTGGTAGTTTCTTTTTCATCACTTGAAGAGTGCATCATGTTCACAAAAATCCCCTTTGTAAGTTGATCATGAAGTCCCTTTATTAAGTGGTTAAATGCAACATGGAAAATGTATGGATGTTATCTGATTGCTTGTCTCATGCAAGAGTGTGAAGTCCCTTGTTCTCTTCCCCTCGATCTCTGTCCAAATGTAGTTCTTAAAAAAATCAATAGTCCTCCCTAATGACACACTTTCATCAATAGAACTATCTTAGTAAAGCCACTAACTAAGGTTAATTTAGGAAAGTCATGATCTATCATTTCATTTTGATCTACTATTGTGAGCTTGCTTTATAATGGTAGTTGTGGACTTCACGCTTCAGCCACATGATACCAAGCTCCTCTTTTGTTGGAGTTCGAGTTCCATGGAAGCACATGAACATATAAGTAAGGAGAGGAACCTTGGAGCATAACGCAATACTAAACGCATTACCAAGTGAACATACAAAGATAAGTCATTCGTTAGGGTTTTAGGCATTTATACAAGTCGAGGAAAAGAAACCTCTTATAGATGGAAAAAAATGCCTCGACAATACTAATTGTGTTCACACACATCACTATTGAAATATGTCAACAAGTCCCACTTTAGAGTGATGCAGTGGACAAGGCGAGCACTCATGTATAAGGAAGTGTTAAAATATGTGAAAAGAGATCAATCCTCAAAAGGAAGTAAGCCCAAAGGTTTGCAAAAAGCTTTAAAATTCTCCCTAAGCAAAGCCTTTGTGAAAAGTTCAACATCATTATCTTGGGTGCACAAATAAGCCAAGTTTATCTCCCCAACACATAAACTGCCCCTGATGTAATGATAGTGTACCTCAATGTTCTTTGTGGGAGCATGGAACACAGACTTCCTCACAACTACCAATGCAATCTGATTGTAAGATGCTGCTGGCAGAAGACTGACCAACACCAAAATTAGCCAAAAGGCATCTGAGCCACACACAGTCATCAATCACTGTGAAAGTTGCCCTATACTTAACCTCACAACTAGAAGCCCTATACTTAGCCTCACAACTAGAAGTTTCCATAATAGGCTACTTCTTGCTCAACGAAGATATTCAAGAGCTACCAAGCATGAAGAGTAAATTGTTGGTGGACACACATGTGTCATAACAACTAGCCTAGCCTTAGTCGAGAAAAGTCGTGTAATATGGCAGTAATGATCCCCCCTTGGGATACAACAATCCAAGTAGTGGAGTGCCACTCAAGTAGCAAACGATGCACTTAACTGCCTCCCAATGCTTAACATCAAGGCATTGCATAGAACTGCTCATCTAAGATAGAAAACTAAATATCAAACCGAGTAATGAATACAAAAATCAAGCATTCAATAGCCTACTCATAAAGAAGAACATCAAATGCATCTCAAGCATAATGAAGACTCAACCATAATTCTATTTCCATAGGAGTAGCAATAGGTTTGCAATCTTCAAGGCCACAATGCTACAATAATGTCTCAATATATTCTATCTGAAATCAAGCTATTCCCCCATCAACTTGCATAAACTAAATGCCAAAATAATGATGCGAATGCCCCAAATCTGATATCTCAAAAGAGGCATGAAAATTTGCCTTAAATTCAGCAGTATGTTACATTAGGACTAGTGAGCAGCATGTCATCAACATATACTAACATGATTAGAAGTCATCTACATGCTTAACATAGAAGGCTCTATCAGTTGGACTATTCTCAAAACCATGTGAGATCAAGTAGGCATGTATCTTTCCATACCAAGCACATGGTGCTTGCTTCAAACCATATAATTCCTTTTCAGCCGACACAACTTATTATCATGCCCTTTCTGCACAACACCATGGGGATGAAATACATATACTTCTTCATGTAAGTCACCATTCAAAAATGTAGTTTTAATTTTGAACACGTGTACATTCCAACCATGATGAATAACAAGTGCACAAATGCTAGGAGCATTAGTCATTCAACATGTGGGAGCAAAGTTCTTTTCAAAATCAATGCCTCTTTCTTGAGCATAACCTTTGACAATTAGCCTAGCCTTGTACTTTTCATTTGTTCCATAGGCTTACATTTCAGCTTCTATACCCATTTAGTATCAATTACTTTTTTTTTCTAGAGACAAATCACATAAAGACCAAGTACTACTCTTCATAATAGCATCATATTCTGATTACATAGCAACCAACCAATGTTTGAAATTTGTGCTTCATCAAAAGGAATAGGTTCATTCTCATCACAAACACTAGAGGCAGCCATTGCATACTAATCTAATGCAAATGAAGCACAATGACAGTGAGAACGAGTACAATATTACAAAGGTGCATCTATTTTGATACTGTCAAAGTCTGCACCAACCATTTAGGATAGTTTTTTCCTCTTCTTTATCAACCATCTCACAAAAAGTGCATCATGTACATATGCATCAGAAATGAAATGATCTACATCGTTATTTGAAACATGTAAAGGTTGCAAAGTGGCTCATTTGTTCCAACACTTGATTGCCTACCTATAAAAAGAGGTAGTAAAAATGTCATACACATATTTAGAGCTTATTGATGTGTCCTTCCTACATGAAAGTAATGGTTGAGTTCCATCGTCCACAAAAATAACATCATAGCTACCAAAAATGCATGTATACTATGGATGATATAGATGATAGCCTTTGCTCTTCATATTGTACCCCATAAAAATGCATTTAATTGCTTGATCATCCAGCTTTCTATGTTGTTTTTTAGGCACTAGTGCATATGAGTGATAACTAAAGACATGAAGATGAGAAACAGATGGCTTGCAACCATGCCAAGCCTCATATGGAGTGATAGGTTGTTGTGCTTTGGTGATACACCTATTGAGTACATATGTTGCACACATAATAGCCTCAAGCCAAAAGCTATGTGGTAAAGCTGAACTTTTGACCATACAATACACCGTTTCCATGAGAGACCTATTTTTTTTTTCAAGAATCCATTTTGTTGAGGTACTGTACAACTTATACACTAATAGTTTATTGCATTTAAATCAAAAGATCTGTATTCCCTCCCTCCATTAGAATGGAGGGTTTCCAATTTACATGTTGATAGATTTTCTACCAAAAGGAGAAACTCTTTGAAGCACATAAACACTTTGAATTTTTCTTTGAAATGATACACCCATGCATGCCTAGAGAAACCAACAATAAAATTCATGAAGTAAAGGTTTTTCCCAAAAGAAGGTGTGTGTATAGGGCGACAAACATCACTACCAACAAGCTGCAATTTATGAACATCTCCAACTAAAGCATCTTTTGGGAAGGGGGAACATTGCATTTTTCCCAAATTACAACCTTCACAAAAAAGTTTACAAGGCGTGCTAGATTCAAGTAATGACAAAGAAGTAGAAAGGCAAGTTCTGTAAATCAAAATCTTAGTATGAATCTACCCACATTGAGAACAAAGGTTCAAGTATTTATGCAAGGGTGAGAACATCAACTCAAGGGGAGATCAAGGGTCGATCATTTAGGACAATGTTTTCTAGAAGGGGAAGATAGTGTTAGACTCAAGAAATGACATGTAGGTTGAAACAAAACCTAAGAGGGAGGATTAGGAAGAAATCCTCAACGATGGCTTTTGGCACAAGTCATTAACCCATTCTACTACTAGCTGGTAGTTCACAAGTTCAATTCCCACAAGGTGCCTCAATTTTGGCTGGAGAGGATACCATTTCAGATTTTTGTAGGGGTCGCACATTAGAAAATTTTTAGATGACCAAAGCATGCATGCCAAAGCTCTACATGTGAGATAGCCTAAGAATCTTGAACTACACATGCTCAATCATTCATGAATTTTTCATGGTCTACGATCTTATACAACATAAAATTCTAGAAGCAATAATAACATCATTGTTTGAGTGATCATGACCTGCACATTTATCATCAATAAATTTGACAACCAATAAAATATTGTCAAATTCTAAAACTGAAAAGAAGATTTTCTTGATTAGTGGCATATACAAAGCATCTCACAATATGAAAGAACTACCATCAATAGTAGTTAAAATGATGTTATCAACTCCCATTAAAGGATAAGAGGAGTTGTTAGTGCATCTGATAGTAGTCCTTGTAGGTGCAGGATCAAGTGAACTAAAATAAATTGTTCTTTAAGGTAATATGACTGGTTGCCCCATTCAAAGTACCAAACATCTGAGTCTATAGCAAACATACACTACTCATGAGAAAATGGGTCACTAGGTAGCAATTGACCCAAGAACTTTTTAAAACTTTTAAATGAAGTGTGAACAAAGCTATACCAAGGTAATTCCTAAATTTAAAATGAATATACTTAAAGCAATGTTCATAAGAAGTCAACAAGGTAATCTTGACTTTTTACGAAGAAGATGATGCAAATATCATATCCCATAGATTCACTCATAAATCAAAATATATGCATCCAATGGTTATGAAACTTTATAGACACATGTAATTGAGTCCTAAATTAGTTTTGCAATCATTTGATTGCTCAATGAGTACTCATACGCATAGAAATGACTCAGAGAACTTAACATAGTTGCTCAATGTATTGTAACAATGACAAGAGATTCATATGCCAATGAGAATAAAGTATGAAGTGTATTCCTAATGGACATGCGATAAAATGATAGTGTGAAGGACTTTTCTATCTTTGGGGTAAGACTAAGATTACTTAAAATGAATGTAGTTATCAAATCTAATCAGCTCTCAAACCTGCGACTCAAAAGCATAGTGTATATATATACATGTTTTGACTTGATAGTTGTTAAAGCCTCCAGCTAAATGTGATCCACACTTTAGGGAGTGATTTAAAAATTTTATTCAAAATAATTCATGGATTTTGGCTCTCAATATTTTCACAAGATTATCTCCATTCTTCACTTTTTACAAGTGATCAAGATATATGTAGTTTTAACCTTTGGAAATCCATAAGCATATGCTCCAATGTGTGTGCATTTACACTTCATGAATCCAGAGAAATCGTATTTTGCTTATCAAGCTCTTAGGATTGCTTCATGCACCAACAACTCCCCCTCAAGATGAAGATTCTTGAGTGTTTAGTCCTTCAATACTTCTTGATGTAAAATCATATTTTTAAACTTGTTTAACTGTACTCCATCCAATGCTTTGTTCATCATATCTACATGTTGTTGTTAAGTGGATACATATGATAGTTCCCCTAATATAGTGACAATGGAACTCTATGTGTTTGGTTTTGACGTGATAAATTGGATTTTTTGCAAGTTGAAGTTAGATTATGCTATGTACAATTATTTGAGGAGTTTAGGGCTTGAGACCTAAACTTGAGTACAAGGTTTTGATCCCCATGGCTTCTTCAAATACATTGGCTAATCCTCTATATTCAGTTTCTCTCGATGAAAGAGAAACAATGGGTTACTTCTTGGATGACCATGAAATGAGATTTCAATCTACAAAAGTAAGATAAACTGAAGTAATCATGTCATCTTTGGAACCTACCCAATCTGCATCAGAGAACAACTTTATGTTTATATCACACATTCATGGATAATATAGACCTTCATTTATGATTCCCTTCAAATACTTAAGTATTCTATTAGCTGCTTCCATGTATGGTTTCTTAGCAGTATGCATAAATTGGCTCAAAACAATGATACTATAGCATATGTCTACTCTATTCAATGTGACATAGTTCAAACTATCCACTAAGCTTTGATATGTTTTTATGTCTTTAATTGGCTCTCATTCATGAGCACTTACGTTCAACTTCATCTCCATGGGTGTACTTGCAACCTTAGCATTATCCATCTTAAACATTGCTAGCATATTCTTGATGTATTCCTTTGAGTGACATACATACATTTTTGTATACACAACTTCCAGCCCTAGGAAATATGTGAGTTGCCTTAGGTCATTAATCTTCAATTCCTCCTTCATGTTTAGTTTGATCCCCCAAATACCTTTAGACACAAGGGTTTGTGCGATGTATACCTCTTTTGGTACCCATATATTTAAAATTGAATTCTTCATTCCATTTCATAGATCTTGCAATTTTTAACAGTTGCAATGTTCATAGGAACTCTAATTGATGGCATCTTTTTAGTATCTACAATCCTCATAGTCAATTTCTTGGGTCCGAGCATACCCTATAGCCACAAGTCTAGCTTTATACCTATTGATGATATCATCATAGTTCTTCTTCATTTTGTATATCTATCTAGATCCAATGATCTTCATGGTTGGAATCTTGGGCACCAATTTTCCATTAGGGTGAAAACGGCCAAAAAAGGGCTATTTGCTAATGATGGATTAAGAAAATCAATAGATAGGGTCTTTCCACATGTACAAGAATATAACATTCCTTTCTCTCCTAATCCTGCAAAGAAAAACTTCTTTTTAGTATATATGCTCTAAAAGTGCACTAAGGCCAAAGGAAAGAAAAATGTAAATAGTATCGTGGTCTAGAAGAGTATTCTTAGGGATGTAAGGGTCATGTGACCTTACCCCTATGTTTATATATATATATATATATATATATATATATATATATATATATATATATATATATATATATATATATATATATATATATATATATATATATATATATATATATATATATATATATATATATATATATATATATATATATATATATATAATGTATAGAGCATTGGCTCATGGAGATCATTATGTGGGTTTCAAGGCTCCCACACATGTTTGTGCCTATCTCCTCTTCTCTCTCCCCATCCATCTCCTCCTTGTTTCTCTTGTTTTGCACACCAAAGCCCTTCATTGGTATCAAAGCTTACTAAAGGCTGGTGTGCAAGAAGCTTCAATGGAAACTTAGGTCATAAGAGGTGAATGCGTAGGTCGGCACCTCTTGACACATGTTCAGTATTGTTGTCATAACTCAAGGTAGAAAGCTCGGATTGGTGTGTTTTGAATTTTTGTCCATAACTAAGACGGAGAGCTAGAACTTTAAAGAAGATTTCAGAACCTGGTTTGGAGTTCTAAATCACTGAAACTTTGAAAACTAGAGACTCATGTAGAAGACAAATCTACAATCACTACTCGCTATGTGTAGGTTGAAAAGAAACTACAAATTTGTTGAAGAACATACATCCAGATTTTGAGTGTTAGGTTGTCAAAATTGCAAAATACAGAGCAATAATATTATAGGTGAACGTGAAATTGATAGCAAATGTTTGTTTTGGGTATATGTTGAGCTACACATGTCCGATTGAGGTGTTCTATATATCGTTACATAGTCAATCTGCATCATCACATGAAACCTCCAAGGGTTGAGAAGTTGCCTCATTAGGACTAGCACTAGACTCTCCACCTGTAAAAAGAGGCAGCAAAGTATCATACATGTCTTTGGAGCTAATAGATGTCTCCTTAGTACATGAAATCAGTCACTGAATATCATCTTCCACAAAAACAACATCACAGCTAACCAGAATGCGTTTAGTCTGTGGATGATACATACAATAACCTTTACTTTCAAAACTGTACCCAACAAAAATACATTTTACTGCTTTATCATCTAATTTTTTGCGATGTGTGTATGTGTGTGTGTGTGTGTGTGTGTCTATGAGTGTGTATATGTTTATGTGTATGTATGTATCTATGTGTGTGTATGTGTCTATGTGTGTATGTGTATGCATGTATGTATGCATATGTGTGTGTATGCATATGTATGTGTGTGTATGCATCATTATGTGTGTCTATGTATGCATGTGTATGTGTGTATGCATCATTACGTGTGTATGTGTCTATGTGTGTATGTGTGTGTATATGTGTGTGTGTCTATGTGTATGTGTGTGTGTCTATGAGTGTGTATGTGTGTATGTGTATGTGTGTATGCATTATGTACATGTATGTAACCATCTGCATTATGTATGCATATAAGTATGTAAGTATGCATATGCATATGCATTATGTATGCATATGCATATGCATTATGTATGCATATGCATATGCATTATGTATGCATATGCATATGCATTATGTATGCATATGTGTGTATGTGTGTGTATGCATTATGTATGTGTATGTAAGCATGTGCATTATGTATGCATGTAAGTATGTATGTATGCATATGCATATGCAATATGTATGCATGTATGTGTATGTGTGTGTATGTCTCTCTATGTGTGTGTATGCATATATGTGTGTGAATGTGTGTGTACATGTGTTTGTATGTGTGTATGCATGTGTATGTGTGTGTATGCATCATTATGTGTGTATGTGTGTGTATATGTGTGTGTATGTGTGTGTGTCTATGTGTATGTGTGTGTATCTATGAGTATGTATGTGTTTGTGTGTGTGTATGTGTATGTGTGTATGTGTCTATGTGTGTGTATGTATCTATGCATGTGCACTATGTGTGCATGTAAGTATGTATGTACATTGTATGCATATGCATATGCATTATGTATGCATGTATGTGTTTATGTGTGTATGTCTCTCTATGTGTGTGTGTGTATGCATATATGTGTGTCTATGTGTGTATGTGTGTGTATATGTGTATGTATGTCTGTATGCATGTGTATGTGTGTCTATGCATGTGTATGTGTGTGTATGCATGTGTATGTGTGTGTATGCATGTGTATGTGTGTATGTGTGCATGTGTGTGTGTCTATGTGTGTGTATGTGTGTGTGTCTATGTGTATGTGTGTGTATCTATGAGTGTGTGTGTGTGTATGTGTCTATGTGTGTGTATGTGTCTATGTGTGTGTATGTGTTTATGTGTGTATGTGTATGCATATGCATGTGTATGTGTGTGTATGCATCATTATGTGTGTATGTGTCTATGTGTGTATGTGTTTGTGTATATGTGTGTGTATGTGTGTGTGTCTATGTGTATGTGTCCCTATGCGTCTATGAGTGTGTATGTGTTTATGTGTGTGTATGTGTCTATGTGTGTGTATGTGCATATGAATTATGTATGCATATGTATGCATGTATGTGTATGTGTGTATGTCTCTCTATGTGTGTGTGTATGCATATATGTGTGTGTATGTGTGTATGTGTGTATGTATGTATGTGTGTATGTGTGTATGTGTGTATGTGTGTGTGTATATGTGTGTCTATGTGTGTATGCATGTGTATGTGTGTGAATGCATCATTATGTGTGTATGTGTCTATGTGTGTATGTGTGTGTATGAGTGTGCACATCTGTGTGTATGTGTGTGTGTCTATGAGTGTGTATGTTTGGATGTGTGTGTGTATGAATGTGTGTCTATGAGTGTGTATGTTTGGATGTGTAAGTGTATATGTGTGTCTATGTGTGTATGCATGTGTATGTGTGTGAATGCATCATTATGTGTGTCTATGAGTGTGTATGTATATGTGTATATGTGTGTCTATGTGTGTGTATATGTGTGTCTATGTGTGTATGCATGTGTATGTGTGTGAATGCATCATTATGTGTGTATGTGTCTATGTGTGTGTATATGTGTGTGTATGTGTGTGCGCGTCTATGTGTATGTGTGTGTGTCTATGAGTGTGTATGTGTTTATGTGTGTGTATGTGTCTATGTGTGTGTATGTGTCTATGTGTGTATGTGTCTATGTGTGTATGTATGCATATGTGTGTATGTGTGCGTATGCATTATGTATGCATATGTGTGTCTATGCATTATGTATGTGTATGTATGCATGTGCATTATGTATGTGTATGTATGCATGTGAATTATGCATGCATATGTGTGTGTATGCATGTAAGTATGTATGTATGTATGCATATGCATATGCATTATGTATGCATATGTGTGTGTATGAATGTAAGTATGTATGGATGTACGCATATGCATATGCATTATGTATGCATGTATGTGTATGTGTGTGCATGTCTCTCTCTATGTGTGTGTATGCATATATGTGTGTGTATGTGTGTATGTGTGTGTGTATGTCTGTGTGTATGTGTGTGTGTGTATGTGTCTGTGTATGTGTGTGTATATGTATGTGTATATGTGTGTGCATGTGTATGCATTATGTGTGCATGTGTGTATGCAACCTTATTTGTGTATGTGTGTATATGTGTGTGTATTTGTGTGTATGTGTGTGTGTATGTGTATGTGTGTGTGTGTCTATGTGTGTATATGTGTGTGTGTACATATGTATGTGTATGTAAGTGTGTGTGTGTGTGTGCATACCTGCTTGCTGTTAGTTTGTGCGGTCCTCTCTCTTTCTCGCGCGCTCTCTCTCTCTCTCACTCTCTCTCTCTCTTGGTCTCTTCTTGCTCGCATCCAAGTCCCGGCACAAATGTGCCGGGAGAAATCAAATTTTTTTTTTTACATTCCAGAGCGTCGCATATGCGATGCTCTGCAGTTTGCCAACATCGCTCTCACCGTCGCTAGGCAGCAACAAAATTAGCAACGCTCTGTAATTAACGTCACCTAAGCGACGCTAGCATCGCTTATGCGACGAGGGTCAGGGAAAAACAAAATTCAAAATTTTGACCGTCGCTTATGCGACGACCACGTCACATAAGTGATGCTTCCCATTTTTTTTCCAATTTGGGGGCGTCGCTACGCCCCCCTTTTTCTTGTAGTGGCTGCCCTCCTCACAACTAGAAGTGGCCACAATAGGCTGCTTCTTGCTCAACCAAGATATACATGAGCTACCAAGCATGAAGCAAAAGCCACTAGTGGACACACGAGTATCATAGCAACCAGCCCAATCAGAGTCAGAAAAAGCATGCAAATCTGGCGGTAGTGATCCCCCCTTGGGATAAAACAACCCAAGTAGCCGAGTACCACTCAAGTGGGAAAAGATGCACTTAACCGTCTACCAATGCTTGACTCCTAGGCAATGCATAGACCTGCTCATCTGTGAGACAACAAATTGAATATTTGGCCAAGTAATGCATAAGTAAATCAAGCATCGAACAGCGTGCTGATAGAGAATAGCATCAAATGCATCTCCAGCATCAAGAAGGCTCAATCATAAACATGTCTCCATAAGAGTGGTAATAGGTTTACAGTCTTCAAGGCCAAAACACTACAATAATGTGTCAATATATTTCGTTTGACACAAAGTCATTCCACCATCAACGTGCATAAACTGAATGCCCAAATAATGATGCAAATGCCCTAAATCAGACATCTCAAATAAGGCATGTAAATCAGCCTTGAAATCAGCAACATGCTTCTCATGAGGACTAGTGAGCAACATATCATCAACATACACCACAATGATCAGAAGCACATCATTAGCACGCTTAACATATAAGGTGCTTTCAGTTGGACTATTCTCAAAACCATGTGCAATCAGAGAGGCATGTATCTTTTCATACCAAGCACATGGTGCTTGTTTCAAACCATATAAAGCCTTTCTTAACCTGCACACCTTGTTTTCATGCCCTTTCTACACAAAGCCACGGGGCTGAAAAACATACACTTCTTCATGCAAGTCACCATTGAGAAATGTTGTTTTACTATCCAACTAATATACATTGCAACCACGATGAGCTGCAAGTGCACAAATGTTGTGAAGAGTAGTCATTCGGCATGTAGGTGCAAAGGTTTCATCAAAATCAATGCCTCTTTCCTGCACATAACCCTTTGCAACAAGCCTAGACTTATACATATCATCTATTCCATCACGCTTTCGCGTCAGCTTGTAAACCCACTTAGTGCCAATGGCCTTCTTGCCAGGAGGCAAGTCACATAAAGTTCAACTACCATTCTTCATTATAGCATCATATTCAGATTGCATAGTAGCCATCCAATTTTCTGAATTTTGTGCTTCATCAAACGAAATAGTCTCATTCTCATCATAGAGACTAGATGCAGCCATAGTGTAGCAATCTGATGCAAAAGAGGCACTATGAGAGCCTCAACAAGTACGATATGATAGAGGTGCATCTAATTTGCTGTCACACAAAGAGATCATTGCAGACCTTTTCACGAAGGCTCTGCATAGGGAGAAGTTTGAAGTTTTCCACAAAGCTTTGGGCTTACTTCCTTTTGTGGAGTGATTTCCACATAGCTTGGCACTTCCTTATACATGAGTGCCAGCTCCTTGTTCAGTGCATCACTCACAGGGGGGATTTGTTGATATATTTAGGTGGTGATGTGTGTGAACACTCTAGGATTACCGGGGCACTTTTGTCCCTCTTTAGGAGGTTTTTTTCCCCTAGCTTGTATATACGCCTATTGCCCTAAAAGGCTACTTATCTTTGTACATTCTCTAGTAATGCATTCAGTATTGTGTGTTGTGCTCCAAGCTTCTTCTTCTTCCTTGTGTTGTTCGTGTGCTTCCGCAGATGTCTAACTCCAACAGTTGATTATGAGAGGTGGGATTTCATCAAATAAGCCCACACAACTAGTTTGGGATGGCATTCTCTCGAAACAAAGAATTTGCAAAACCTCTGGCAACCATGATTAGAGTAGCCACACATGGCCAAAGATCTTCATGACTATTGCGTCAAGTGCTAGCTTTGCATTGATAGACCCACCATAGAACATTCAATGCTTTATCAAGTAATAGTCACACCTAATCAAAGTAAGCTAGTAGTATATTACCTTCGTGATATAATATTTCTAGAATGTATTATTACTACCATAAGGAAGTTACTTGAAAGAGAGGAAAGGATGATTTCTTGCATTTGTGCATACATGAGAGCGAACATTTTTATTGGGGATTCTTATGTAAAGAGGGATTTAGTGTTTGTAGGAGAAAAGGGAAAGATAAGAAGAAAGATACACACTCGAAGCCTTTGTCGATTGATTATAAGAAGACAAATACAATGGTGATGCACAATACAATCCAATGCTTCAATGCAAAATCCCACCGAGTGCACAATCACAAAATACAAAATACCCAAGGGTCTTGTTGCTGCCGACCTTCTCTGCACCAGGCCTCCACCTTCTCCAAGCCTACACTTGTGCACACCTTGCACCAAGCTTCCAATAAAGGGGAGGGATGGACACCTTCCATCGGCATGCGCACGGCTTCAATGGGACCTGGGGATCTTTGGTTGTATGATTAGCACTTCTCTGCACACTTCTTAGTCACTCTTCATGCACACCTTGCACTTCACTTCTCTATGTCGCACACTGTGTGTCTCTTCACTTCTCTCTCTTGCCTAGCTTAGACTATGCTCACCTTCCTTAGTGCTGCAAGAATAGTCCTTGCCTTGATTTGAGTGTCGATTCACGTACGCTCCTAACTGCTAGAGTATCTTGGTGCTCACTTTGTTGTTCCAAGATTGCCTCCAAAGTGGGCAGCCAACGAATCCCTTCACATTTTTCCCTTTAATTCTTCAAATGTGCACCTAAGAGAGGGTTCACCTAAACCTTCCAAAACACTTTAAAAACACTTTTAACTTTAGAGAAATTATAGAAATATCTGCAACCTTCAATCCACTTTCCGCAAAATACAACCTTTGTGAATAATTACTTGTGCACTACCTCTGCACTTTGACACCTGAACTTTGAACACTTTGACTTTGCCCCCTCAACCTTATTGACTTTGATTGCTTTGACTTTGATCATTTTGACTTTTACTATGATTGAATTTGACCAATGTGACTTTTATGGGCTCAATAGATGCCCACCACCTAATGGGCTCTCCGTCCCAGAGAGCTATAGCCAAAACCTGGAGCAGAGATGACACCAAGATTCCTGTGCTGCAAAATCTTCAAAAGGACACTTGAGCAGCAATGAAATCCACTAGGAGCAGGAGAGAACAACCACTTGAGAAGAACCAAAACAGCAAATATTGCACGAAAAAGCAAGGGAGGGCAAAGAGATGGTAGGAAGGAGGGGGAAGGGAGGGCTGAAGTTGTAGAGATGGATAGGTAGGGAGGAAAAGATGGGGCTGAGCAAAAGGGTAAAGGTAGGGTGATGAAGTTGGGGAAATGTCCAGAGCAGGTAAGATGAATAGGTTTGAAGGCAGGTGAGGAGGATGGGGGAAGGGACCATGTGAACAATGGGGGCACGGAGAAGTGGATAAAAGAGGGGAAGGGTTGAGTATTATGAAATTTTTGGGGTCGAGCAAAAGTGAAAATAAACAACAACATAGAGTACGTTACATGAATAACTAGTACACATGCCATTGGAACAGAATCAAGTAGGAAACAACCATATAAGGCACAAATAACGAAGAACCAAAATCCCAAGTAGCAATCCTGCTCTTATACCTGTGCAGGTGATCACGCTCCCGTCAGACTAGCCTACACATAGGACTATCACAGATGCCTAATGACGTGTGCTGTCATATCTCCAAAAGAGCTCGAGTTGCAACATCAGCCTCATCCCATAACCTATCTCTCTCCTACTGAAGGGCCCAAAACATAGCTCCCACTATGCGATCGCGGAAGCACGAATATGCTCAATCATCAAAGCATACTACTGGTGGAGTGTAGTTGTCGCAAAGACTAAGTCAAGGGAGAGGCGTAGAGCATAGGCTCCATCGCTCGCAACGAGGCTCGCATCGTGAAGAAGATCGAGGAAGGGGGATCGTCGGCGAGGCTATCAGGGATAGAAGGGAGCGAGGCTGGTGGGGGGGCTGCGATAGGCTGGGGATAAGTGGGAGAAGCCGGAGGGGTGCATCGAGAAGGGGAGGTGGCGGCAGAATCAATGGAGATGGCTAGAGATGGAAGAGGCAGAGGGGCAGCAGTTGATGGGGGTGATTGTAGGGATGGAGGAGGTATAGGGGAAGGAGACTCTAAGTTACTAATCGGAAAAGAATCCATCAAACGGGCACGTACCCACCGTGCGGGTGGTGGAGTGGAGGCAGCAATGGGAGTGGACTCAGGAGGAAGGGAAGTAGGGGTGTAGGCAATACGGCGGCTAGTAGGGGAGGTGGACGAGGGGAACTCGTTATAGAGTGTGCGGGTGGGATGGGGCAATGCCAGGGCTGGGTGCAATGGACTGTGTACTAGGAAGATGAAAGAGCCATGCCAAGACCGATGTAGAATACACGGAGAACAAATGCGTGTGGAGGGCATCATGGAATCAACAAGAACAAAGGAGAAAGGAATGAAACATAAGGGAGCTATATGGATAAGGGCAACCATGCAAAAAGTAGAAAAGGGGGTCTGCAATATGTATATCATGTAATGGAATATCAGAGGATGGGTTACAGAATAAGAGGTAGAAAATGAAGGAATGTAGGATGGCTAGCTCGTACATGCTAGGCATGGCATCCACACCATACAGCTGGATACAGTAGGTGATGGTCTCCTCTCGAGACATCCCTGAGTAGAGGAAGGGCGGGGCATGATATGAAGAGATGCTAGAATCGATGCCCGTGGCGATGACCGTAGGTGTTAGTGAACAAGATGGAAAGTGCGGGAATGTGAGAAGTGTTGCACGAATATTAGCACCCTCTGCCTCAAATAATAAGAGGGATGCTAGATGCCAAAGACCAGCCTGACAAAGGCATCCATCTGGGAGTAGATCAATGAGCGATATAGGTGGCAAGGCTAGGTGGAGGCAGAGGGATAGGGATGAAGAGGAATCTCGATGATCAACAATGGATGACAATGGTGGGCGTGGAACAGGAGAAGTGGAACGGCTATCCGCGCTGCACATGGAATGACCACTAGAACTAGCGGAGTGTGTCGGAGCTGCAGTGGGAAGATGGAGGCCCGGTGCGAGAGCCCTCGGGCTATACAGAGAGGATCCAGAGAGGGATAAATAGGGAAGGGAAGCCACAAAGGGGTGGCTACCTTGGATGTGGGGAGGGGCTGAAAGAGGATGAGGGCATGGGAATGTGGTACGAGGAACAAAGGGACCGAGGTGGCGATGATAAAAGGTGGGGGGCCATATGTGTGGGGTGGATAGGGGCAATAGGGAAGGTGGGGGTGGGGGTGGGGGTGGGGGTGGGGGTGGGGGTCATAGGGGTGGTGTGGGTCGGGGCCACAGGAAGGGGAAGGCCTACCTTAGTGGGGATGGTGGCTAAATCCAAAGCCGAAGATGGAAGCTCTGAGTACGCCTCGGTGGCCATGGATGAAGCCTGTTGGGGATCGGTAGAAGCCATGTATGAAGGGCAATAACAAGCCCTGCAAGCAAGTGCTGAAAAGACAAAGGCAACTATTATGTTCTACAATACTACGGAAGTTTGCTGACAAGAGGGGAGGACCAAAGAGGAAGAGAAGATAGAGATCTATGAAAGCAAAACCGAAGTGGAAATAAGAAAAACACATAGAAAACATCAAAATCTGGGCAATTGAACCCAAAAATTGGCTTCATCATATCAAAAAACCCTGAAAACGACTCAAAAATTACGAAAACCGAAGGAGTATAGGGTAGGGAATGAAACAGGTAAAATATAAAAGAAGAAAAAGAAGAAAAAAATGCCACAGCCAAGCATAGGATATAAAAATATCCTATGCTGGAGTGGGAGGGGGGAATAAATAAAAATAAAATAAAAATAAAAAATAAAAAATAGAAATTAAAAAAAGGGGGCTTACTTGATTTTTTCTTCAATGCCGATAGGAGGAGAATGGAGTGTTGGGGAGGGTCTATATAGAAGAGAAGGCTGGGAGTATGTCCTAGAAAGCTTTGAATCTCTTTTGGAGATCTAGGTCTAGATAACTTTAATATAGCTATAATTTTGTCTGGATCAGGTGCCATACCTTTGGAGAATACCACATGTCCTAGGAGGGTACCTTCAGTCACCAAAAAATGGCATTTATTTGGGTTCAATTTCAACTTTGTTTCTCTGCACCTCTTAAAAACTTGTTGTAATTGAATCAGATGGTTTTCCAAACAATCCAATGGAGTCTCTGCAAGAGTACCTGAAAAGGAGGAAAAATCATCCATGGAAATTCTGAGAGTCTCTAGCAACAATGGTCCAAAAATGAGATTAATTGTTCGATTGAAAGTAGTTGGGGCATTTCTCAGTCCAAATGGCATGTTTACATATACATAAGTTTCCCAAGGTGTAATGAATGCAGTCTTCTCTCGATCCTCAGGGTGGATGGATATTTGATTATATCCATTGAATCCATCCATGAAGTTGTAAAGTCTATGTCCAGCTACTTCTTCTATGACCTATTCAACAAATGGCATTGGAAATCCATCTGGGATGGTGACCTTGTTCAATGCTCTAAAGTCCACATAGATTCTGATCTTGTTAGTGTTTTTCTTTGGAACAATTACCATATGAGATAGCCATTCTGAATGCTCTACAGGGATGATAATTCTTGCATCTTCCATTTTTTGAATTTCCAAGTAAACAGCTTCAGCATATTTAGGATTCAGCCTATAACTCTTACCTCTCACTGATTTTCCTCCTTCAATGAGAGGGATTCTATGCTCTCCATGACTAGGTGGTACTCCTTCTAAATTCTTGTAGTGCCAAGCAAAGGTGTCTCCAAATGACTTCATGAAAGATGTTACCTTTATGAGCACCTCCGGATGATTCCCTATCCATGTGGCTATTAGAATAGGACACGGCTGATCCTCATTGGCCAAGTGAACCTCCTTCACAGGATGCCTAGTTATAATGTTATCTATAAGTTCTTCTTGAGTAGCATCCTTAGTTACATTGTCCCACATAGCTTTGGTATCATAAGGAGGAACATGTTGGATGTCTAGTTGCACTTCTTCCTCTTGAATCCATCTTGGAGGGATCTCATGAAGTGGTAACGAATCCTCTTCTATATTCTTATTCTTAACTTTAGACTTTGAACCTTCCCTTTGCTTGCAATCCACAGAAATAACTTCCTGTATATGGCTGCATAAAGGAGACTTCTTTCCCCTTTTGTGGTCTTTTCCTAGCTCTCACAACCCAGCTACTTGAATTCTTTCCTCTTTTTCTGAATAGCCTTCTTCTATGTCTGAGTTAGATGGAAAAAATCCAAAGCAAGGAAAAGAATTCCCTGTGTCTAACCATGCGAGCATGTTATCTTCATCATATAGATCCACTTCCTTGCCATATTGATTGTCTATATAGTCCATATCTATGTGTATACCAACTCATTGCATCATGATGGTATGTCCTTGTTGATCGAGACCTTCTTCCAATAATAATTGTCTTAATTCAACACCTTCCTGTTGGACCCAGATGGTATCTTTGCCCCAATCATGTATTACACTAGCATGCCTTAGCTAGGGTCATCCAGTTAATAGAGGAAACCCTCCGTGCACACTTGGTAATCTTATAACTACAGAGTCCAAGACAAATGTGTTACCTTGTACTTCCATCCGAATGTTAGGGACTACTCCCATAGATCTAACTGTACTTTGGTCTGCCAGTGTTACAGTGAAGTTGGTAGGTCTTGAAGGGTGTAGCCCAATCTTTTTCATGGTATGTTCAGGCATCAAGTTAATGCCAGAACCACCATCCACAATAACTCCTTGAAACGCATGACCTTTGATAGAGACCGTTAGCGGAGGGCTCTTATATTTTGTGAGGGGTGCTTCCCCTACAATTTTATCTTTATGCATAATAGCAATCTTTGCCACCAAACTTGTTATGGAAGCTTCATCAATTATCTGCAAGAGTTCTGACCTAAATTTCCCATCCATCTTTATTAAATCAATAATACTAGCCTTCTTTTTTATGGACTTGAGTATGCGTGAAGCTTCTAATTCCTTAAGAGCATGGGCTCCAATGGGCTTATCAACCTCCTAATGAGCCCTTCTGAATGCATGTCCAATGGCATCATTGGTACCTATGAGGTTTTCTTTTTGCCTTGTATCTGCACATGTGGTGGCCTTATCTTCATATGTCTCTTTGTCTTTGTTCAATCCTTTAATCCTTGATTCATGACCTATTTCTACTTGATACTTTGCTTTGCTTCTTGTCTACATTGTAAAAGATTCAATTTCTTCTAACTACACCACCCTAGTAGATGGAGATGGCACATTGACTTAATCTACCATTTCTTCTTTGCCCAGAGAAATCATTTGAATGTGGGGCCTAGATGAAGATGCTTGGTTCTTAGGACAACAATTAGTATAGTGGTCTTTGACCTGTGGGCAGTTCCTGCAAGGAGGGGCATTTTCTGGTAGAGCGCACCTACTTTGGTAATGCCCACATTCTCCACATCTGAAACAAATAATTGGCCTCCTAGGCCCATTTCCAAAGTTATTACTCTGTCTAGGGTTGTAATTTTTACCTTGATTAGATGTAGTCACCGTCACATTAGCTAGTGGTAGGGCTCCTCCTTGTGTCCAATATGTTGTTGCAGGCATTCCTCTTGAAGAACAGTATTGAGCCTCATGCCCCGTTTTCCTACATAATTGACATGATACATTTAAGAATGGACAATCGCTTACCACATGGCCCTATTTGTTGCACATGGTACACCATAGCCCATTTTTTATGCAACCTGCCCTTAGTTCTTATAATTTTTGTTGAAGTTGGGCTATTTCTTGTGCTTGAGCTTCCTCCTCCTTTTCTAGTTTGAGGGCCTCAATTTCGCACTGCAACAAGATTACTGCATTCTCTTCTTCCTTTTGAGGTTTACTTCTTTTTAAATTCTCCAACTCTTTCCTTAGTTGAATCATTGGATCTTCAATTTCTACAAAATAAGGTAGCTGCAAAGAACTTGCTCCATATTGTTGTCTTATTTGTTCCAATCGTGTAGATGTATTAATGACTATGGAGGTTGTGGGCAACACTAATTCCTTGATTTTACATTGTGTGGTCACTAACCATTTCTTAAAAAAGAAATCATGTGGGGGATCTGGCCACTTAACCATTAGTGCCTTGGCCCTAGTTACAAATTTTGGAAAAAACGTTTCACCTAGACCCAATCGCAAGTTTTCTAATTCCTCTATGATTATCTCTATAGTATTCCCATGCTGGAATTGATTTTTGAATGCATCTTTCATTAAATCCCAAGTGGTGAAATGGTTTTAAGCAAACTGGCTGAACCATTTATTTGCTAACCCTTCTAATGTGGCAGGGAAAAGTATAAAAAAGGCATCCTCTCTTTCCATCAAACCTCTTGTTTTGCATAATGCTAAAAACCTCCTAACATGCTCGTCCGGATCTTCTTGAGCTAAGCCTTTGAAAGAAGGAAATTTTATATTTAATCTTGAAAGTAGGGTTTCCAAGTCTACTTGACCTTCCATGCTCTTTACTGATGATGTTGACGATAGTGGACTAGAGGATCTTCTAACAGCCTTCCTTCTTGTTGCTTTCCAGGTGACCCTCAATGTTTGAGACCAAGTTGCGGTCATGAGATGTTCATAATCCTCTTAGGCTAAGAGAATTAATAAGAAAATTTACCTCTTAACCCAATGAAGTAGCACTATAGAACTGTCAGCCCTGGACCTCTTCTACACTTTGCACTTTGCTTCTCCTATGCTCAAATCTCCTTGGTGTCCTACCGGGCATGCCAAATTTTGTTGGGGGATTCTTATGTAAAGAGGAATTTGAGTATTTGTAGGAGGAAAGGGAAAGATAAGAAGAAAGATATGCACTAGAACCCTCTATCAATTGATTATAAGAAGACAAATATAATGGTGATGCACAATACAATCCAATGCTTCTATGAAAAATCCCACCGAGTGCACAACCACAAAATACAAAATACCCAAGGGTCTTGTTGCTGTCGGCCTTCTCTACACTAGACCTCCACCTTCCCCAAGCATGCACTTGTGCACACCTTGCACTAAGCTTCCAATAAAAGGGAGGGATGGACACCTTCTGTTGGCATGCGCACAAATTCAATGGGACCTGGGGATCTTTGGTTGTAAGCTTAGCACTTCTCTGCACACTTCTTAGTCACTGTTCATGCACACCTTGCACTTCTTCTCTGCATCACACACTGTGTGTCTCTTCACTTCTCTCTCTTGCCTAGCTTAGACTATGCTCACCTTCCTTACTGCTCCAAGAATAGTCCTTACCTTGATTTGAGTGTCGATTCATGTACGCTCCTAACTGCTAGAGTATCTTGGTGCTCACTTTGATGTTCCAAGATTGTCTCCAAAAGTAGGCAGCCAACGAATCCCTTCACATTTTGCCTTTTTAATTCCGCAAATGTGCACCTAAGAGAGGGTTCACCTGAACCTTCCAAAAAACTTTAAAAACACTTTGAACCTTAGAGAAATTACATAAATACATCTACAACTTGCAATCCACTTTCTGCAAAATACAACCTTTGTGAACAATTACTTGTGCACTACTTGTGCACTTTGATACCTGAACTTTGAACACTTTGACTTTGCCCCCTCGACCTTGTTGACTTTGTCTACTTTGACTTTTGACTTTGACTATGGTTGACTTTGACCAATATGACTTTTATGGGCTCAACAATTTTCCTGTCCTAGAAATGTCTCAGTTAAGTGCTTCAAGAGGACATTTCTTACATGATCAAACATCCAATTAGAATATACTTTTTGTTGTATTATGGTGGAAAACATCACACATGGATGCAAGAAGTAATGTGGAGAGGTGTGACATTTTTCAACAAAAAAAGTATCTTTTCCTCAAAGATCAAATTCCACTTTGATCAATGATGGGTGGAAGAGCTTTTTCCAAATGGGGAATTGATTTTGTTGGAGCCATTAGCCTCCTATTGGAAGATTCACATAAAACATTTATTGTAATGGAAATTGATTATTTGACTAAATGGATTGAAGTAAGAGCAAAATGAATATGTGATGCTCAAACCACTACTAAGTTTCTCTTTGAGGTTATCTTTACTAGATACAACCTACCTATTGAAATTCTTAGCAATAGGGGTACTCATTTCATTAATGAAGTCATTGAATGTCTATGAAAATAGTTTCTAATACTGCATAAGTAATATGACCCTTATCATCCTCAAGCAAAAGAGTTGAGATGGAACAAACAATCACATCATATTGTTTGGGCCTATAGGATTGTTTACAATATAGAGTTAGGAACTCCACCATTCAATTTGATATATGGAAAAAATATCATTCTACCCATAGAATCTTTAATTCCTACATTGAGAGTAGCAGAAACTTATGAGTGGCAAGGTAATGAGCTACCAAGCCATGTTGAGAAAATTGCAAGGAATAAGACTTAGAGTTGTAGTGGGTATTTATGCTACAAAATGCAGGCGAAAGCCTATTATGATGCACATATTAAGGATAAGGATTACAAGAAGGTGGATTTATTTTAGAGTACCCACTAAAACAACATGCCAAAAAGCTTTAGAAGAGGGTTCATTGACCATTTGTTATTAATAAAATCTCCACATGATGTGTGATCCAATCAGCAGCTTTGTAAGGTGAAATCTTGCCTTCCATTAGTGGATGTTATGTCAAAAGGTATCTAGACCCCTTAATAGATGATATGCTAGCAATACTTCAAATTGCTTAAAATAGAAAGAATTGAAGAGGAAAAGATAAGAGAAGAAGCTCAAGAAGAAGTTAGATAGAGGATCCTTTGTTGTAAATGACTAATGAAAGGGATTTTTGAACCATCCCATCGTTCCCTATTGAACAAGCTTTTTCATCATGAGGGTCATAAATGATAGGAAAATGGTTAATAAGCCATGGCCACCATGTTCAAACCAGAATCTTCAACAAAACTGGAGGAGTAGTATCCTCAAATACCACTCTTCTCACTTCAACCTCCTTAATGGGTTGTTTATGCATTTTAGACTCATTGAAAATGGCATCACTACTTCTTATTATTGATTGTGTTTTAGGATCCCATAAGCAATATCCAAATTGTCGTTCTCGACCATATCCAAGAAAAATGCATTTCTTTGAATTATGGTCCAACTTTTGTCTAAAATTCTTGGGTATATGAACGTATGCTTCACACCCAAAAACTGAAAGATGATCATAATATGGTGGCTTCCTGTCCATAACTCATGTGCCATTTTCAAAACTTTGGCAACACTAGGTGAAAGGTTAATCACATGAACTATAGTCAATACTATTATGCCCAAAAGCCGTGTGAAAGGTTTGCATGATGCAACATAGAAACTACTCTATCTTGAATAGTTCTATTCATCCTTTTAGCTACATAACTCTGTACTATGGTATAAGGAGCTATAGACTCTCTACAAATTCTTCTAGACTGATAGAAAAGGCTGAATTCATGTGAGGTATACTCACCCACATTATCCGAATGTAAAGCCTTAAGCTTAGTTCCTTTTTCAATCTCAACTGAAGCAAGACATTTTTTGAAAGTAGGGAATACCTCATCCTTTGCTTTGATAGGATATATCCAAACTTTTCTAGTAACATCATCTATGAAAGTGACAAAATAAAGAGAACCTCCTAATGAACTTGTGGGCATAGGACCACACACATTTGTATGAATGAGATCTAAAGGCTGAATTGAAGAGTCAATGTGTGTTTTGTGTACATTCCTAGTTTGCTTTCCATATTGAAAATGCTCACAAAATGAAAAATTAGAGAAAGATAACACAAGTAAGTAGCCAGAACGAGAAAGATTTTCCATTCCACTACGTGATATATGGCCCAAAGGACCATCCCAAATACAAGCCATGGGTTGTTCAATAACAGCTAACAAGTGTTCTTTCTATGATACAAACAAAGGATAAAGTGAGCAAAATTTTCTTCCTTTTGCAATAATCATATTTCTCTTTGATATGCGAAAGGATTGATCATAGAAGACCACCTTGTAACCAAGGTCATCAAACTACATGATAACTGAGGTTAATTGTATACATTATGCATAGTAAATTTTGAACCATCAATGAATTGTGCAACCACATCTCCAATCCCCAGAATGTCACATTGCTAAGAGTCACCAAGTCTCATAGTACCAAGAGACTTTCCTGCATAATTAGAGAACCATTCATTGTGTGGTGTCATATGGAAAGAAGCACCAGAATCTAGTAGCCATGTGTGGGAAAGACAATCAGTCGTAAGAGCCTTAGTTTTCATAGTACTATCAAGTGTCAACACATCAACATCATCAAAAATAGCATTAATTTCTTCAATCTTCACTGTCAAAGTAGATGGTGCAGGTAGTTGTTTAACATGCCCATCAACATTTTGTCCTTTAGCATTATTGAATGCATAAGATTCTTTCTTCATGTGTCCTTTCTTATGACAATAATGGCATTTGATATCCCTCTTCCTTGATTTACTTTTACTCTTATTCCATTGACCATTCTTTTCCTTGTTCTTGTTCTTACCAGATTGTTGATTCTTTCCTTGGTAAGAATCATGAACATTATATGCATCTCTCGTCTCAGTGCCAACCATAGATTTTCTATGAATCTCCTCACTCAAGAGTTCTCCACATATGTCATCATATTGCTAATAGCTATGCAAAATGTATCACATGATGATGGCAAGGTGCATAACAACAAGACTGCTTTGATTTCATTATCCATATCCATTTTTTGAGTCTGTAATTGGATGAATATAGCATCAAACTCATTTAGATGAGCAGCAACACTATTTGTGTCCTTCATGCAAAGGTCATATAACTTTCTCATCAGATACACTTCATTTGATCTCATCTCTTTTTTCATTTGTATTGCATAACTTCTTTCAAAGGTCTCTGCACTTTCACAATCTAATACTATAAAGTATATGAGAGTTCAATCCTATGTGTTTGCCTACTTGTGAGTACAAGGAAGCCCTAATGTATGTGTTATTCCACCTTATGTATGTGCTTACTATGTATGTATCATGATATCTGTTTCACTAAAATCATCCTATCTCATTATAAACTTATGTGCTTAGTCATAAAACCCTAAAAAGATATTAAATCTAATTATGTATTTATGTGTGTTAATCATTAATTTATTAAATAGATTTACCTATACTTAAAAATAACCTATTGTATAATTTAGATTGTGCATTAACTAAAGTATTATATATACATAAAATAAAATATTATGTATTAAATAATAAAAATATTAGGTGCAAAATGTGTGAATTTATGAACATTTGATTTACTTCTTGTGAATCTACGCACAATCTACATTATATGATTAATAATTTCTTTAATCTAGCATCATAAATAAATGAGTAATTAAAATAACTATTTCATAAGTAAACAATATAGTAAATATATTATTAATATCTCTTTTATTATTAATTTGAATAATGTAGGTGTGTGTATGTGTTCTATGTGTGCATGAGTGATGTAATCTAGTTAGTTTATAGTGTGCATGTTTTAGTGTGTGTGTTAAGTAAAAGAATGCATGAAGTGACATGTGTGTGTGTTAAGTGAAGAGTCATGAGCATGCATGCGTGTTTATGAGTATATATATATTAAGTATGTGTGATAGGTCTGCCTAATGTTACTTTTTGCAGGTGCGTACGAGAGAGAGAGAGGGGGAGAGGGAGAGAGAGAGAGAGAGAGAGAGAGAGAGAGAGAGAGAGAGAGAGAGAGAGAGAGAGAAAGAGAGAGGTACAGAGTAGATTGCGCAGAGATTGGCACTGAAGGAGGAAGGCAGAGAGAGAGAGGGAGAGAGAAAGAGAGAGGGAGAGAGAAAGAGAGAGGTACGGAGTCAATTGGGCAGAGATTGACACTGAACAAGGAAGGTAGAGAGAGAGAGAGGGAGAAGGAAAGAGAAAAGTATAGAGTCGGCCCGGTAGAGATCGACGCTGAAGGAGATCGGTAGAGAGAGAGAGGACAGGATAGAGAAGGCCAGCCACATGCTGTGATTAGATCGATGTTCTTCCTTCCCTTCGCATGGAGCACTTTTGCACTTTTGCAGCACTACATGGAGAAGGAGAAGGCTCTGGTAAAAATGGTGAGAAAAGTGGTTAGAGATGAACAGACTGATTGAAGGACAGTGAAGTGTCGAAGAGAGAGAGAGAGAGTCAAAGAGAGATAGAGAGACTAAGAGAGAGAGGGATCGAGAGACAGAGAGAAAGAGAGAGAGAGAAATGGTTAATGTCATGAGTGTTTGTATGGACGATGCTAGAATATCTTCCAGTGTGAGTATTCCTTGATTTCTGTTCTGAAGAAGTCTATTAGATGTATTTTGGGTCTGTATCTTTGGCCACTTCAGCATGGAGTCTCTTTGCCTTCACGCCTCAAGAAAGAACGATCCCAAACATCGCATCCAAAATATCTCATAATTCTAGATAATAATGTAAACTCCTCTCATAATATGTCGGGCAATCAAAGGTATAGTGCACCGTTGTATCTAATCAACGTGGCATAGACGACATACTCTTGCCTCAGCTCATACTCTACATATGCCAGTCTCAATCTCTAGCTTGTGTGCGGATATATGTATCTGCCCTACGATGCGCCATAATCCAAGAGATAAATCCGTATCCATGTAGCGGGGTATAATCGCGAAACTATCTTCCATATGCTTCCTGTAGAAAGCCATCTTTGTACGCAATTATGGAGCTGACTCTATCCAAGTACTGGTGTCCAACTAAAGAAGATCCTGCTGTATGAATTTAATAATCTCAATCCACATGTGTGTGAGAGAGAGAGAGAGAGAAAGAAACACAGGCGGTGCCATAGATGTTTAGTGGTAGAAACATGCTGATGCTGCGGATGAGAGAGAGAGAGAGGGATCGAGAGAGAGAGGGATAGAGAGAGCGAGAGGGATCAAGAGAGAGAGAGGGACTGAGAGAGAGAGAGAAAGGCATGTGTGTATGCATTAAATGTTGATGATGTATGTATGTGTATGAATAAATGCATATGCATGAGTGCAACTAAATGTAAGTGCATATGCATGAATAAAAGTAAATGCAAGTATATGATAATGATGCATATGCATATTAGTATCTATATATGTATATGCATGATCATAGGAGGGAGTACATGTATGCATGAACCTAGTGTGTATGCATGAGAAATATTAGCATGTATGTAAGTAATGTATATATGTATATGAGTGAATGTATATGCATGAATGAATATAGATGCATGTGTGCATGAATGCATGTATGAATGTGTGTATGTAAGCTAATGCATGAACATAGCATGAGTATATATATATATATATATATATATATATATATATATATATATATATATATATATATATATATATATATATATGAAAATAATGGGTATGTATATAAAAATTAATGTATGTATGCATAACAATGAGTTTGGAATGCATGTGTTAGTGCGTGTGCATGCATGAGCTAATGAATGTATGCATGACATTAAGTGTTAGTGCATAACAATTTGTGTCAATATATGTGCATGAGTGCATCTAAGTGTGCATGTAAGCATAAAAGTGATGAATGCTTATATGTATGCATGTGAATACATAATGTTAGATGCATGTGCATGCATAAGAATGATGGAGTTTTCATAAATAAGAATGCATGCATGAGCTTGATACATGTATGTATGATAAATTGAATGTATGTTCATATACTTAGAGCTGCAAGTAATAAGTTTGTTTTATGATTTATCAAGAGTACTTATGCTTTTTTCCTAATGTTATGTTTTGCAAAACATTTGAAGAACATTGAAGAGATGTGAAGAATTGATGCAACCTACGAGCTTTTGACTAGGAGTTTGGAGCTACATTTATGCTACTTCTCCTAAACTTCCTTTATCACATTTGAAACTTAAAATCTTGTATTAGGTTTTTTATCAAAGCATTTTAGAATTTTCTCCAAAAGTATTTGTATTAGGACTATTAAGACTTAAATGTATAGGAATTTCATCAAAGCATTTATATAGGAATTACCTTTCTAAAGGAACTCTAGCAGTCAAAAGGTCTTAGCATTATTACTAAAAAATTTCAATCATCAAACGAAACTTTACTTTTTGCTTTATTTCTGATGTCAACAAACCATGTATCTTCAAATGAATCTATTGATGAACATAGCATATCTACATCTCTTATTCTAGAAACTTTATTACCTTCTCCTCTTGAGAATATTACTACCCAATCTAAGGAGAACGAAAATAATGAAGAAATAAAAGTAGAAGAATTAGTTAAAAACCATATAATTGATGAATCTTTAATCTCCCTATCATGCGATCGTTGTTTATCAAGGTTTTTAACTTTGTTTTCAATTGCATCACCTGAACCTGAGAGTAGTGAGAATTTGCTCCCTCCACCTCTAAAAAGAAATACTCAACCTAAGCAAATTGAACACGAAGTTGCCGAAATCATCAAAGATCATATGACTGCTGAATCATTAATCTTGGAATCATATCAAGATTTTGTTTCTAGGTATAGAGTTGCACAATCTTACGGACCATAGATTCATAGGCTAATCTTAAATAGTATATTAAACTATAGTTAGTCAATTGTCACATATTGAAGACACATCTTAGCTCCTTAAGTATGCAACGAAACACCCTACGTGTAGTCACATAGAGAGGCTATCCCAAGTCAGTTCTAATCTGCACATGTCTCCTTTCACACCCCTTGACATCGGTCCTACAGTGTTCAACACATCACTACCTAAATATATCCACACATTGATGATGAAAGGCAATCCAAATGCCTCAACATTTGAGGAGTTAGTCTTTCTTCTGTTGCAGGAAGATTAGTCTAGGCAAAACAATTCCATTATGCATGTTGTAGATTAAGCTTTCTTGGCTAGTCAGAAGGGCAAAGATAAATGGAGCTCATCTACTGGTAAGCACAAATCTGCTAATTCTCCACAATCAAAGAAGGATGATAGAGACGAGAAGAAAATAGAAAAGAAAAACTTGTTTTGCAAATATTATAAAGGAAATGATCTTTCATAAAGAGTTGACCAAACTTGGCTGCAAAAGAGGCGAAGAAGAAAGAGGTTGGAATGGTTGTTGTAGAGGCCTCTACACCCAAAATAGAGTTTGCTAATCTTATATAGAATGAAGAATGGGCATTTTCTATTGTTTGCAGTTATGACCCAAGCTCTCATGAACAGTGTATGCTTGCAATAGAATCACATCTTTGGTACTTTGATAATGGGGCAACAAAATGCATTACCTTGCAGCGTAGTTTCTTCATTTCACTTGAGCCCCCCCCCTCCCCCTACATGGAATAATGTCACATGCGCCAACAACTCCTCTTATCCTATTATGGGAGTTGATAAGATCATTCTAACTACTATTGATGGTAGTTCTTATATATTTTTAGATGCATGATTTGTGCCAAGGATCAAGAAAAATATGTTATTAATTTCAACATTAGCCAAGATCGGCTTGGTTGTGAAATTTGTTGATGAAAGATATACAATTCATGATTTATCAAATGAGGACATCATTATTGCTTCTATCATTTTATGTTGTGGGTTGTATAAACTCATTGATTCTGCAAAATATGTGAATGATTCAGCACATGCAGTTCAAGATTCTTAGGCTATATCAGATGCAAAGCTTTGGCATGCACGCTTTGGTCATCTGAATTTTGCTAGTTTGCTACACCTACAGAAATCTGAAATGGTATCCTCTTAGCGCAAACTTAAGCCATGTGGTAAACATGTCTATGAAGGTTGTATTTTGGGCAAATTTTAGCATTCCTCCCTCTCAAAAGATGGTTCAATTTGAGCTACTCAGAAATTGCAACTTGTTCATAGTGATGTTTGTGGTCCTATGCATACACCTTCTTTGGGAACTATCTTTACTTCATGACTTTCATTGATGATTTTTCTAGGCATGTATGGGTATATACATTGAAAGAAAAGTCCAAGTTTTTATGTGCTTCAAACAATTTTTGGTTTTGGCTGAAAATCTGTCAACATGTAAAATGGGTACCCTCCATTCTAATCGAGGGGGACAAAATATAGATTCTCATTAGTCAAAAGTTTCAAATCGAATGAGACATATACATTTTTATCTCTCTTTAATTTCTCTTGCATTTATCTATCATAATCCCTTTTATGATCTATTTCTATTTGTTCTCTCAATATCTGCTCAATATTTTGTTTCTCAACCTTTATTTTTCTACCTTTGGTTTCTTCAATAGGTTTTTCTTAACTCTCAATAGATATCATTCTTGTTCGTTCATCAGATTTATTACTCTCAAGTGTTTTTGGTTTCCATATCTTTTGAAATGATTTTGTCCTAGTTTTGGTTTCTTCAAAATATTCTTTTATCCCACCTTTTCCTACATTTAAATGCAAAGGTACTTGCTCTTAAATCTTATTCTCATATTCTCTTACTAGTGTACGCCTGCATGCACTTTCATACGCTATGCAGTCCTAGAACATATGCCCAAATTAATCGCACCAAAAGCAACGTATAGGTCTCTTCTCAACCCGACTTGATTTCCTAGGTATCACTCTAGGCGTGGGTCTTCTAAGACCTAAAGACTGTTTGTATGCAGATATGCCTTGGACTTTTATCTCATGCTCGTTATCACATTTCAATACTTGTAGGTCATTAACTTGGTTTGTCAACAGGTCAACCTTATTTCTAAATTCAGAAATCTCAGAATCCATTTCATTTTTTAGGTTTTTAAGACTTATGTCCATTAGCTGAATAGTATCTGATATTGCATTTATAGTTTGCATTAGGGTCATAACAATACCAAACTTTAATTTTATAGATTCATTCGTGTTAAATTCTATTTCCTTAATTCGCTCTTCATATCTCCTAATCTGTTCCTCAATCATTTTGTTCATTTTCGTTTCTTGTGCACAGATGTATGGACTAAACTAGTGCAGATCGTGAATGCTCAAACTCAGGCAACCAAACAATCTTTCTGTTCAAAGTGTATGTGGAGCAATGCAAAAATCAAATAACCTGAAATATTGGTACCTAGAACTCTCTGTCCGATGCTGAGGTTCCTGTTTTCTCTTCTCAAGGAGTGGATGACGCGTTGAGGATCACCGGGCAACCGCCTCGCTTCACGTCGGGTTCAGGTGTCGGGAAGAAGGAGGTCAAGCGAACGGGAAGAACAGGCGCGGGGCTGGATCAGGCCCCCTCTTGTGTGCGCCACTCCCACTGTCCGACGAGCCGTGTCTGCGCACTGGGCGCCTCGCCCTCTCACTCTCTGGTGTGGCGATCCTCATAGGACCCTGCCCCTCGGAAGTGACGAGATGTGCATGCGTAGTCGTAAGACCGTAAGCGTCGGGACAGAAAGAATCCAAGTACAACCCTCTGATACACGGAATCTCAATGATACGACAGAAATGAAACTGAAGTCCTCCAATAAAATCTGAATGATACAAACATGCCCGCTAGAGTGCGGGTCGGTGGTACAATAAAACCGCTACAATGCGGTATAATGATACAATACATATGCCGCCGCTGCAGTGTGGGTCAGCCGAATATGGACTAGACCCCTCGCTACAGTGCAAGAAGTCGCCCTCGAGTCTCGAGGGACTTCAGAACTTCTCTTTTCTTCAGTTTTCGATCAATACTTTACTTCAAGTCTGGAAAGAAGTTCCACAAGCAAGATCGACAGGGAGTATTCTATACTTCGGGTCTTCAGCAACTTTTCTCTTCGCTTCATATTATCTCCCAAATCATCAACCTGGAGGGAAGTTCCACAAGCAAGATCCAGGAGGGTTGTACTCTTTACTTTAGGCTTTAGTCAGCAATTCTTTACTTCATATAATCCTCCAATATCATCAACTGTCCGAACCTGGAAAGAAGTTCCGCAAGGACAATCCACGGTGTGGGGAAGAAACAAATGAATTTGCACTTATTAATAGGCCCCCCTAGGACTCCCTTCTAGAACGTTCTAACCTCCTCAATGAACTTTCTATTTTTGGTGGTCTTTAAATTTTTCCCTAGACTAAGGTTTTGGTTTCACACGGGATATTTATAATTTAATTATTTTTAAGGGTTTGACCTAGGGTAAACGTCATTTCCAAGGGTCCAACCTAGGGTTTTTGATCGAGAAAATTAGGCGTTTGCTCACAATTAACTCAAGCACATCAAATCAAGGGTTTATTTATAGTTTGGACCTAAACTCCAAGGGTTTCCAAGGGTTCAAGTCTGGTTTTCATGGGATAAAGTCACTTTTTAGAGGTTTCTAATGGTCAAACCTAGGTGTTTATAGGTCTAAAGACAACCATTTATACACACAAGTCCAATGTACATCTCTAACATGGTTTTACATCAGAGAGTCAATCAAATCGACCAAAACATGTACAATTTTTACCACTTTCTCAATGAAAACACCACACAAACCTCATAAAATCAATCAACTTTGAAAAATCATCAGTCACTCTTCCCTACGGGATTTCATCCCGACAACGTCAAGCATGCAAAAAATGTGCTTTTGATCATTGTTGTCTATTTTGATGTCATGCTACTCACTGGTCCTATTGAGATGCATATTGTTGATTTGAACGCTGATTTGCATGCCTCATTTGAGATGTCAAATTTGGGGAACCTGCATCATTATTTGGGCACTTAGTTTATGCAATTCGATCGTGGAATGTCTTTGTGTCAAAAAAATATATTGACATATTATTGCAATATTTTTGGTTAAGCACATCTTTGTTACCTGAGTGCTCCTTAGCTAATTGCATTGTTTTATCCAAAGGGGTGATAATTAGTGCTAGATTTACATGATTTTTCTCACTCTGACTAGGCTAGTTGCTATGACACTAGTGTGTCCACCAATGGTTTTTTCTTCATGCTTGGTAGCTCATGCATATCTTAGTTGAGAAAGAAGCAGCCTATTGCGGCCACTTCTAGTTGTGAGGTTGAGTATAGGGCATCTTTCACAGTGATTGTTGAATGAGTGTGGCTCAAAGGCCTTACGGCTGATTTGGGTGTTGATTAGTCTTTTTCCACCACCATCTTCACTGACTGTCGGAGCGTATTGGAAATTATGAGGAACCTTGTGTTCCATGCTTGCACTAAGCACATTGAGGTGCATCATTATGTTAGGGAGAGGTTCTCTATTGGAGAGATCAATTTGGCATATGTGCCCACATAGGAGAACATTGTAGACCTTTTCACAAAGGCTCCACCAAGGGAGAAGTTTGAAGCTTTTCACAAAGCTTTGGGCTTTCTTTCTTTTGTGGATTGATTCCACATAGCTTGGCACTTCCTTATACATGAGTGCTAGATCCTTGTTTACATCATCACTCCATGGGGGAATTTATTGATATATTTTGCAAGTGATATGTGTGAACACACTAGGACCACTAAAGCACTTTTTTCTGTCTTTAGGAGGTTTCTTTCCCCTAGCTTGTATATATGCCTATAACCCTAATGCGTCACTTATCTTTGTACATTCTCATGGTAATACATTCAGTAGTGTGTGTTGTGCTCCGTCCTTCTTCTTCTTCCTTCTGTTGTTCGCATGCTTCCACAGACCTTAAACTCCAACATACCCAAGCACATCCCTATGTTGGAGAAACTATTTGCGAGATGTAGAAAATATTGACTCTCTTTAAATTGAGAAAAGTGTGTCTTCATGGTAAGAGAAGGCAAAATTGTGGGACACATTATGTGAAAAAATGGAATTTCTAGGAAGGAAGACAAAATCAAAGAAATACTAAATTTTCCAAAGCCTAGGAATGTCAAAGATGTTACACTTATGTGTTCCTTGAGTAGCTTTGATGTGATCCTTTTCCCTATACATGGGCACTTTTTACTCTAGTGATGGCTAGAGGTTTTTTCCCCATGTTACCACATACTTAATACTCTCATATGTGGTGGTAATTTGTACTTCGGGATATTATTCAGCTTTACTTCAGTTCAGTTCATCGTCAATAGAGAGAGCTATTCCAGCCATCATCTTCTCCATGTGTCTTGTTGCATTTGTGATCCTTGTGTGTGCTTCTTGTGTGTCTCTTTCACTTCTACACACACCCAACAGTGGTATCAAAGGAGGTTTAATTAGCTTCTTCTCAAGTTTCGAGTTTTCATGTCGTGGCGCATGCACACGTTTAACAGTGCAAATCCACTTTGAAGAATAGAATAGTGATCTTTAGCAGCCAAGAAACATTTCCATCAGGTGCCGTGGGGTTTTACCCACATTTCAAAGCCATTCGTGCAGTAAGAATTGCCATCAGAGTGATGGTTTGTGAGCTCAAATTTCAGCATTCATTTCAACGTTTGTCAAAGTGAAGAGTTTTTCACATTCTTGTTCTTTTGTGAAATGGTAGGCAACAATGACTTGTTTGGCATGCTTCAAGATGAAGATAAGTTTGATGGAACCAACTATCCAATGTGTTCTTACATGATGAAGAATGTTCTTGTTGCTAAAAAACTTTGGAACATCTGTCAGAGATGGAGCTTCTTCTTCGAGTACAGTGGTTTCTCCTTCTCCACCTACACAGGAGCAGCTTAGATGGGATGGAAGAGATGCTCAAGCTCATGCTTTGATTGCACTTTTAGTGAAGCATCACATAGTTCCACACATTCGCTCATGTTCTACATCCAGACAAGCATGGGACATTCTTGCTTCTTTGTATGTTGTGCGTAATGAAGCACATGTTGCATACTTGAGGAAGCAATTTGAGGATGTATTTATGGCTGAAAATGAGAGGGTGGATGTGTATGTGACATGCATCAAGGACTTGAAAGAGCAATTGGCAAACATAGATGAGATCATTTCGGATGCATCACTCATTTCCACATTGTGGAAAGGATTACCAAAATCTTTTCAAAGATTTCCTACTACACTCCATTTGTTGCAAAAGGGAATCCTAATATGTATACATTTGATGAGGTTGTGTCTTTTCTTTTGCAAGAAGAGCAATCTAGAGTGAATAGGAGTAGTTTGATTGAGGGAACACAAGCACTTGCTATCTCACAAAAGGGGGAAAGCAAGTATGGTTCAGCTTTGGGTTCATCAAAACCAAAGCCTCTGCCTTCTTCTTCCACTCATTCCTCTAATGATGGTGATTTGCAAAAGAAGAAGAGATGCAAATATTGTCGAAAGGCTAGTCATATTATTCATGAGTGTAGAAAGTTTGTTAGATGCAATGAAAAGAAGAAGGAATCCAGCATGTCTATTGCTGAAAATTCAGCAAATGTAAAGAATGATGAAGCTAACATGGCTCAAGATTTTTGGGCATGTGTTTTTTCATGCCGTTATGATGCTTCTTTGCATTCTAAATGTATGGTTGTGAGTGAGGCTGAGTTGGATTGGTTCTTTGATAGTGGTGCTTCAAAGCACATAACATCATGCAAAAGATTTTTTGCCTCTTTGAAAGATGCACCCAAAGGAGGAAATGTGGTGTGTGCAAACAATGCCTCTTATCCTATCATTGGAGTAGGAGAAATTGAGCTTAAGGCTGCAAATGGAGATGTGATTCTCTTGAAAAATGCATTGTATGTGCCTAGTATCAAGAACTTAATTTTAGTTCCGTTGATTGCCAAAGTTGGACTTCATGTACACTTTGTTGATGATAAGTGTATGGTTCATGATTTCAGCAATGGCGATGTTATCATGATGTCCTTTACATTATGTAATGGTTTATATCGCATGGATACATACAAGAGGCCTACTTCAAATGCTTTGGTTGCTCATACTTCTTCCATGGATGGAATGGAGCTTTGGCATGCTCATTTTGGACACTTGAACTTCATAGTTTTCTCTATTTGCAAAAGAAGGACATGGTTACTGGCTTGACTACACTTGACTCCATTGAAAATCATGCATGTGAAGGTTGCATTCTTGGAAAAATGCATTGTGCTTCTTTTCCAAAAGAGAGTCATATACACACTACAAGAAAACTACAGCTTGTTCATAGTGATGTATATGGTCCCCTACTCAATCTTTTGGGAGGCATGTATATTTTGTTACCTTCATTGATGGTTCTAATCACCTCATATGTGTATCCTATGAAAGCAAAGAATGAGGTATTTTCTTGCTTTATAGCATTTTTAGCTATGGCTGAAAATTTTTCTTCACAAAAGCTCCTGACTCTATGCAGGGATTGTGGTGGTGAATGTTGAAGATAAATGTACAAGCTCATTTTCATATGAGCTATGCTTGGATAAATTTAACAAATATAAAGATAAAGGAAAAGAAGAGAAAAAAAGAAAAGAAAAATTCTAGTCAAAATTCATGATGAGTAAAAGATACATTATCTCCCTTGTAGTCAGTGGCATGTAGTGGGCAAAGTGGTGAGTTAAGAAGGAGGCAAAAACTTCTTCACATGCTCATTGGTTATAAAAGTGGAGTGGGAGCACCTTCTAAACAAGGAGATAAAGAGGCAAGAGCTCCCAATAGTTGGATCTAGTCATATTGTCATTTTGTCTTCCCTTAGACTCCTTCTAGCTACACGTCATTTTGTACAGAGCTCTGTTGTGAAGCTCATATCTCACTGTATATATAACCTTTTCTTGTGTTTAAACACTCATTGGAAAGCTTATCGTGTTCTTTCTCTAGCTCAAATATCGCCTTCAAAGCTTACATATTCTGTGACATATCAATCAAAGAGTGAAGTCTAGTTTTTCAGCATATCTGTGTAGACAGGTAGTCTATTTTGGTTAGTTAAGTTTCCCAATCAAGACATATCCAAATTGCTTGATTTTTTTCTTTTTGGAAAACGCCTTGCATGTACTTTCTGTGTCCCAAATATCGCATTCAAAGGATTTATATTATGTGAGATATCTGTGAAACAATGAAGTCTAGGTTTTTAGTATACTAACGTGTGTAGGTGATCTATTTTGGTCAGTTGAGTTTCCTGAACAAAATACATACAAATTACTTGTTTTTTAGCTTCTTAGAAAGGTATTTGTGCCTGCTTCCTTTGTGCCAAATATCTTTCTCAAGCATATATATTCAGGGAGTTATCAGTTTGAGAGTGAAGTTCAGCTCTTCAGCATACTTGTGTGGACAGGTAGTTCATCTTTGTGAGTTGCATTTCCAAATCAAAACTTGTCTAAATTAAGTTATTTATAGCTTGTTAGAAAGCTCTCTTTGTTTAATTTGATTGACTAAAGACACAAGTCCATTTGAGTTTTGTATTGAGATAAGCAAGCTATCTAAGGTGTAGTGATTTGTCTAAGTGTTGGACATACAAGGTTTCACTACACATTTCTGTTGCGCATAGGAGAACTCATTCTCCACAATTGGTATCAGAGAAAACTTGGTGTTGAAGCTTCATCAACAGATCTAGAGTCAAAGCAAAGCAAAAGAGGAGCTACAAAACAAGAGGGAGCTTCACAAATGCAAGATCAAAGGACAATATAACTATTCGAGGTAACTCTCAAAGTCTTTGATAGTCTTCAATGGCTGACTTGGGTCAACAAGTAGAGAAATTGGATAAGGATAACTATCCCATGTGGAAGTTTAGAATGACCAACTACCTAATGGGCAAAGGCTTATGCGGTATTGTGATTGGGGATGATGCTGAACCTCAAATCAATCAAGCTATGGCCACTGAAGTCCAAAGGAGGCAAGCAAAAGAATGGGAAGAGAGGAATAGGAGAGTCATGTTCCTCATTTCACAAGTCATTACTAATGCTATGGTAGGGCATATTCAACATCTAGAGAAAACTAAGGATGTTTGGGAAGCTCTTGAAAGCATGTATTCAACAAATACCAAAGCTAGGAAACTTCAACTCAAGAATGAGTTGAACACAATCAGGAAAAGTTCGAGTCAATCCATAGCTGAATATACTTTGAAGATTAAGGAGCTAATTGTTTGATGCGTTAGCTTCTATTGGCATAACGGTTGAAGACAAAGATCTTGTGTGTTATACTTTCAATGGATTGAGAGAAGATGAAAGATGAAAGCCTTTTATAACTTCCATTAACTTGAAAGATGCATGTCCAAGTTTTGAACAACTAATCCCTCATCTTGTCACAGAAGGGCTTAGTTTTGGTGGTCCCAAAGTAAAGGACAGCCACAACCAAATGTTATATGCAGGTCGAGGTAAAGGAAGGAACTCAAGAGGAGTCTCAAGAGGAAAACAAAGAGGTCACACCAACTCCAACTATAATCAAAACAATTTGAAAGACAACAAGGATGCATCAAATGCTAACACACAAGGAAGAGGTCGAGGTAGAAGTAGAGGAAGAGGCTGAGGCTCCTACAATTCTCATAAAGGTATAACATGCTATCATTGTGGTAAATTAGGAAACTATGCTAGTGATTATTGGGTGAAAAATGGAAGACCAAATGGAGGAAATCAAAGGAACCAAAGCAACTATGCAAGCACCTCAAGTGAAGGAAGCAAGGACACACTACTTGCAATGAGACATGAGTATAGAAGCTCTTGTGAAGATGACAAAGAATGGTACATTGATTCAGGTTGTAGTAACCATATGTCATGCCAAGGAAGTTTGTTCACTAATCTATAGGTACCAAATGGAAAAGGATGTGTTGAAACAGGTGATGATGCTCAACACATTATTGAACATATTGGAGATATAAGGCTTGGAGATACAAGTAGAGCAAAGGTACTATCTAATGTTCTTCATGTTCCTACAATTTCAAAGAACTTGATTTCAGTACGACAAATGGTAGAGAAGAGTTATCATATCATATTCAATGAGAATGGGTGCTTCATAAAGAATCCAAAGGAAGGCTTCAAGGTCATTGCTTGAGGTAGAATAGAAGGAAGGATGTCACTTTGGACGTCCAACATCCACATGGAAAGGTCATGTACATTCAATGTGGGAACAAGAAGAAGAATAGCACACATCAGCATTCCAAAGCTGAAGGACATGAGCAAACGTGAAGTGGTAAGAGGTCTTCCAAAATTTAATAGCATTGGACTACATGAGTTATGTGAAGCTTGTCAACTAAGAAAGCAAACGAGGCAGCCATTCAAGAGGAGCAATTATGTGGCCCCAAATGTCTTGGACTTGATACATACAGATGTATCAAGAAAGGTATGGTTCATTGATGATCACTCAAGAAAGGTATGGCTATTTTGTATGAAGCAAAAATCAGAGGTGTTTTCTATATTTAGAAGATTCAAAGTTGAAGTTGAAAAAGAAACAGGAAGGTCTATCAAAACCTTAAGGTCCGATGGTGGAGGAGAATACTTATCCAAAGAATTTCCAGATTTTCTACAAGAGAATGGGATCAAAAGGTAGTTCACTTGTAGGTTTACACCACAACAAAATGGAGTAGCTGAGAGGAAAAATAGGCAAATTGTTGAAATTGCAAGATGCATGCTCAACGAGATGAAGATACCATTGTACTATTGGGCTGAAGCTACCACAACTGCCATTTACTTGATGAATAGGTGCACAACATTGGGAAAACAAACACATCCAAACACCTCAAAGTGTTTGGATGTGTTTGTTTTGTTCACATTCATCAAGAAGTTAGAACAAAGATGGAACCAAGGTTAGAAAAATGGATTTTCATGAGCTACTGGACCGAGCAAAAAGGATACAAGTGTTACAACCCTAGAACAAAGGAATTAAGAGTGTCGCAAGATGTGGTCTTTAATGAACTAAGACCATGGTATGAAGATAAAGGAAAGGAAAAGATTCTTGAAGAAGATTGTGATGATTATGCAGGAACAAATTAAAGAGAAGTTCAACAATCAAGCACAAAGCTTTCAGGTCCAGAGGCATCTACATCAAATGAAGAATGTTCCACATGGATGGGGAGTCATTCTTTGTCTCCAAATTCAGCTCATAGTAGAGCCGAAGAAGCAAGTGCTACTCCAAACAGTGAGATAGATGCAAGTGAAGAGGAATATAAAGAGGTAATCACCTCGAAGGTAAAGCTGAATAGGTTAAAAAAGCAACTTTCTAAAGGCAATGAAAGAAGATCTTCAAGGAGAAGGTATCCAACTCAAAGGTTGAGTTATGATAGTTTCATGGCGACACATTTTGCATACATGATGCAGGTTATCAAAGACAAAGAGCATGAGACATATGAAGAAGCTTGCACACAAAATGAATGGATAGTTGCTATGAAAGAGGAGATCAAAGCTCTCAAAGATAATCACACATGGGAGCTAGTGCCAAAGAAAGAAGGTATGAAGATTGTTCCAAACAAATGGGTGTTTAAAGTAAAGAGGAATGCTGATGGTTCAATAGCTAGATATAAAGCTCGATTAGTTGCCAAAGGATTTAAACAAATACAAGGCATAGATTATGACGAAGTTTTCAGCCCTCTTGCAAAGATGGGAACTATCACAACATTAATAGCAATTGGTGCTTCAAGGAGATGGCCATTATATCAACTCCACATCAAAAATGTTTTTCTTAATGGAGAACTACAAGAAAAGGTATACATGAGTCAACCGGTTGGATTTGAAGATGAAAACCATCCAGACTTTGTTTGCAGGTTGAAAAAGGCACTTTATGACTTGAAGCAAGCACCAAGAGCATCATTAGAGGAAAAAATGAACCCTGCATCGGCCTTTTAGATTAAGGAGTGATTAGCGATGAATCAATGAGAAGAGGGTGGTGGTCAGAGTCTAGTACCTCAATCACATAGACTAGACCTTGGTTTGCCTTGTTTCTCAATGGTCAAATCCTCCAAAACAACTATGGAATCATGGTTTTTTAGGCATGGGTGGTATTAGACTGCAAGCAAATCAATCGCTACCCTTAGATGTGTTAAATGATCCAACTGTTTGAGTGTTTTTGCAAAAGTCAAGGCGACAACGATTTTCGGCCTTTGGATTGTCCATCAATCATGCGGCTCATGATGAAAGCCATTGGAAGAAGGTGCACAACAATATCAACCATTAGATTGAACGTGCATGGGATGGCTTACATGATCAAGCATTTGAATTGGGCATGCTTCCTTCTCAACCATGAGATCTTGGCCATAATCCTACAGCTCAAATTGTTCCCCGAAAAGTTGACAGCGCCTTCAGATGCAATCCGTTGGATGGACACCCAATCTTAGGGCTCATATCATTGCAAAGCTGCGATTAGCCCCATTTGTGGGGCTCCATTTGATTGGGCTTACATCCAATGGCGTACGTTTTTGCAAAGACACAAGAGATATCAGAATTTAAAAGCTCGGCCCCACTCCCATGCGAATCCATTCCAGCCATGGATCTAAACAATGGAATGGCTAGAATTTATCTATTTTTGTCCATTCAAAAAGAGAGATGTGTGAAATATTTTTTTATTTAGGAATACCACTAGTGGTTTAGTGTGTCCCCTTGAACTCCCACAAGATTAATTTTAATCCCTAAAAATTAGGGACCCTTACAAGGCCCATGCAAGGGTCACTTTTTCCCCTAATGTGGAATCAAAGATTGGTAGAATATCTAACTAAGTGTGGATACAACCCAAGTAGTGCAGATCCTTCATTGTACATGAAGAAGGAAGAAAATAGAGAGTTATATATTTTTGTATACATTTATGACCTCATCATAATAGGAAATGATGTTACAGGGATTAAAGATATCAAAAGGAATCTTGGTAAGGAGTTTAAAATTTTAGATCTTGGAGAGCTGAAATATTTTTTAGGAATTGAAGTTGTTTATGGAAAGAGTGGCATCTACTTGATGCAAAGGACAAACTTGTTGGATGTTCTTTCTAGATTTGGAATGAGTGAATGCAAACCACTCACTCAACCCATGGACACAAATACAAAGATTTGTTCAAATGATGGAGAACCATTGGAATATGTAACGACATACAGAAGCATTGTAGGATCATTAATCTATTCAAACATTACAAGACGTGATTTATCTTATGTTATTGGTGTACTTTCTCAACGACAAGTGAACACTTAGATTCAGCCAAGAGAGTGTTGAGATACAGAAAGCATACAGTTAATCATGCTTTGTTTTACAAGTTTGATGAAGAATCGCAAGTCAAAGGCTTTAGCGATGCTGATTGGGCATGTTCAAAGGAAGATAGAAGATCAACCTCAGGTTATGTGTTCATGGTAGGAAGCAAACCTATCACATGGAGCTCAAAGAATCAACCTACTATTGCACTTTCATCCATGGAGGCTGAATATAGAGGATTGGCATTTGCCACATGTGAAGCAATGCAGATTAAAAAGCTTTTGGTTGATCTTGAAGTGCAGGTTGGAACCATCCCTATATAATGATAACATGTCAAGTATTTACTTGGCAAGCAATCCTATGTTTCATGCAAGGAGCAAGCACATAGAGGTCCACTACCATTATGTAAGGGAGAAGGTATTGAGCAAAGATGTGGAGATGAAGTCCATCACAACCAAAGAGCAGGTTGCAGATATCGTTACAAAGTTCTTGGATGCTTCTAAACTCAAAGGTTTCAAGGATGTGATAAATTTGCAGGACATGGTTGAAGATAACTCCCAAATGATCTTGAGGGGGAGTGTTGAAGATAAATGCACAAGCTGAGTTTCATATGAGCTATGCTTGGATAAATTTACCAAATATAAAGATAAAGGAAAAGAAAAGAAAAAAAGAAAAGAAAAAGTCTAGTCGAAATTCATGATGAGTAAAAGATACATTATCTCCCCGCACACGAGGTTGGATCAAGCCCCATCGGGTGCGTCGTCCCCCTCATTCGATGAGCGGCATCTGCATGCTGGGTGTCTCGCCCCTGGTATGGTGGTCATCATCTACGGCATCGGCCCGCACCTCAGAAGAGAAAGACTCAAGTGCCTCGGTCATGCAACATATGCTCCTAAGCGTCGTGGACGCGGAATGAAATATGCAATGCTAAAAAATGGCTGATCTAGATAATAATGGTCCAACAATTTACATCCAATGATCAGTATACAAAATCAATGATACAACTCAGAATATATACCAAGAGAGTGCGGTTCGGACAATACAAAATGGAGACTCCACTATAGTCCGGATCAGGTAACATAGTGTAGACTTCTTGCTATAGTGCGCACCCACGAGCTTCTCTTTGGTCTTCATGGCAGGAACTTTACTTCACGGCATGTCATTTCTTCACTTTTGATCTTCAATCTTCATAAACTTTGGGTCTTCGGTCTTCCAAAAGCTTTACTTCAAATGATCTCTTTACTTCAAAGATCTGGCAATAACCTTCCAATCACACAGCAACCTACAGAAAAGATCCACAAAGAAGATCCACAAAAAAGATCCACAGGGGGGTAATACTTCACTTTGGTCTTCACTTTCTTCTTCAAATCGTGAGATGACCTATGCGTGGAAAGAAGATCCATAGAAAAGATCCATGGGGGATAGCTTCTTTACTTTACTTCGGTCTTCAAAAACTTCTCTTCACTTCCTATAATGTCTCGAATGGTACTTCAAATCATGAGAATCCTGCGTCTGGAGAGGCGATCCACAGAAGAGATCCATAGGGGGGGGAGTATACAAATCATTATTAGTACTTTTGAGAAAAGTAAAGCACACTCTTAAATAAAATTATTCCTTCCTTTATTTTATTTTTGGTTTTCTCCCTCAATTTCTATAGACTCATTTTAAACACTTCATTTTCATAGAGTTGTATTGTTTTGCCAATAAAGTCTTAAATATTAACATCCAAAGTTAAATCTTTCTTTCGTCTTGTTGTATAAAAATCAAACTGACCGCATAAAACATCTTTAAACAACGATGAAATCTTTTCACCATAATAGAATTGCTAGACGCTTTTTGCAATCGTTCAAATGGCAAAATGGCCCATGTAGGATATTTGTGGGTTCTTTGAAATATGATCATTTGATCCTCCATTGATTCCTAGCTAAACTATTGATATATTTAGGTAGTGATGTATGTGAACACTCTAGGACTGTCGGGGCACTTTTTTCTCTCTTTAGGAGGTTTTTTTTCCCTCAGCTTGTATATATGCCTATTTCCCTAATGGGCTACTTATCTTTGTACATTCTAGTGGTAATACATTCAATATTGTGTGTTGTGCTCCGAGCTTCTTCTTCTTCCTTGTGTTGTTCGCGTGCAGGAAGACAACGATGAGAAGAAATCAGAAAAGCAGAAATTGTTTTGCAAGTACTGTAAAGAAAATGATCATATGATAAAGAACTATCCCAAACTTGTTGCAAAAGACGGAAAGAAAAAAGAGGTTGGAATGGTTGTTGCAGAGGCCTCTACTCCAAAAACAGAGTGTGCTAACCTTGTGTAGGATGAAGAATGGGCATTTACTACTGTTTGCAGTTTTGACCCATCTTCTCATGAGTAGTGCATGTCTGCAGTAGACTCAGATGTTTGGTACTTTGATAGTGGGGCAACCAAACATATTACCTCATAGCACAGTTTCTTCTCTTCACTCGAGCCTGCCCCTACAGGGAATATTGTTAGATGCACAAACAACTCCTCTTATCCTGTTATGGGAGTTGGTAAGATCACTTTGACTACTGCTGTAATTCTTTCACTTTGTTAGATGCTTTGTTTGTGCCAGGGATCAAGGAAAATTTGTCATTAGTTTCTGCATTAGCCAAGATTGGCTTCGTTGTGAAATTTGTTGACGATAGATGTACAGTTCATGATCTGTCAAATGGCGACGTAATTATTGTTTCTGGCATTTTATGTCATTGGTTGTATAAGCTCATAGACTATGAAAGATCTGTGAATGATTCAGCATGTGCAGTACATGATTCTCAAGCTATGGCAGATGCAAAGCTTTGGCATGCATGCTTCATGCAGAAAGGGCATGAGAACTAGGTGTGCAGGTTAAAGAAGGCATTATATAGCTTAAAGGAAGCACCAAGTGCTTGGTATGAGAAGATATATGCCTATTTGATTGCACATGGTTTTAAGAATAGTCCAACTAAGAGCACCTTATATGTTAAGCATGCTCATAATGTACTTCTGATCATTGTGGTTTATGTTGATGACATGCTGCTCACTGGTCCTCATGAGAGGCATATTGCTGATTTTAAGGCTAATTTACATGCCTCATTTGAGATGTCTGATTTGGGGCATTTGCATCACTATTTGGGCATTCAGTTTATGCACGTTGATGGTGGAATGGCTTTGTGTCAAAGGAAATATATTGACACATTATTGTAGTGTTTTAGCCTTGAAGACTATAAGCCTATTGCCACTCCTATGGAGACAGGTTTAGGATTGAGTCTTGAGGATGCTAGAGATGCATTTGATGTTGTTCTCTATCAACAGGCTGTTGGATGCTTGATTTACTTATGCATTAACCAGCCAAATATTGAGTTTGATGTCTCATTGATGAGCAGGTTTATGCATTGCCCAGGTGTCAAGCATTGGCAGGCGGTTAAGCGCATCTTTCGCTACTTGAGTGGTACTCGGCTACTTGGGTTGTTTTATCCCAAGGGGGGATCACTACCGCCAGATTTGCATGCTTTTTCTAACTCTGACTGGGCTGGTTGGTATGACACTCCTGTGTCCACTAGTGGCTTTTGCTTAATGCTTGGTAGCTCATGTATATCTTGGTTGAGCAAGAAGAAAACTATTGTGGCCACTTCCAGTTGTGAGGCTGATTATAGGGCAACTTTCACAGCGATTGTTGAGTGTGTGTGGCTCAGATGCCTTATGGATTTGGGTGTTGGTGAGTCTTCTACCACCACCATCTTCACTGACAGTCAGAGCGCATTGGCAATTGTGAGGAACCATGTGTTCCATGCTGGCACTAAGCATATTGAGGTGCATTATCATTATGTCATGGAGAGGTTCTCTGTTGGAGAGATCAGCTTGGCATATGTGCCCACGCAGGAGAACATTGCATAGCTTTTCACGAAGGCTCTGCCTAGGGAGCAGTTTGAAGCTTTCCACAAAGCATGGGGTTACTTCCTTTTGTGGAGTAATTTCCACATAGCTTGGCAGTTCCTTATACATGAGCCAGCTACTTGTTCAGTGCATCACTCCTAGGGGGGATTTGTTGATATATTTAGGTAGTGATGTGTGTGAATACTCTAGGTCCGCCGGGGCACATTTTTCCCTCTTTAGGAGGTTTTTTTCTCCCAGCTTGTATATACGCCTATTGTCCTAATGGAGTACTTATCTTCTAGTGGTAATACATTCAGTATTGTGTGTTGTGCTCCAAGCTTCATCTTCTTCCTTGTGTTGTTTGTGTGCTTCCGCAAACATCTAACTCTAACATAAACTTTGTTATGGGTGATGTTTGATTGACAAAGATCATGGAGCAGAGTCTACCCTTGATCATAACAATGTGCCTTTTTGTGGTTATGTGAACAAGGATGAGAATACCTAATGTTTCAATAGGGAGGCTCCATATGAAAATGAGATAACAAGTTGTGCTTGTATGAAAGGGATAGGACATATTCTAAAAGCACAACAAAAATCAATTCTTCCAATGTTGAGGCTAAAACAAGAATCCCTTGTTATTTCCTTTGAAAATTTTAAAATCTAAGCTTATGTGGTAATCAGCGAATTCAGATATAGCATACATTTATTCGTTTCAATTAAGAAGATGATCATTCAAACGCATATAAATATGCTATAAAGCAAATATATAATCAAATGCTGAATAAAGAGACATTGTGTCAATGACATTCATAAGCTTTTCAATGTTTTTATGGTCTTAGTCTCAAGATTTTGAGTGTAATGCCATATTTGAACACATATAGAGAACTCCTTTTTAAATAATCTCCAGATTATTAAGCCATTAGTCATAACCATATCACTTTCTCTCTCCCTTTTTCTCTCTCTTATTCCACTGCCATAACTCCATTCTCTCTCTCTGTCTCTCTCTCTCCATCACTCCATAGATTCTGTTGGCCTCTCTATCTCTCTCTCTCTCTCTCTCTCTCTCTCTCTCTCCTTCGACTTGATCAGCTCTATGTGCAATCCACCACCATAGCCATCTGTGTTCTCCTCTCTCCTCTCTCTCTCTCTCTCCTTCCGTCGGAAACCATCATCATCTGCACTACCATTTTTGTTGTCCCTTCTTTCTCCCTCTCTCTCTCTCTCCGATCACCTACAGAGAACATCTCACATACACAACCCGATTCCCTACCATCTGTGCCTCACGCATGTCAAGCCCTCTCTTCCTTGCCACTCTCCCTTACATTGTTGGAGAGAGCGAAACCCGAACTCCATTTGTGAATTGGGACTAGGGTTCCAATGTCGATCACAACTAATACAGATTAGGTCCTGCTGTCGTCCGATCAATCTCCATCCACTGTGGTTTCTCATAGACATGCTAGTAGCTGACTTCCTTAGGCGTCAACAGATGCTTTCATCGCGAATTAGCAACTTAATCTCGTAATTTGCTTCTGATAACTGACATTGAAAACATCATTGTCTTCTGGAAAAACAAGCTTGGTTTGGAAGGCTATCAGTTTCTCCACAGCCCACTGAAATATGAAAGATTCAGCACCTCTCTGTCTCATGTGTGGAAGGCAGTGTTAGAGCCTCGCACACTAATCAATGTAACAAGACGCAATCAGAATGAGCAACATGCAGCACAATGATATAGAATCAATGTAATTTATTGAGCCATAGTACGTAAGAAAACAAAAGACGTAGAATGCACAATTCGGATAATCAAAGGGGGTAGGTTGCTTATTCATCTCTCTCTCACACAAAGCATAAAACATGAATGTGAAAAGCATGAATAAGAGAGGGATAAGAAGTTTACTTGGAGAAGCGATCCACATAAGAGATACATGGGGAGAACAAATGAGATTCGGACCTCTGTTTATAGCTTCCCCCCTCCCTTGAGACTTCTCTCTAAAGCCTTCTAACCTGTTTACTCAAACTTTCTATTTTTTGGAATTCTATTTTTGGATTTTTCTCTTTTTATTTTTCCAGAACTAAGGTTTGGTTTCACACTTGTAATCAAATTGAATGAAACTAAAGGTTTAGACTTAGGATAAATGCCAATTCTAAGGTTCTAATCTAGGGTTTGAATCAAGGAAAAGTTAGGGTGTGCCTATGTTTGAGGTCAGGCACTTTAACTTAAGGGTTTATTTATAGTTAGGACCTAAACTCCAAGGGTTTCTAAGGATATAGGTTATGTTTTTATGGGGTAAAACTCAAGTTTTCAAGGGGTTTCAAAGGTCAAACCTAGGGTTTCTAGGGTCTAGAGTTAGCTATTTACATACACATGTCTAATTCATAGACAATACATAGTTTCTCATTGCATAAACAATTAAATCAATCAGATCATGCAAAAATTATAACACTTTCCCAGTTGAAACATCACACCATAACCAGAAAATCAATGAATTTGAAAAAATTTGATGTACATTCCCTGAGGGATTTCGTCCTAACATTCGTCCCCACTAAACATGCACATCGTCTCGATGGGCCAACCTACAAAATCCAACAGAAGCATATCAAAATTCTTTTGAAAAATGTTTTTAATTTTAATGTCTTCCTTCTCAAAATTTGGAACCTGATCTCCTGCACTCCATGCAACTTTATAAAGATTAGTACAAATCCTAGAAAATGAAGGAGATGCAAGCTTCACAAACATCTTACTATGTTTTCTCTTCTGCAATCGGACAAGTAATCACATGAATAAACTGTAGGTTTCCTAGATCTTCTGTTTGTTCAACTCATTCACATCCAATAACTTATCCTAAGTACTAGCATATACTAAGATTCTACTAACTCCGTTTGTAGAATATGCCGTATTTCCCATATCTCTCTCTCTCTCTCTCTCGACTGTTGTGCACTCTGCTTGTCGAACCTTTCTCCCTCTCTCTCTCTGTCTCTCTCTCTCTACCCCGGGCTTTGCACGAGAACTTTCCCTAATTCTTTGAAAACGATCCATAAATCTCTCTCTCAATTTATTTGCACAGGCATAAATGGCACAATTACTTACACAATCATGAAGGGATCAAGAATTTATGATTCAATAATTAACGATAGAGAACCCCAATAATTTGGTAAATCATGATGATCAATCATGAGGAAAAGGAACATGAATCCAATCTCATAAGGGAAAAAAAATCTCTCTCTTCTTCTATTGGCATGGTAATGGAGAGCATGAACAAGAAACAAAAAGCATAAACAAGAATGAATGAACAAGAAAAGAAAAAGGTCATATCTCAAAAAAAGCATAAACAAGAATGAATGAACAAGAAAAGAAAAAGGGCATATCTGGAGCCCTCAGGAAAACCAAATGAGCATGAGACCTCTATTTATAGGTTCCCCCGATGGCTTCTCTCTAGAATCTTCTAACCTCCCTATTTGTACTTTCTAGTTTTGGAATCTTCTTGCATGTTCATTTGCTATTTTTGGGAAAATTGCATCTCTTATTTCTATTTTGGTTTCTCTTCCATTCATTTTTCCAAGTTTTCTTTTTCTACTTTTTTTCTTTTTCTTTTTTATTTCTCTTAGACTAAGGTTTGGTTTCACACTTATAATCAGATTAAATGAAAGTAAAGGGTTAGACTTAAGGTAAATGCCAATTCTAAGGCTCAAACTTGGGGTTTTAAATGAGGAAAAGTCAAGGTTTACCTACATTTAAGGTCGCACATGTCAATTAAAGGGTTTATTCATATTTATGGGCTAAAAATCCTAGGGGTTCCTAGGGTCAAACCTAGGGTTTGAAGGGGTAAAATTAGGTTATCATGGGGATAAAATGCAGATTTTCAAGGGGTTTCAAGGGTCAAACCTAGGGTTTTAAGAGCCTAAAGTTAAGTTAATGAACTATTTACAAATATACAGGCCTAGAGTACATAATTGACATGATTTCACATCTCATAATTAATTAAATCAACCAAAATATGCACATATTATAACTCTTTCTTGGTCAAAACATCATACCATAACGAGTAAATCAATGAACTTGAAAAAAAATTGATGTACACTTCCCTGAGGGATTTCATTCCGAAAGCATCAACGATGACTTCGGTGACTTGATGACAAGGTATGCCAAGGTCTATGCCTTGGTCGCTACCTTAGTCCTAAGCCTTGGAGACAACCTTGGGTGGATGGGCAAGAAGCCGCAAAGAGTAGAAGAGACTAGGAATAGATGATAGAACAATCATTCAAAACCCATACACTACAGTTTGTGGATACAAAACAAAAGACAAGCTATGCTACTTTGAGGAGCAATTGTGGTTACAACGATAAAAGTTTAAAAGTAAAGATCAAGAGTTCAAGAGATTACTACAAGAAGCCAAGGCTTCCCATGACCCACCTTTGTATTAGGAATCTCAAGGAGGTGCATAGAGGATCTCATAGCTTCAAGTGATGATAAAAGAGCAAATAAATACTCTGAAATTATACAAGGACGAGATTGAAGACTTAATGAACCAAATTGATGATTTATTGAATGCACATGAAGCACATCCCCTCAACTATACCTATAGAAGAAACTTCTAGATCAGCTCCACCGCTATATCATAGTCTCATCAAGCTTTACTAATAATATCAAATCTCAAAGGAGTCTTACAAGACAAGGAACCCTTGTTCCCTGCATAGTTGGGATTCAGACACCAATCACCATTTGAGAACATGAAGACCTAGAGCAAGGAGATATGCATTACATTTATGAATGAATGTGTTGTTGAGATTGAAAAGGAGATTCTTGTTAGTAGTTTAGCAAAGGTATTAATATCTAAAAAAACAATACATCTCCTATGTCCCACAATCACACCATTCATACCTATGAAAGAATAGGAAAGTAGTATCTTACATATTGTGTCAACAAGGCACCTGATCACAACTTGATCCATGACTTAGAAGACCTTAGCCATCTAGAAAATAACATATATGGTGCATCTTGGAAGAAATCCTTCTTAGAAAATAATCCTGATTATTAATAGCATTTTCATTTGCTCGTATCATTCCTATAGAAGCATCTAGTTAAATTCTCAACCCCACCAAAGAACAAGTTAACTCATGATTATATGTTTAAAGTGATCATATATGAATACAAGATGGAGCATGGCCGGCCTTACACTCAGAATGACATACAATTATTTAACATGATAGAGGTGTGTCTCACAACATTTGAGAACCTACAAATGGTTGAGATTGAAGCCATAGTATTTAAGGCGGATACAGTTTGTATACTATTTGACTCCTAGTTTGGATTGTTTGTGAGCATACTGTTCATGTATCATTTTTCTCCTGCCCCACTACATGCTAATATTTGAAGATGCATTCGTCACTTGGTTTTTTGAGCATGCTTTTGTATTTTCTCACCACATCCTTTGGCTATTGAGGAGAGGCTATTGAGGAGAGGTTAGGAGGACGTGCTTTACAGATGGAGAAAGAGTGTAAGCATATCGTAATTATAGGCTACATAGTAATAACTTATAATAAACATTTTCTCTTATACATAAGGGTATGACAAGACATATGCTTTCATTGCTTCCTAAGTGACATTGGTGACAAGTAGGACAAGGAAACGATAAGGCATACCAAGGTCAATGCTTTGGCGGCTAGCTTGGTGACATGGTGACAAAAATTACAAAGAAATGACAGTGGATGCCAAGGACTATGCTTTGATCATCCTATTGTTTACGTTGTTAATACAGATGACATAATCTATGTCTTCGTCACCATCTTGATGACATCAGTATAAGAATGATAAGGTATGCCAAGTTATATTCCTTAATTGTTGCCTTAGTGACATCAATGATAAAGATGACAAGGCAATGGCAAGGTAGGCCTTGGTCTTTGCATTGGCAGCTTTGATGACAAGGATGACAATATATACAAAGGTTTATGCCTTAATCACCACCTTGGTGTCCTCGATGATAAGGACAACAAGCAAATCACAAGGCCTATGCCTTGGTGACTTTGGTGACAAGGATGGCAAAGAGATGACATTATATAAAAAGGTTTATGTCTTGATTACCGCCTTTATGATAAGCCATAGAGTTGTCGTAGAGTTGCAAGTTTTGCTTGCACTGTGCAAATTGTTAGTGACCTATGCATTCACACACAAAAGTACTCTAATACCAATGAAGGAGCTTCTCAAATCTTTGTAGTACAAATTATGTTTTTTGATGATAACACAATAATGCTTTGTATCTATACACAAACACGTGTAAAAGAAATGTAAAAAGCTCAAGACATAGGATGAAATACACAAATATACAAGTTTTACTATAAATGGTTTCAACACAATGTGTAATTGATTACAACACTTTTATGTTTTATTGAAATATATATAAAAGTGTTTGACAATCATTTGTCCTTTTGCATAGACACAAAAGATAAACTCACTAATGCTATCATGCAAATATATCAATATTAACAAAAGTTATCATCCTTTCATCACACACTACATTTGTTTTAAAAAAACAAGATGAAACGAAAGTAAATCCTGTCTAGAAGAGAATTTTTGATGAAGGAAAAAAATAGATGTTGACTATTTTAAAAAGTCAATATACTTTGTCTTTAGAAAGTCTATGGAGAAAAAGATTTGAGTTCGTTAGTTTTAGTCATGGGCATTGGGCAAGGAAGTCACAAATGCGGACTTGAAAAAACATACGGATGATGGGAGTCGGGAATTCGAAATTTGGTACAAGCCTCAACTTTCAAGGCTCGCAATTTCAGTCCAAGCCCGCATAGCCTAGTGGTTGATGCTTTGAATCTCTGAGAAAAAGTCCTAAGTTCAAGCCCTGGCTGGACATATCCATGAGTTGCCCAAGGTGAGTGTCCATGAATTCCCCAAGATGGGTGCCTCTTACCTTACGAGGTCTGGTGTGTGTCTTTCCAATTCATTTTGTACTCTCAAAAAAAAAAACTCGCGATTCCCGACTCCCTACTCTAAAGAGTGAAGTGGATAGAAGCTTTGGTCACTTCCCGACTCCATCATAAGAACAACATTTTTGAAGTGAAAATATTTCAAAATAAATATAGTTCAGTATTTTAAAATCACACAGTCGCGAATCGCGATTCCTCCCGTTGTCTGCTTCTTTGTCGCACGTTTTCGTCGAGCTAACAATCTAGCAATCGTCAAAACCTGTCGAGCTGCCTTCTCTTCGTCTTCTCCCTCATTT
>CM035413.1:153244851-153249851 GCA_020310875.1 Ceratopteris richardii
GTCCAAGTTGCGATTAGTTGTTAGGTGTGTATACCCTATCAACTATGCTTTTTCTGTAATTTTTCCTATGTTTTGTTTGCATTTGGTGCTCGGCTTCATTATGGCTGAGTTTGCCCATCACTTTTGGAAGTGATAGAAACTCAGTTCGCAGAGCTTCTTGTGAGTTCATGCTCTTGGTGTGTATGCGTTGTGGGGTGTGTGTGTGAGTATGTATTCATTCTGAGCTCTATACCCACTATTGGGCACTGAGGACGTTAGTGGGGATATCATAGTATTGAGTCGATACTGTGCATAGTGGAGCTGGTATTCTATGTAGTCTTGTGGTTGACTAGCATGAGCTTTTAGTTGCACTTTCCTTTGAGGGTGAATTTGGGGTTTACCTCGATTCATTCTCGTATATATGATTGTCGTATTAGCGGACATGCAGTTTTCACTTGTGGATTCTTCGTCCCAGTTGCGATTAGTTGTTAGGTGTGTATACCCTATGAACTATGCTTTTTCTGTAATTTTTCCTATGTTTTGTTTGCATTTGGTGCTATGCTTCATTATGTCTGAGTTTGCCCATCAGTTCCGGAAGTGATAGAAACTCAGTTCGCAGAGCTTCTTGTGAGTTCATGCTCGTGGTGTGTGTGCGTTGTGTGGTGTGTGTGTGAGCATGTATTCATTCTGAGCTCTATATCCACTATTGGGCACTGAGGACGTTAGTGGGGATGTCATAGTATTGAGTTGATACTCTGCATAGTGGACTGATATGCTAGGTAGTCTTGTGGTTGACTACCATGAGCTTGAAGTTGCACTTTCCTTTGAGGGTGAAATTGGGGTTTACCTCGATTCATTCTGGTATATATGATTGTCGTATTAGCGGACATGTAGTTTTCACTTGCGGATTCTTCGTCCGAGTTGCGATCAGTTGTTAAGTGTGTATACCCTATCAACTATGCTTTTGTCTATAATTTTTCCTATGTTTTGTTTGCATTTGGTGCTAGGCTTCATTATGGCTGAGTTTGCCCATCACTTCTGGAAGTGATAGAAACTCAGTTCGCAGAGCTTTTTGTGAGTTCATCCTCCTGATGTGTGTGCGTTGTGGGGTGTGCGTGTGAGCATGTATTCATTCTGAGCTCTATACCCACTATTGGGCATTGAGGACGTTAGTGGGGATGTCATAGTATTGAGTCGATACTGTGCATAGTGGAGCTGATATGGTATGTAGTCTTGTGGTTGACTACCATGAGCTTGTAGTTGCACTTTCCTTAGAGGGTGAATTTGGGGTTTACCTTGATTCCTTCTGGTATATATGATTGTCGTATTAGCGGACATGCAGGTTTCACTTGTGGATTCTTCGTCCGAGTTGCGATCAGTTGTTAGGTGTGTATACCCTATCAAATATGCTTTTTCTGTAATTTCTCCTATGTTTTGTTTGCATTTGGTGCTAGGCTTTATTATGGATGAGTTTGCCCATTACTTCCGCAAGTGATAGAAACTCAGTTCGTAGAGCTTCTTGTGAGTTAATGCTCGTGGTGTGTGTGCGTTGTGGGGTGTGTGTGTGAGCATGTATTCATTCTGAGCTCTATACCCACTATTGGGCATTGCGGACGTTAGTGGGGATGTCATAGTATTGAGTCGATACTGTGCATAGTGGAGCTCATATGCTATGTAGTCTTGTGGTTGACTACCATGAGCTTGTAGTTGCACTTTCCTTTGAGGGTGACTTTGGGGCTTACCTCGATTCATTATGGTATATATGATTGTCGTATTAGCGTACATGCAGTTTTCACTTGTGGATTCTTCATCCGAGTTGCGATCAGTTGTTAAGTGTGTATACCCTATCAACTATGCTTTTTCTGTAATTTTTCTTATGTTTTGTTTGCATTTGGTGCTAGGCTTCATTATGGCTGAGTTTGCCAATCACTTCCGGAAGTGATAGAAAATCAGTTCGCAGAGCTTCTTGTGAGTTCATGCTCGTGGTGTGTGTGCGTTGTGGGGTGTGTGTGTGAGCATGTATTCATTCTGAGCTCTATACCCACTATTGGACACTGAGGACGTTAGTGGGGATGTCATAGTATTTAGTCAATACTGTGCATAGTGGGGCTGATATGCTATGTAGTCTTGTGGTTGACTACCATGAGCTTGTAGTTGCACTTTCCTTTGAAGGTGAATTTGGGGATTACCTCGATTCATTCTGGTATATATGATTTTCGTACTATAGCGGACATGCAGTTTTCACTTGTGGATTCTTCGTCCGAGTTGCGATCAGTTGTTAGGTGTGTATACCCTATCAACTATGCTTTTTCTGTAATTTTTCCTATGTTTTGTTTGCATTTCGTGCTAGGCTTCATTATGGCTGAGTTTTCCCATCACTTCCAGAAGTGATAGAAACTCAGTTCGCAGAGCTTCTTGTGAGTTCATGCTCGTGGTGTGTATGCGTTGTGGGGTGTGTGTGTGAGCATGTACTCATTCTGAGCTCTATACCCACTATTGGGCACTGAGGACGTTCGTGGGGATGTCATAGTATTGAGTCGATACTCTACATAGTGGAGCTGGTATGCTATGTAGTCTTGTGGTTGACTACCATGAGCGTGTAGTTGCACTTTCCTTTGAGAGTGAATTTGGGGTTTACCTCGATTCATTCTGGTATATATGATTGTCATATTAGCCGACATGCAGTTTTCACTTGTGGATTTTTTGTCCGAGTTGCGATCAGTTGTTAGGTGTTTATATCCTATCAACTATTCTTTTTCTGTAATTTTTCCTATGTTTTGTTTGCATTTGGTGCTAGGCTTCATTATGGCTGAGTTTGCCCATCACTTCCGGAAGTGATAGAAAGTCAGTTTGCAGAGCTTCTTGTGAGTTCATGCTCGTGGTGTGTGTGCGTTGTGGGGTGTGTGTGTGTGAGCATGCATTCATTCTGAGCTCTATACCCACTATTCGGCACTGAGGACGTTAGTTGGGATGTCATAGTATTGAGTGGATACTTTGCAAAGTGGAGCTGATATGCTATGCAGTCTTGTGGTTGACTAGCATGAGCTTGTAGTTTCACTTTCCTTTGAGGGTGAATTTGGGGTTTACCTCGATTCATTCTGGTATATATGATTGTCGTATTAGCGGACATGTAGTTTTCACTTGTGGATTCTTTGTCCGAGTTGCGATCAGTTGTTAGGTGTGTATACCCTATCAACTATGCTTTTTCTGTAATTTTTCCTATGTTTTGTTTGCATTTGGTGCTATGCTTCATTATGGCTGAGTTTGCCCATCACTTCCGGAAGTGATAGAAACTCAGTTCGTAGAGCTTCTTGTGAGTTCATGCTCGTGGTGTGTGTGTGTTGTGTGGTGTGTGTGTGAGCATGTATTCATTCTAAGCTCTATACCCACTATTGGGCACTGAGGACATTAGTAAAGATGTCATAGTATTGAGTCGATACTATGCATACTGGAGGTTATATGCTATGTATTCTTGTGGTTGACTACCATGAGCTTGTAGTTGCACTTTCCTTTGAGGGTGAACTTGGGGTTTACCTCGAGTCATTCTGGTGTATATGATTGTCGTATTAGCGGACATGCAGTTTTCACTTGTGGATTCTTCGTCCGAGTTGGGATCAGTTGTTAGGTGTGTATACCCTATCAACTATGCTTTTGTCTATAATTTTTCTTATGTTTTGTTTGCATTTGGTGCTAGGCTTCATAATGGTTGAGTTTGCCCATCACTTCCAGAAGTGATAAAAACTCAGTTTGCAGAGCTACTTGTGAGTTCATGCTCGTGGTGTGTGTGCATTGTGGGGTGTGTGTGTGAGCATGTATTCATTCAGAGCTTTATACCCACTATTGGGCATTGAGGACGTTAGTGGGGATGTCATAGTATTGAGTCGATACTGTGCATAGTGGAGCTAATATGCTATGTAGTCTTGTGGTTGACTACCATGAGCTTGTAGTTGCACTTTCCTTTGAGGGTGAATTTGGGGTTTACCTCGATTCATTCTGGTATATATGATTGTCGTATTAGCGGATATGCAGTTTTCACTTGTGGATTCTTCGTCCGAGTTGCAATCAGTTGTTAGGTGTGTATACCCTATCAACTATGCTTTTTCTGTAATTCTTCCTATGTTTTGTTTGCATTTGGTGCTAGGCTTCATTATGGATGAGTTTGCCCATTACTTCCGGAAGTGATAGAAACTCAGTTCGCACAGCTTCTTGTGATTTCATGCTCGTGGTGTGTGTGCGTTGTGGAGTATGTGTGTGAGCATGTATTCATTCTGAGCTCTATACCCACTATTGGGCACTGAGGACGTTAGTGGGGATGTCATAGTATTGAGTCGATACTGTGCATAGTGGAGCTGATATGCTATGTAGTCTTGTGGTTGACTACCATGAGCTTGTAGTTGCACTTTCCTTTGAGGGTGAATTTGGGGTTTACCTCGATTCATTCTGGTATATATGATTGTCGTATTAGCGTACATGCAGTTTTCACTTGTGGATTCTTCGTCCGAGTTGCGATCAGTTGTTAGGTGTGTATACCCTATCAACTATGCTTTTTCTGTAATTTTTCCTATGTTTTGTTTGCATTTGTTGCTAGGCTTCATTATGGCTGAGTTTGCCCATCACTTCCGGAAGTGATAGAAACTCAGTTCGCAGAGCTTTTTGTGAGTTCATGCTCGTGGTGTGTGTGCGTTGTGGGGTGTGTGTGTGAGCATGTATTCATTCTGAGCTCTATACCCGCTATTGGGCATTGAGGACGTTAGTGGGGATGTCATAGTATTGAGTCGATATTGTGCATAGTGGAGCTGATATGCTATGTAGTCTTGTGGTTGACTACCATGAGCTTGTAGTTGCACTTTCCTTTGAGGGTGAATTTGGGGTTTACCTCGATTCATTATGGTCTATATGATTGTCCTATTAGCGGACATGCAGTTTTCCCTTGTGGATTCTTCGTCCGAGTTGCGGTCAGTTGTTAGGTGTGTATACCCTATCAACTATGAATTTTCTATAATTTTTCCTATGTTTTGTTT
>CM035413.1:153259851-153262351 GCA_020310875.1 Ceratopteris richardii
ACATACACACACATGTAGACCACAAGTTCTCCTCTTTGTTTGATGAAGAGAGATGGATCCGCCTTGCATTGATTGTAACCACATTTGATCAAATAGTCCACCAATCTTTGGTTCCAAGCCCTTGGAGCTTGCTTTAGGCCATAAAGTGCCTTCTTCAACCTACAAACATGATGTGGAAACTCTTTATGAACAAAACCTAGTGGTTGCTCCATGTATACCTCTTCTTCCAAGTCTCCATTGAGAAAGGCATTCTTGATATCCAATTGGAAGAGCTTCCATCCTTTGCTAGCAGCCATTGCAATGAGTGTCCTAATGGTGCTCATCTTTGCCACGGGGCTGAATGTCTCTTCAAAGTCCACTCCATAGGTTTGTGCAAAACCCTTAGCCACCAATCTTGCTTTGAACCTAGAAATAGATCCATCTGAATTCCTCTTTACTTTATACACCCACTTATTACCTATTACCTTCATGTTCTCCTTCTTGGGCACTAGAGTCCATGTTTGATTTTCCTCAAGTGCGTCGATCTCTTCTTGCATTGCCTCTTTCCATTCGGTGTACCTGCTTGCATCTTCATAGCAATCGGGCTCATGATCTTCTACTACTTTGTTCATATATGCATAATGTGTTGCCATGTATGAATCATAAGTAAACCTTTGAGTTGGATACTTAACTCTAGAAGACTTCCTTTCTTCACCTTTTGGAGGAATAAACCTCCTTTGCCTTGGGAACTTGATCTCTTTCTTTGACGTGGCTTCTTTCTCCATCATGTGTCCTTCATCATCTTCAACTTCATTACCTTCTTCATCCAACTCCACCAATGTTGCTTTGCCTTTGTTGATTGATTGTGCTTCATAGCTTGATGAAGCTCTCCCCCTCCATGGTGAGTTCATGCTTGAACTATCTTCATTGATGGAACACCTTGGGCCGCTTAGCTCTAGGTCGATTTGTTCTTCATCATGTCCATGCTTTTCTTCTTCATAGTCCTGCATACAATCATACTTCTTATACCAAGGGAGTAGCTCATCAAATGCTACATCCCTTGATATCCTCATGTCCTTTGTATTTGGGTTGAAGCACCTGTAACCTTTATGATCATTTGAATATCCTAGAAACACACACTTTTCTGCCTTTGGTTGTAGCTTGTGCCTCAATTCACTTGGCACATGTACATAACAAGTACATCCAAATATCTTCAAGTGGGAAAGATCAGGTTTCTTACCATAATAGGCTTGATATGGTGTCAAGCCATGGATCCCTGAGGTAGGAGCCCTATTCATTAGATACACGGCGGTATTTGCTGCATCACTCCAAAACATGTTAGGTACATTCATCTCATTAAGCATTGCTCTAGCGATCTCGGCAATGTATCTATTCTTTCTCTCTGCTACTCCATTTTGTTGGGGTGTGTACCTGCATGTTACTTGCCTCTTGATGCCTTGATCCATTAAAAAATCAGAAAACTCATTTGAGAAATATTCTCCCCCTCCATCGGACCTTAGCTTCTTGATATATGTACCTGTTTCCTTCTCTACCATTGCCTTGAATGCTTTGAAACATGTAAACACATCTGATTTGTTTTTGATGAAATAAACCCAAACCATCCTTGTGCAATCATCTATAAAAGTGACAAAGTACTTGTTACCTCCAATGGATTGCTCTTTCGTTGGCCCCCACACATCTGTATGTATCAACTCCAATGGATGTTGGCTTATGTAGCCACTCTTCTTGAATGGAAGTCTTGCTTGCTTCCCTAGTTGACAAGATTCACATAAATGCTTCATACCTTGTCCTTGGAAGTTGGGAAGACCTTCAACCAGCCTCTTGAATTGCATTTCCTTCATTCTTTGTATGTTGATGTGACCTATCCTCTTGTGCCACAAGTCCAACTCCGAAATCCTCTTGTTTCCATATGTGAAGTAGACATGTTGAGTAGAATGAGAATTTACCTCCAAAGTGAAGAGTCTCCCTTGCTTCTTTCCTCTTGCTATGACCTTGTAACCTTGCTTAGGGTTCTCCACAAAGCATCCACCTTTGTTGAACCTTACTTGATAGCCTCTTTCAACCATTTGCCCAACGGACACCAAGTTCTTTGTGATGGTAGGTACATGCAAGACATCCTTGAGACATCTTCCTTCCTCCTTGTCATCCAAAGCTACATCTCCAACATGGGAGATCTCATGGGCTGTATCATCACCTGTTTCTACATGTCCTTTACCTTTGGGAACATGTAGATTAGTAAACCAAGAAGCATTGCAACTCATATGGTTGCTACATCCACTATCAATATACCAAGTGTTATCTACTTTGCTTGAATTCCCATTCATGTGCATCATCAAGAGATTGTCATTTTCTGAACTTGTAGAAGCATAATTACCTTGGCCTTTGTATGAAGAACCTTGATTATAGTTCCTTTGGTTTCCTCCTTGGTAGCAATCTCTAGCATAGTGGCCAAACTTGCCACATATGTAACATCCTTCGCCATCTTGATTCCTGTTTTGTT
>CM035413.1:153269851-153539851 GCA_020310875.1 Ceratopteris richardii
CTTTGATAAACAGATTGAACTAGAAAAGAGTAAAGAAGAAACTCAAGAAGATATAAAATTTGATAAACGAGTTAACAAAGTAGAAAAATAATTACTTGATAATATTATCAAGTAAATTGAGGAGAGTGTAAAGACGACTTCAAAAATGTCTAAGAGTTTTGAAGAAGAATAAGAGAAGTAGAAATCTAACTTTCAAGACATTTACAAATATTGAAGGTTGATTGAAGAATAATCATAATGAAATATATGAAAATGATCAAGAGCGATTGAATGATAATGATTGATGATTGATGATTGATGACTGATGATTGATGATGATGATTCTTGATTAATGATTGATAGATAATGATTGATGAATGATTAATGATTGATGATAATGATAGTTTATAATTGATGAATGATTAATAATTAATGATGATGATAGTTTATGATTGATGAATGATTAGTGATTGATGATGATGATGGTTTATGAAGGATGAATGATTAGTGATTGATGATGATGATAGTTTATGATGGTTGATAATTGATGATGATGAAAGATAATGATTGATATTGAAAATGAGTGATGATGATGGTTTATGATCGTTGATGATGATTATTACAATGATTATGATGCTAGAGGATGTTGAAGACACTGAGGTTGATGCTGATGAAGAATGATGAACCAAGAAAGTTAAAGAAAAGATGGATTGATCAACGATGAAGATGGAGCAAAATTATCAGGTGAAATATTTCGGATTTGAAATCTGTTTTCTTTCTAAAAGAGCATTTGCATTGCATTTTTGTGTGTGAAAAAGATATGTACGAATTTAAGAAAATCATGTAGAATGAAGATAATAAATATCTATGATGGTTTTGCATGAAGCATGAATGATCAGAAATGATATGAATGGAATTAGTTAGCGAACTAGAGACTTTTGGGAGTGAAAGCTTGGGAATGTGATGGCATGCTTAAACTGATGCGTGTATATGCTGATTGATTTGAATGCTTAGTGAGTGGGATTCTTTGAGCCCTACTATTTGTTTCTTACGAGATCTTACCTTCATATGGATCATGATTCATGAAAAACTTTCATACTCAAGCCATCTATATATGTATGTGCATGTTATTAGAGCGTTGCGATGGGCTAGTAGGGAAGAGGAACCACCTTGGTCAAGTGATCAAGGCCATGAGCTGTAGCTAGTCCCGTCGTAAGCCAGACCTATTTGTTATTATGTGCCTACATGGGTTGGTAGGCGGTTGGAGTCACTCTAATCGGGTGGTCAGAGCCACGAGCTGACGTCGATTTCATGTAGTGCTCACATTGTGTATGTCGTGTGCTATGTCGGATTGATAGACAAGTGGGATAAACTTGGCCAAGTGGATAAGTCCATGAATCGCATCCAATTTCAACATAGGTTGATTTATGAAAATAAAGATAAAATGAAAATGCTAAGCTGAGATGAAGTGAAAAATAAAAGAAAAGAAAAAGAAAGAGAAAGAAAAATAAAAAAGTAAAAGAAAAGAAAAAGATCCGATGGAGAGTTGGACAGTAGGGGATAAATAGTGGCAAACAAGATATATTCTTTAAACTGGATTAGTAGAAACTTACTATATGCTGATACTTAGGATAAGTTGCTGGATCTGAATGAGTTGAATAAATAGAAGATCTAGAAAGCCAACGATTTATTAGCATGATTATTTATTGGATTGTGAAAGAAAAAACATAGTATGACGTTTGTGAAGCTTGCATCTACTTAATTTTCTAAAATTTGTACTAATCTTTATAAAGTTGCATGGAGTGCATGAGATCAGGCTTTGATTTTTGAAAAGAAAGACATTAAAATAAAAAAGATATTTAAAACAATCATGATACAATTCTCTTGGACTTTCCAGGTTGGCCCATCCAGACGACGTGCACATTTAGTGGGGGCAAATATCAGGATGAAATCCCTCAGGGAAGTGTACATCAAATTTTTTTTTAAGTTCATTGATTTTTTGGTTTGGTGTGATTTTTGACCAAGAAAGAGTTATAAAATGTGCATGTTTCTATTGATTTAGTTGACTATGAGATGCGAAATATGTTTGATCTTTAAAACTACTTGAAAACCTCAGGTTTACTACGAGAGAAACCCAAATTTGGACCCTTAGAATTGGCATTTACCCTAGGTCAAACCCTTTAAAAAAATTAATTTATGAATATCTAGTGTAAAATCAAAAACCTTAATTCAAGAAAAATAAAAAAGACTATCCAAAAATAGAAAGTTTGAGAGGATATTAGAAGAATCTAGAAGGAAGCTCTAGGGAGCCTATAAATAGGTGCCAAGCCTCATTTCATCCTCCCCGTGGATCTTCCTTGTGGATCTTCTTTCTAGGTGGTTTCTCATGATTTAAGGAGGATTATATAAAGTAAAGAAAAGAGTTCGAAGACCAAAGTGAAGAAATATACCCTCCTCGTGGATCTTCCTTGTGGAACTTCTTTTCAGGCATTGATATTGGGAGATTAATCTTGCCTTGTCCGCTTACTGCAAACCGTGCCTTGCTATATAACTTTGTCCCACTTCCTGCTAGGGACTTAGACCATAGCCTTGCCTTGTTTACTCTTTGAAAACCTTACCTTTCTGAATATCTTGGCCACTCTTGAATATTTGACCCACATACTTGCCTTGTTTTCTCTCTGCAAACCTTGCCTTTCTGTGTATCTTGGTCACTCTCGAGTTCTTGGCCTACAGACTTGCCTTGCTTGCTTAATGAAAATGAGCCCACATAGGATCTCTATTTTTCATTCTTAGGTAGATAGATAAATGTAACTACCCCATCTGCCCATATTAAACTGTTATAGAATAAGAATATGATTTCTTATAAAACTAGAAACTCTAAAGTCTATGTCTCAACTCCTAAATCTAGGAAGTTCTTACGTGACTTTTCTTTTACTATTTCTAACTATGGCATTGTCATCAAACTTGATTTTCCCTTTTTATTCCACAAATATGAAGTCTATACTTCTTGTGAAATAGACTTCTTTGTTCTATACACATAGAAATGTGCACTAGAACTCATAGCTATGCAAGTATAGGAACTACTTATGAACTAGATACTTAATTTATAAGCATCCTAAACTTAAGACTGCCCTTGGGTTCATCCTTGTATTAATTTTTCCCAAATAGTGATATCTACTAGATATCCACAAGTTTATATGATTCTTTGATCAAAATACTACTAATCATTCATCTTGATCATTATATACTTTGGATATTCTATGGATACTCAAAACAATTAAGTGGCAGCAAAAAAAATTTTTACAAGCCTTTGCTCAATGGAACATAACAAAATAAGAAACTTTTAGTATGTTCTATATGCTTGAATGCATATGCATACTAATTTTCTAAAAATTTCAACAGCGTAACGATATAATTTTGAAAACTAATTATTCTAAGTAATTGTCAAGCTATTTCCGTGATAACGGTGCCGACAAGCATAATCTATCTGCAAATAGATTGAAAGTGGATTACACACCCTGACAAATTCTGCAATGCCGATAGGCACACTATAACTACAAGTAAACCGAAGGGGATTACACACCCTGATAAAATTATATTTTGCTCCTCACTAACTTGCAAGAAAATACTTACCTCTCTCTGCAAGAAGAATACATGCACCACATAATACAAATCCACATCTAAAGTATGCTTATACTCTAGATACTATGCAAAACTTGCATATCCTATATGCAATATGATACAAAAAGAGAGCAACAATGCATATAAATCGACAAGAGACTTATCAAGAGGTTCAAAAAATAATTTGTAGGTGTGTGTATGGGCTAAAAATAGTCCACACTTTGTCTGAATAGCTTTCCAAGTCTCTCCCAATAGGTTGTGCTTCAAAATGATTCTCGAAAGAGGGTTGTTGAAGATAAATGGTCGAATTCCAAGCTTTCCAAATAATGGAGATTGAAGCCAAAGTATGTGTTACAGCCACTCCCTTGAACAAGCTATAAAAGATCTATCCATAGCAGGAAGAATTTTTGGATTTGGATCTTGGATGACCAAAAGAGTGAAGATAAGTGGGTTAAATTGGCTAAATTTGATAAGCTCTAGGCTATGGCACACAATTAACTCTTCAAAAATTTGGCACCCTTAAATCTTTGTATAAGACTCTCCAGCCCAAAACTAGGTGTTGAGCTTGTCTTTTAATCCCACATAATCTATGCTAAAAGTGAACGACTATATCTACGGTCGCTCAATACATATAAAAAAGAAAAAACAAAAGCCCTTTATCTTCGTGCCTTGTGCATGAGCTTGGCTGAGCATGTGTGGCCAAAAAACCCAGGGCACATGCACATGCCAGGAGAGTGTGAGTGGGCAATGATTCGCACTCTGATGTGTAGGCAAAAAACATAAGGGCTTCAAAACTTGGGAGATCTCATGATTGTGGGCATATTATTCACGTGGGCAACTGTTGAGGCAGATATCACTTCTGCAGGCACCCACAGGCACATCCAATTCTCGGGGCAGCCTTCAGGTAGGTGCAGAGAAAGTTGTGAATCCCAAAATGCATGGTAGTCTAGGTACCCTTCAAAGTCTAAAGCGAGGGTCACGTGGGCACCCTGGTACCCTTCTTTTGCTCCATCTCTGCAGAGAATGCCAACGATCGAGATGACCTGATGATGATTATGGAAAAAGTTCTCCACGATGACGACAATGCAAAGGAAAAATGAGAAAATCCCTGATGGCTCTGATACCAAGTATTGGAAATCACTTGAATCATGTATGTGTGAATTACCTCCCATCCATATATACCGTCTTGTACTCTAAAAATAGCAATGATGTACTCTAAAATAGAAATGATCTAGAATATTCTAGTGTGAACATCTAGCCATCATGCAACACTTATTCCCATTACTATCCAGGTACTGCCCATTACTACCAACATACCTTAGGGTATCCCCCAAGTTTGGGACCTTGGCTAGCTGGCCCTTGTCCCTCACACATATGGACTCATCCTTGTGGATCAAATGGACTAATCCCTATGGATGAATGATCTCTATGGATGAATGTCTGGCACAAAACAAAGTTAGAATTGGATATGCAAGGATAGAATTCATGAAAGAATTTCAATTCACGACTAACCAAGAGATAAGCTAGTGAAGGACTTGAGAAATATCCATAGTAAGGTACTTGAGAATGGATAAGATTAATCAATAAAGATTGTTTGAAAAGCATGACATATTGCTTAAGTCAAAGGGATGACATAAAGTTGTTGGTCCCTTAAAGAATAGCAAAGGTTCTAAAAACATCAATAAAATGTAAAAGACTTAAGCAAGAATATAACTCATGAAGGTATGAGTTAAAGATACTAAGTAAATCCCATGGATAAATATCGATGAAGGGATCTAAAAGAGATAGACTTAGTCTTATGTCAACTTAACTAGGTTAGAGGAATTTTTCAAAAGCCAAACGACTTAGACTCTCCAAAAGAACTTTTTATAGATCTTGCCAAGGAAATGTTAATATTTGATCAAAGAAACTTTTAAGACACAAGAGTAATTAACATGAGAATTGGACACCTTCTCCTTCCTCTCACTTATATATATACCAAGGAATTCAAAGATATGATCATAGAAACTGATTAGATGTGCATTGAGAGGATAAAGGTGGAAAGATAAAAGCAGAGCATTGAGAGGAAAAAGGTGATGGAAAGGTAAAAGGACATAGTTCTAAGTTCTATGGATTGGAGAAAGATCTCATTAGATTAGGCAGGTGGTAGAACTTATATTTGTGGTTGCATGACAGTTTTCCAAACCACTTATGCATCTAGTTCATAATCTTCTTATTCATCGATAGCAACACCTATGATGAACTTGCTTCAAGGTAAAGTTTCATTTGCATGGAAGTAACAACATCAAGATTGATACTCTGAAACAAGCTATTTCAGAGGCTCCTATACTCAAAGTGGTAGATCCACAAAAACCCTTTTAGTTAGAGACAAATGCTAGTTGCATAGCTATAGGGACAGTTTTGAGCCAAGATGGCATGCCCATAACTTTTGAGAGTACGAAATTGACTAGTGCACAATGCAACTGGCTAGTGCATGAACAAGAGTTGTATGTAGTGGTGTATTCACTTAAAATCTAGAGATTTCTACAAGACTAAGTGTGAATTACTTTTACAAGAGGTTGAGCATATGAGGCGTTTCATGGGTTATGGCAATAGGTTGAGCATACGTGAATTGTATGAAGAGAGATGGTGGATGCAATCCAAAGATGAGTAGGTGCCGCTACAACCAGCTTCACACCAGCCAACTGAGACTTCAGAGTTGATTAGTAGACCCTTTGAGCTTCCTAAATCCACCAAAATATCAGCCAAGTACTTTGGAACATGTATCCCAAAAGTTTAAGTGAAGACAGACAAGTTGCGAAATAACTAGCTCCCAAAACTTGCTATTTTTGGACATACACCTGCTGGGAAAAATGAACAGTGCTCTCAACCTGGTAAGAATTTGAAACATTCCTTTTGGGCAAAGCAAATAGACTTAGCAAGCTTCCCAATCCAAGTTAAAACACTTCAAATGATGGACTGAGCACTGAGAACAAATTTTTGCAAAGTCTCGAACATGCCCGCCATTCTCGGGGCTCCGCAGAGATAGACCAGTGAGCAGTAAATTGCAGCTATCTTCCAAAATATTAATCCAATGACGATGAACATTTATAGGTAGAAACTAGACAGTAGCAGCTATTCAAGGCACGTTAAATCACTAAAAAAGGATGAGTAGAACTCGAGATATGACCTTCTGAAGGTACTGCTCTGAGTGAGTATAGTAGAGAACAAAACAGAGACGTAGATGATGATAAATGTATATATTCATATATGATTACAACCACATTGGCAATGAATCTTTGCGCAATGGGAGTAGAATGATAGAGCTATGAAGTAAGCTCTTCAATCTCTACAAATGACATGAAGTGGTCACGTACAAGGCTTGCTAATCACCTCTTCCTTCTTGCTCTTTTTATAGCTATTCTTGGAGGGATTTTTGAATTCGAATTCGAATGGCTCCACCTAAAAGTGATCCCCAAAGTTAGGAGATATTCCCTCAGCTCAAAAATTCATGGTTTTAGGTAGTTAGGGCCACGAGTTTGCTTTTACATCATGGATGAGGTAAGCCATCCTTTTCCTTTTTTCTTTTTCAAATTACAAGAGATAAAAAAGAACTCTTTTACAAGAGGTGTTCACATGACTACACATGTGACTTACAAATGAGGATAATATCAAGCATAGCAAGCATTTAAGCTTGGGTAAAATGCACCAACAGCTCCCCCTCAAGCCTAACATGCTTGGCCTTCAAATAAGTCTTCAATTGTCCTTGATTTCCTGCAAGCCAATCATCAACTTGAATCTACTTAACTTTGTACCATCAAGAGCTTTAGTCAACATGTCTGCACATTGCATATCTGTAGAGACATAGGATAGTTGAATATCCTTACTCATTAGCTTCTCCCTTACATAATTGTAGTGGACTTCAATATGCTTGGTTCTAGCATGGTATACCGGATTAGCTGCAAGATGTAGTGAGCTTGTGTTGTCACAAAAAATGTGAGGTGTTGAAGAATGAAGTCCAAGATTTGTGTACAAAGATTTTAACCACATGATTTCTTGAGTTGCATTAGCCAAACCTCTATATTCGGCTTCGGTAGAAGATAATGCTAGGGTTGGTTGCTTCTTCGATGACCAAGAAATAATTTTTGAACCTGCAAATGATATATACACGGATGTGCTTCTTCTATCATCTCTAGATCCGGCCCAATCTGCATCTGAGTAGACCTTTAGCTCAATATCTGAAGTAAATGAATAAAACAAACCTTCATTCATAGTCCCCTTAAGGTACTTGAGGACTCTCTTGGCCGCTTCCATATGCGGTCTTCTCGGCTAATGCATAAACTGACTCAATATGCTAACACTATAGCATATATCCACCCTTGTGAGAGTTGCATAATTCAAACTTCCAACCAAGCTTTGATAGCTTGTGATGTCTTCAATTGGCTCTCCTTCATAAGCACTAAGCTTATGATTTTTCTCCATAGGTGTACCTACACACTTGGTATTTTCCATCTTGAACTTGACGAGCATGTCATGCACATACTTCCTTTGTGTGATGTATATACCTGAATCTGTGTAGATCAACTCCAATCCAAGAAAATAAGTGAGTGGTCCGAGGTCACTTATTTTGAACTCCTCCTTCATTTGACTCTTTACCTGTTTGATTCCTTCAAGATCATTGCCTGTGATAATAATATCATCAACATACACACATAAATAGATCACTTCAGATCCATTCCTCTTTATGAACAAAGAGGTATCCACCTTGCTAGCTTTGAATCCTTGGTCTTGCAAATAAGTCACCAATCTGAAATTCCAAGCTCTTGGAGCTTGCTTCAATCCATACAAAGCTTTCTTTAGTCTGCATACATAGTTAGGATGATCTGCATCCTGATATCCAGGAGGTTGTGCCATATACACTTCCTCAGAAATCCATACATTCAAGAAAGCATTCTTTACATCAAGTTGATAGAGATTCCAATTTCTAGATGCAGCAAGACTAATGAGAACCCTAATTGTAGGCATTTTTGCAATAAAAGAGAAAGTTTCCTCATAATCAATACCATGGGTTTGAGCAAACCCTTTAGCAACTAACCCTGCTTTGTGTCTATTTATACTTCCATCTAGATTCCTCTTGATTTTGTATATTTTGTCGAGATCCAATTATCTTCATAGATGGCTTGTTAGGTACAAGCTCCCAAGTATCATTCTCCTTCAAGGCTTCCATTTCTTCATCCATTGCATCTCTCCAAGCTTTCTTGCTTTCTGCTTCTTCGAATGTGGTAGGCTCTTCATTGGTTGAATCCTTTGCAATGTAGATTGAGTGCTTGGTGACCAAAGAAGTATCATAACCAAACCTCTCTGGTTTCTTCTTCTCCCTTGAAGACCTTCTAAGTGGTTGATGTGAGCTCTCGGGTCCATATGTAGCATCCTGCATCTTTGCTTTACCTTTGTTCTTCCATAGCTTTAGTCTTTCCAAGTCTTCTAGGTCAATCTCCGAATCACTTTCTTCAAGCTGCTTTGGTTCCTTTGGTTGAAGTGATGGAAAGTCTTCATCCAAGTCATAAGGCAGCTTCACTTTCCTATCAACATCAAACCATGATTTGTTTTCATCAAAAATTACATCCGTACTCACAGAAAATCCTTTATTGGTTGGATTGTACAATCTATATGCTTTTTGGTTTTAGTCATAACCAATAAATACACACTTCTCTGCCTTGGGATCCAATTTCCCTCTTACTTGAGAAGGAATGTGAGCATAGGCTAAGCATCCAAAGATTTTACAATGCTCTAGACTAGGTCTTCTTCCATTCCATACTTCATATGGAGTGGTTCCATCTAGTGACTTAGATGGAAGTCTATTTATGAGATATGTGGCTGTAGACACAGCCTCTGCCCATAGGTAGTTTGGCAATCCCTTTTCGTTGAGCATGGACCTTGCAGCTTCAACAATAGCTTTGTTTCTCCTCTCTGCTACACCATTGAGTTCGGGTGTATACCTTGTAGTGACTTCCCTTTTAATGTCTCTTTCATGCAAGAAGGCATCAAATTCAGAAGAGAAGTATTCTCCTCCACCATATGATCGGAGTCTTTTCAAAGTCCTACCTGTTTGGTTTTCAACAAGAGCAATATACTTCTTAAAGCAATTAAACACTTCATCCTTGTGGTTCATGAAAAACAGAGTGGTCCACCTGCTACAATCATCTATGAAAGACACATAATATCTTGAGCCTGATATAGATGGCTCCTTACTTGGACCCCATACATCCGTGTGCACTAGATCCAAAGGATTTTGATGCATATATCCTTTCTTATTGAAAGATTGTCTATGAGCCTTGCCGAGTTGACAAGCTTCACACTTATAAATCATGTGTTGCCTTGTGATATTAGGCAAACCCAGTACACTTTGGTCCTTGGAAATTTGTTTGAGTGTCCTCTCACCAATGTGAGCAAGCCTTTTGTGCCATATCTCCAACTCTGTTAGAGTTTGAGATCCATAGCTAAACAAAGCTATGTTCTTTGTATCTTCTTCCTGTCTTTTCTCCTTTGGCAATCCGTCGAAAGCCTTGCCTTGGGTCTTCAACAGATGCTCCAAATCGGTTGAACCTAACCTGCATTTCTTTTTCAACAATCTGTCCAACACTTATTAAATTTTTGGTAATTGTAGGGACATACAAGACTTTGCTTAAGAGGTTCATATTCCCATCTGATGTCTTCACATTACCTATCTTCTCCACTGAGTGCTTCTTGTCATCTCGTGTCTGCACTTCATGCTTGTTATGAGGATCTTCCAAATCAGAAAGTAAAGCCACATTTCCTGCTACATGGTTTGAGCATCTCGAATCAATGTAAAATATGTGATCATCATCCTTAGCCTTCTTCACTGATAGATTCTAATCAATAATGAATCTTCTTGACTTTGGTCCTCTCCATAGTTATTCTAGTCTCTTCTTCCTCTATGGCCACTTTGATAGTTGTTGTTGTTGTAATTGTTGTTGTAGTAGTTGTTGTTGTTGTAGCCTCCATTGTATTTGCCTCTATTTGATCCATAGCCACCTCTATTGAATCCTCTTCCTCTTGAGTTCCATGGATTCCTGAAACATTCTTCAGTAGTATGGTTAGATAATCCACATATGTTGCAAGGTTGAGATGATTGGAATCTCCCCCTGCCTTGCTTTCCACTTCTGCCTCTTCCTCTAGCTCTTCCTCTACCTGCAAAGTTTGCTTGGAAAGAGCTACCTTCATCTTCATTCTTCCTATTCTTTGACTTGTCCTTGACCTTAGCTTTATCAGAATATAAGGGAGAAGCTTGATTACCTCTTGAGGACTCACCACCTTTGCTAATCTTTGCTTCATGAGTGAAGAGTTGGCCCATGAGTGTGTTGAGGTCGGGTACATGCATATCCATGTATAAATCCATGGCTATTGTGAATGACTCCCACTTGTCGTCTGCTTTGATTCCATTTATGATTTGTCTAATGATTTGCTCCTCTTCAATTACCTCTCCAATGCTTCCAAGTTGGTCAGAAATCTCCTTCATCTTTGTGACATAATCAGTCACACTTTGCTTCGGGCTTTTCTTCATTGTTGTGAACTCCATCCACAGTTGGTTCTTCCTTGCTTGAGTGTTGGAAGAGAAGAAAGAAGCAAGTGCATTCCAAGTCTCTCTTGATGTCTTGCATCCCTTGACACGAGGTAAAAGAAAATCAGAGATTGAGTTTAGAATATATGACCTTGCAAGTGCATCCTTCGAACACCAATTCGAAAGTCCTTCCACTTCTTCATGTGATGGTTGCCCTTTGTTCCTCATGGTTGGCATTGCTTCATCTCCGGATATGAATCCATATAGATTCCTCCCTTGAAGGTAAGCCTCCATCCTTAGAGACCATGCTAGGTAGTTGTTTCAATCCAATTTGTAAATTGTTGATGGAAATCCATCTCCCATGTTGCTTGACTATGCTTTGATACCACTGTGAAGAGAGATGGTGGATGCAATCCAAAGATGAGTAGGTGCTGCTACAACCAGCTTCACACCAGCCAACTGAGACTTCAGAGTTGATTAGTAGACCCTTTGAGCTTCCTAAGTCCACCAAAATATCAGCCAAGTACTTTAGAACATGTATCCCAAAAGTTTAAGTGAAGACAGACAAGTTGCGAAATGACTAGCTCCCAAAACTTGCTATTTTTGGACACATACTTGCTGGAAAAAATGAGCAGTGCTCTCAACCTGGTAGGAATTTGAAAAATTCCTTTTGGGCATAGCAAATAGACTTAGCAAGCTTCCCAATCAAAGTTAACCCACTTCAAATGATGGACTGAGCACTGAGAACAATGTTTCACAAAGTCTGGAACATGCCCGCCATTCTCGGGGCTCTGCAGAGATAGACTAGTGAGCTGTAAATTGCAGATATCTTCAAAACTATTAATTCAATGACCATGCAAATTTATACCTAGAAACAAGACATTATGCACTATCCAATGCACGTTAAATCTCTGAAAAAGGATGATTAGAACTCGAGATATGACCTTCTGAAGGTCTTGCTCTGAGTGAGTATAGCAGAGAACAAAACAGAGAAGTAGATGATGATAAATGTATAGATTCACATATGATTACAACCACATTGGCGATGAATCTTTGCACAATGGGAGTAGAATGATAGAGCTAGGAAGTAAACTCTTCAATCTCTACAAATGACATGAAGTGGTCACGTACAAGGCTTGCTAATCGCCTCTTCCTTCTTGCTCTTTTTATAGCTATTCTTGGAGGGAGTTTTGAATTCGAATTCGAATGGCTCCACCTAAAAGTGATTCCCTAAGTTAGGAGATATTCCCTCAGCTCAGAAATTCGTGGTTTTAGGTAGTTAGGGCCAAGAGTTTGCTTTTATATCATGGATGAGGTAAGCCATCCTTTTCCTTTTTTCCTTTTCAAATTACAAGAGATAAAAAAGAACTCTTTTACAAGAGGTTTTCACATGACTACACATGTGACTTACAAATGAGGATAATATCAAGCATATCAAGCATATCAAGCATTTAGGCTTGGGTAAAATGCACCAACAAATTGATCAAGCATGTGGGCTTGGGTATAATTGTACCAACAACTTCACCTCAAGCCTAACATGCTTCATCTTCATTGCTCCTTGATTTTCTGCAACCCAATCATCAATTTGAACCTATTCATCTTTGTTCCATCCAATCTTTGTGAGTATATCTACACATTTAAATGAGTTGATACATAGGATAGTTGAATATCCTTGTTGAGCAATTTCTCCATGATATAATGATAGTTTACTTCAATATGTTTAGTCCTTGCATGGAAAAGTGGATTGGCAGCCAAGTGAATGGAACTCATGTTGTCACAAAAACTATTTGGAGTCCCAATTTCCAATCCAAGATGTGTAAATAGTGTCTTCATCCACATGTTTCTTGAGTAGCTATAGTAAGACCTCTGTATTCAGCTTGAATAGAAGAGAGAGCAACTATGGGTTGCTTTTTGGATGACCATGAGACAAGTTTTGATCCTGCAAAGGTAAGAGATCCTAAGGTGCTCCTTCTGCCTTCCTTGGAGCCAACCCAATCTACATCACAAAACAACTTTAGACTTAAATCAGATACAGGAATGGTAGTATAATCTTTCATTCATGGTCCCTTTGAGAAATTTGAGTATCCTCTTGGCAGCATCCATGTGAGGTTTCGTGGGTGTGCGCATAAATTGACTTAGCACACTCACACTATAACATATATCTACTCTTGTCAATGTGGCATAGTTCAAACTACTCACAAGACTTTGATTACCTGTGACATCTTCTATGAGCTTGCCTTCATGTGAGCTCAAGTTATGATTAACCTCCATTGGAGTACCTACAATCCTGCAATCTTGCATCTTGAACTTTTTCAACAAGTATTTAATGTATTTCCTTTGAGTAAGGAATATACCATGATCTCTGTATACTACTTCCAATCCTAGGAAGTATGTGAGTGAACCGAAGTCACTTATCTTGAACTCTTCCTGCATTTCCTCTAAGTATAATATCATCCACATACACATACAAATATATGACTTTCAAATTACTCTTTTTGATGAAGAGTGATGGATCTACCTTGCTAGGTTGAAATCCTTCATCTTGCAAGAATGAAACAAGCCTGTGATTCCAAGCCCTTGGGGCTTATTTGAGTCCATATAGAGCTTTATTAATTTTACACACATAATCAGGATGTATTTGATTCTGAAAATAGGTAGTTGTGCCATATACACCTCTTCTGTTATCCATCCATCAAGAAATGCATTTTTTGCATCCAATTGAAGTATCTTCCAATTCTTGGAAGAAGTAATGCTAAGCAGGACTCTAATTGTAGGCATCTTTGCCACAGGAGAGGTCTCATCATAATCAATTCCCTAAGTTTGTGCAAATCCTTTTGCCACAAGCCTTGCCTTATACGTGTTAATGGAGCCATTTGACTTCTTCTTCAATTTGTAAATGCATCTTGAACATATCAATTTCATTGTCTCGCTCCCCGCACGTTTGCTTCTAGACTTTTTTCATTATCCAAAAAGGTATAAGCATTATGCTACATCCTTTCAATGTGAATCTTTTCTATTTACATTTTTTGGTAATTACCATTACATTCCGGAGGCTTAACACTGGCACACACGGTGGACTTGAACCCTGAATTGATTGATTACAAAAAGATAACTAGGAATCATCAACAATGCCTTGAATATACATAACACGAGCTACACTGAAAGTTCACCAAATCTTCTACTTTAGAGACTCCAAAATTTCTTGGAGAACGTGCAGTTCTACCAGATGAGCATCCGTGTGCACCGAACTGGAAGCAATAACTTGAGATAACAGAAGTTCACTTTGGCTTTGTAAGAAAGGTTCTTGGAGATAAAATTCATTTTCCATGGATGTATCATGGTGTAATTGAGCATCAAAAATCTTTGCATCAATACGCAAAAGGCGTTCTTGCTGAATACCTAATTGCTTTTCTTGGCAATCCAATTCTTGCTGCTGAAACTGCATTGTTTGAAAAAAATCATGGCGCTCCTAAATAACGGAAATCTCTTTCTTTAACTGAATATGGAGATCAATTTCTTCATCAAGCACATGTCCTTTTTAAAATAGTTGTTCTTGAACTTGTCGAAGTTCGGTTTCACCTTGAAGCACCTTGTCAGATAGTACCTTAAAGGCGTGATCGAAATCTACTAATTTGGTGTGAGTGTTGACCAACTCACAACCAAGAGTAGTCATAACATCACTTTTGTCAATCAGCACCTGGTGTAGAAGAGCGATTTCAGCGTCTTTAGCTTCAATGACATCATTCTTAGCCTTAATCTGTTATAACCGCCAAAATTTCTTCCTGCAATGGAACAATGTCTGCCTCTAATACATCAACCTTCTATTGAAACTCATTTCACAGTGACAGGTGAGCATCATTCAACTGAGTGGGGAGTTGCTTAGATAAATAAATAAGAAAATCACCGATGCAGGCTAATTGGAGAAAAGAATCAGGTGCTAAAAAGTTCGACAATGAGAGAGAAGGTCTCATCCATACCATAGAATAAGCGGAAAGGGGGGAATAATTGGGTGAAGAAGGTATTGGGCGAGAGTGTGATACTACAACTGAGTGAGTAGGGGAAGAAGGGCGTACCAGGGAACTGGGGGGTAAGGGTGTCTCGAGAAGGTGAAGGAGGAGGGGTTATCAGTGTGGAGGTGATCGCAATCCGGGTGGATTGGGTCCGGTCATGACACATGTAGAGTGTATGAAGCTAGTGAGTGTTAGAAGGTCTTTGTGATAAAAATGTGAGGGTGAAGATGAAGTTGGGTATGGGGAAGAGAGATGTCATGATTTAATTATGAAAGGGGAACATATGGATGTATGCATGATGACAACAAAAAGAAAACCACACACATGAATTAGCTTTTGAAAGGAAGAATGGTCCATGAATGTAGCTTCTTATACACTTTTGAAAATCAATTCATAAGCATGGGTTCTTGTGGATGTATGCATGATGAGAACAAAAAGAACACCACACACATGAATCAATTTTGGAAAGGAAGTATGGTCCAAGAATGGAGTTTCTTATATACTTTCAAAACCGAATCATATGCATGGGTTTTTGTGGATGGTATGAATGCATGTGGTTCATGATGTAAAAATGAATAGAAACTTTTTCTCTCAACCTCAATGGATCATCCTCACTGGTTCAATGCATGACTGTGGAGCCTTCTCACACATAGAAAAAGATAGAAGGAGACATGTAAAAACATACAAGAGACTAAGAGACAAGAGACAAGAGACATGAATTAGAAGATATTGTTATGACATACATATACATGAATGTTGTGAAACTTCAAGCTAAGCATTCTACTAGTCAAAGGTGGTCCCTCTCACCATGACAGTTCAACTGAATGTCACACGTAAGAGGATAGGTTCCACTTCATTGACCCTATGTCTTTCTAGGATCCTAATGTGTTTCTAAAGAAGTCTGACTCATAAAACCAGCTCTAACTCACTCACATGCTCCAGTGAGGGTGAGCAAAGAAAGAGAAATTGGGTTTATGAGCCTATCCTAGAGTGGAAGTCTAAATTAAAATTGAATCTAGGAACTATGCTCTTACTAGCCCACCTTGGATCCTCACACGCTCAACTGAGGGTGATCATCTCAAGGAAACCATGTGCTAGCAAGGGCCCTATGGATGCCTAACAATGATGTTATAGGAGTTTGAAGGGGGGTTTATATAGTTTTTTTGAATGAATTCCGGTCCTTGGATCTAGAGAAATCAATTCTCAACCCTAAGGTCAACTACTTTTCATTACAACCATTGGATTTATCGAATGGATGGCTAAGATTGGTTCTTTAACTGTTATCTAGGGCAAAGGGGGGGAAAGTAGGTGTCTTCATTCTCCACCATTGGATGAGGGGCTGGTCTGGACCGTCGAATCAGTGCTTATATCAAATTGGATAAGATAAGCTACTATTTTTGGAGAAACTTTGCATTATTGATCTTTGATCATCAAAAAAGCTAATCCTAACTGTACAACATGGTTCAATCATAGTTTGCCATGTGGCAGTCCTTCAAGCCTTCAATTTTCTTATTCTAGGAAACTACGGTGATCTTGAAAATTGGATTTTGTGCTCTTTGACCCTTCAAATATCCTTTGATGAAGATGAAAATTTTTACATCTATGTTTTGAAAGGTCTGCTTTAGGAATATGCAGAAAAAACTCCCATCCGAATTTTCCTTATACAAGTTTGACTACATTTGGAAGTTTGTAAGGTGCCATTAAGGTGTCTAGGAAGCTCTGATAGCCATGAAATTTTGTAGAAATATGTAGCCACATATGGTCTTTATACATGTCAAACCATATGGCTAACAAAAATTCCTATACAACATTTTGTAAGGTCTAAGTGGAAAAAAAATATTTTTTACAAAATGCACATGGTATATCAAGTGTGCTAGAAAATCCATTTTCATGTGAAATTCGGGCTATAGACTGCCTTTGATAGGCTTTACAAGTACATGAATTTTCATGTGATTTGAAGACATTGAAATTTTGGCCCTAATTTTCAAAGTTTGACCAGCTTTGACCGCTACTCTAGATTTGCTTGATTTCTTCCAAAGTGTGCATGTGAACTCCCTTTGACATCCTTGATGCATCTTTGACTTCTCAAAGAATTCAGGCTACCTTCACCGAATGTGTTTCCTGTAGGCGTTCATGAATGAGAGAGGAGAGAAAATCTCGACAACATTCACCCCCACTAAACCTGCAATTCCTTCGGAAGCGCCACTCTAGTCTTTCTGAAAAACAAAAAGTTCCAGGCATCAAATTCTTTTATAGGCATCATAAGAAACATGGAAGAAAAAATTGATCATATATATAAATGCATTATGACATGAAGCAAAATTTGCATGATAGAAAGAATTGAAACAGGCAACATGAATATGCATGAACAAATAGGCAACATATATGCAAATGAACAGGAAACATTGACAACATGTAAAGAAAGAAAACAAACAAGCATCAATATGAAGTGGAAGTGAATGTATTGAGTTGTTTTAGGCATCAGTTCCTTTCATCTTGAAGAAAAATTTGTACCTTTTTCATAAAGCAATCTACCTTAAATACGATTATAAATAAAGATTTAGGATTCTCAAGGGACATCTTTCATCTTTAGCTTATTTTAGATCAACTTCTTTCCTACATAAATATGAATGTGCTCTTTCACATGTAAGGAAATCTAACTAAACTCCACTAATGCATAAATCTACCTATATAGCCCGTGATTTATTCTACTATGCCTCGTTAGCTTCCTTTTTCTTGCTCTCTTTTTTTTTTTTTATGATGATTCGTCGACTTTATGGTTACGATCATTTCTTTGGGATGGAAGAAAGTGTAAACTTCTTGATAACATGTAGTAGTTTGTTTTTTATGATGGAGAAACATTTAACCCCGATACAAGGTACAACCATTTTTTATGATGGAGAACAATCATTTAAACTCTGATACAAGTGTTGTGAGGTGGAGTAAGGATGTAGAAACATGTAGTAGTAGGAGCTAGGACTTCAACAATTATGCTTTCGATACAGGATCATATGCATGTTTATATATGAAAGTCATGTCACCAAAATAAACCTCCAAATCTACATATCCTATCTTTCCATAATCTGAGATTATAACGTTTTTCTTAGAAGATAAATTATTACTTAAGATACAATTTTACACAAGTAGAGAAATCATCATTTGCCCCTTTTGAGTCAAGTGATGTGGATATGCAATGCAATGCAAAGATTGAAAAAAAAAACATGCATGAAGTGAAACTGTGAACAAGCAAGAATGGAAAAAAAAGTGGAATGAACTTGAAAAAAAAAAGTAACATGAACTTGAAAAAGTATATATATATATATATATATATATATATATATATATATATATATATATATATATATATATATATATATATATATATATATATATATATATATATATATATATATTTCTTTTTCCTTTTTCTATCATGGATACTCTTGTTTATGAATCAACCGCATCATTTTCATCTTCTTCAATGTCCTCATCCAAAATATACTCGTCACTATCACGTTTGTTAAATAGCTTTATCCTTTTACCTATAATCAAAGTTTTTAGTGCAACACCATTTAATTCACAAAGAGCATATGTACCATTGTTGTTGAGTTTTGATACAATGTATGGCCCAAACCACTGTGGAGTGATCTTTTTGCATGCATCATATTGAGAGTCAAATGTACTATCATAAATGAGCACCCAATCTCCTACTTCAATCGGCTTAGGATGCAATCGATGAGTTTTATCAAAATAATGCTTGTTCGTCATTCTAGATTGTCTTAATTTTCAACAGCATCATCAAGTCTTACTTTACCTTGTTCTAACTATTTAATGTGTAAACTCAAAAAAATCATCAGTAGACATGTTTTGAGACCAAGGCAAATTTGACCATGCAATAATATGAGACTGAATTGGAAACAATGGTTTTTGATAGTACATGAGTTCAGCAGACATATACCTAGTAGTACATGTGCACGTCATTCTATCTGCCCAAAGTGCAAAAGGTAAGAATCTAGGCCATTGTTTGATGTCACCGTTACATGATTGAGATATGGCTTTCATAATAGATGGATGCTCTCTCTCTATTTTACCATTGGCCTCCAGATTATATGTAGTAGTGAGAGACAAACAAATACCGTGATTTTCAAAGAACTCTTTAGCTTCTCTCGCATTTAACTCTCCACGATCAGCACCTACTTTCCCTATGTACCCAAGTGACTTATGACATCTTCAAGCAAGAATTTGTGAACATTGTAAGTGGTCTTAGATCGTAGTGCACGTCCCTCTACATAATTAGTTAAGTCTTCTCTTGCGAGAAGAATATAACACATTTTGTCAAGACCTTTAGGCATAGTTACAAGATCTACTACCGACTTGTAGTGAATATAGGGTGGATTCCTATGTCTCTCCATTCATCTTCATACTCAGACTCATCAAATTGCTCATACTCATATATATGTGTGACATAGTCAACTAAGTTCACATTCTTTACTAGGTCACTTTCAAGATCATCAAATCTAGCTCTCGTTAACATATCAACAACTGAATTCGACTTACGTGAAATATGAACTAACTCAAGATTTATGAACTTAATATATGAGATCCATCTAAGCATGGCTATATCAGGAGATGAACAATTGGCTATCATTCCAATGAGAAGCAAACAATCAGTCTCAACTTTAACATTTGCACCTATGAAATATTCTTTGTCTGTTTTCAAAGATGTAACCATACCCCATAGTTCTCATTTGATTTGCGGATATTTTCATTGTGTTTCATGTAAACTTTTTGGTGCCAAACCTAATTGCATATCTATTCCCTTCACTATCATCTTGACTTATGCCCAACCTATACCAATAGGACTAGTATCAATAGTCAATACAATAGGTTTGTTAACAGAATAGTCTACATGCTTAAGGATGGGAGCTTCAAGCATTAATTTCTTCAATTTATGCATAGCTTGTGTGTGTTTGTCAGTCCAAATAAATTTTTGTTTCTTCGTTAACAAGTCATAGAGACAATCAGCAACATGAGCAAAGTGTGGGATCCAAATAACATAAAAGATGCAAGCACCAAGAAATCTGTGTACCTCACTCACATTGTTACATGTTTTAGAAATCTTTCTAATGGCATCAACTTTTTGTGGGTAAGGCTTTCAACAATAGTGACCACATAAATGTCCAACAATAAGAACCTCATTGACACCAAAAATAGATTTTTCTATGGAAAATGTGAGACCTACCTCTTCAAATCGTTGAAACATCCATTCTCAATCAGAGATATGTTTAAGAACAAATTTACAACATCCAAATGAATCTAAAGTAATGTCCTTTATACGTTCCTCACTCTCTTAAATTGTAATAACATCAATGAATGGCATGGTTATATGAGGGATAAAATCATGTAAGACCATATTCTAAGCACTCATTATAGCACTCATTATATGAGCCACATAATTAGTTGCTCCTTGAGGAAAAGTACACATTCGAACTAAGCCTCAAGGAGTTTTCATTGTGGTTATGTCAGCACTATCAATTGCTAATTGGAATTGATCATATCTCAAATATAAATCATCCATTGAATAGATAGAATGTCCTGAAAAATGATGCAGCAAACTCATCTACAATGGGTCATGTTCCTACATTCCTTATTGTGACTTTATTGAGAGGTTGGAGATATTGAATAAAATGTAGTTTCCCATTCTTTTTAGGCACACTAAACCATCTATTTGAGTAAGGTGCAAAAGATGGCTCTAAAATTCTCATGTTTATCTTCTCTTTAAGTAGTTTTATTAGCTCAGGTAAGTGAGCCTTTGAACTGGTATAGGGCGAAGATTCCATGGAATATGTGGAATAGTAAAGATTATCATGGGTGCAACTAGCTTAGGATCTACTCAACCAATCTCATGAGAATACATAGTAAAGGCTTTTCCATGGCTACGTATGACTCTCTCAAATTTATATCTCTCTGTTGGCAAAAGAAAGCCATCATCTCTCCCAATTTTCACCTCTTTGATTGTCTCATCTGTGAATGTATGTCCTATGTTTTTCTTATCCTGAAGAATTGGATGATTTTTCACATTAATAAATTTTTCATTGCTTCCTTGGGGTAATGGTTGTGCTATGGGTTTGATTTTTTTATCTACAATTTTGTACTTTGTTTCAACTAAGGAATCATGTGTTTGATTAAATTTTGAGCACTTGTCAACATTGAGAGCATACTCTTGGATTAGAGCATTCTCATCAAGGGAAGAAAGAAGAATAATGTGGGAATTAGAATTTTCTGAAGACATAACTCTAGCTCATCAAGAGTAGAGAAATAATGAGATGTCTCAATCACATGCTCAATGTTCTCATCATGTTCAATGATTTTGTTGGTTTTATAATTTTTTTTGGGTTTTTTGGATAAAAGACTTGGACAATTGACTTTTATGAAGAAAATCTAATCTAGAATGTGGAAAACAAAGTGACAAATTATTGTACAGGTTGATTGGTTGGGAGATGTCAAACCAATGTCCACTGTTGTCCCACTCAACAATGGATTCTATCCGAAATTTTGATAATATGTAGCTCCAAACATGAATCGAGGTGCACAATCACTACAAGCATGCTCATGACCCTGAGTAACAATATGTTTCTTTCTAATTGACAATCCATTCCTAGGATGATTCACTCCTAGTGTCATGACCTCAAGTGATTGCATTCCATCCTTAGACTTAATTCTAGCATAGGTAGACCCATCATCCATGGCTTTAGCTTCCATACGACTCTCACAAATAAAGGGCTGACCTAAGAGAACTTCATAGGAGCATTTATCTTGAATAAAAAAAGTGAAATTCTTCTGTGATTCCTCCTATGGATATGGGCACACTAGCACAAGCTTCATACAAGGTACCTACACCATTATCTACAGTTTTGATATGCCATCCATAATCTTTATCTATGGGCTATCAAAATTTATCATAGACTTCTCTTGAAATCACATTGATTTCAGAGCCAAAATCTACTCATGCATTTACAGTGATAGATTTCTTATCATTTCCTATTTTACATGCATCTCTGATGTACCTCTAGACCAAAATTTTCTTTTAAAGTGACTTTCAGGATTTTTTTCATGACTTTCATGGTCAGGTTGAATAGGTCCTAAGAACTTTTTATTAACATTTACTTCATCATCATCAAGGTCCTCTTCATCAGATTCATCAAAGTCTAGGATTCATTCATAGCTTGATCTTAATCTAGAGAATCTTGCATCTCAGTATTTAGATTAAGCAAAAACCTCTTCCTTTTAATTAGGCTGATAAAGTTATCTTTAAAAACAGGCTTTGCAATAGAGAAAACTTGTTCTAAAGACATAGTCACTTGACTCTTAAGCAAAATGTCATCTAAAATATGATCTATTTTTCTCTCAATTTCTGAAATCAAGATGGCTTTAGGTTTTCTCTTTGGTTTCTTTTGTTTTTGCTTAGGATCTTGTTTTTGTTCAGGTTCTTGTGTTTGGTCTTTAGTTTGTTTTGATTGTTCTTGTTTATCTAAAGGCTTTGGTTTTGTTTTTCTTTGCTTTGTCTTCTTCCCTTTTTGTTTCTCCTCTTGTTTTTGTTCATTAGGTTGTGGTTCCTATTTTTCATATTTGGGTTGTGATGTTTCCCCTTGATCTATGATGGTTTCTATTCCCTCTGAGGTTTTTTTTCAAGTCACTCTTCTTTCCTTAGGCTCAATTTTATCCTTTTTTTGTTTTTCTTCTACATTGGATATGTGAGAAATAAGAGATTGATCTTCTATCGGTGACTCCAAGTTGTTATTCTCCTAATCTCATCTCGTGCTCTTACTAAAGCCTCTATGGAAAATTCAACTTCCTTTGTGGGTTAAATTGATTCTATTTATTGTTCATCAAGAGCTTCTAGTTTCACTCCTCTAGTCCTTGCATCCGTTATGGTTATAATTTCATAGTGTTTTTTCAATCCTCCCTTACCTAATTTCCTTGCAAAAGTAGCCTAGATCGATAGTCATAGATTTTCTTGTCTATTTCTATTACTAGTCGTTGCTCCTTAGCGGGCTTCAATAGCTCACAATCTCTCAAAAAGTGCTCCAAACGAATCACACCGAGGACACCTACGAGGACCACACACAAAACCATTTTGATTTTGAGGATTTTGATTAACTTGTGGTGGGAAATTTTGAAATTGAGGATCTTGTTGATCAGGAATTGCTTGAACAAGATAATTAGGATTTTGATAAGGCAACTGATGTATTTGAGGAGCTTGGGGAGTAGCATGTGGTATCTGAGGTGCAAGAGGAGCTTCCATAGTATATGGTTTATGATTTTGAAAATTTAGATTCTGAGGATTTTGAAAAGTTGTTTGAGAAGCTTGAGGATATATGTTTTGATACATTTGAGGATTTTGCACATGAGGATGAGGATTTTGCATTGAAGGATTATGCATTGGAGGAACTTGATATGCTTGAGTAGGAGCTACTCGTGGATTTTGATTGGGAGCTATAACATGTTGATTAGGCTCTTGAAAAGACATTGGGTCCATTTGATTTTGGAAAGTTTTGATGTAATTATAGTGTAAAGCATCTATAGTCTTGGCCGAATTGGATTGTGTAGCAGTAAGACTTTCCATTTTCTTAGTAGAATTTCCACTTGAGATTGTTCAACTACACTTTTATTTGGCTCTACTTTAAAGCCTTGACTAGGTTCCATCATTTGAGGAATAGGAGTAGAGTCAAAAAAGATAGCATGGGATTTTTCTCTAACTTGCTCCTTAGTTTGTAGAAGGCTAGCTTGAGGAAGACTAGTTTGCTCATAAAGCATGGATTGTCTTTTATGTCTATGGGCTACAGCCTCTACTATTTTATGCACTTTTTGCCAATTGTTAGTTAGAGCATAGCGCTTATCTAGCTCTTCTAATCACCGTTCAACTTCCCTACAAGTTTCAGGATGAAGAAGCTTAAGAAAATTGATCACAAGATCAGGTTCCAAAGTTATCTTATCCTCATCAGGAAAGTTGTTCATAGCATCTAATATACTCATTTTGTAAGTGAGTAATAGAGCTACTAGGTTTGGGGAATTGACCCATCATAAGAATCCATCCTGATTATGTTGGCTATAATCTTCAAGATAGAATTCTTTGAGCATCTCGTTTCTCAAGTCACTCCAAGGAAGACTATCATATTGAGTGATATGTTTTATGATAGAGCTATCAACAATTCATTCAAAGAATGATATCAAAAGATCTTCGAGAAGACCAAACATCATGGCTTGCTCTTCAAACAAATCTAAGTAGCTTGTAATGTTGATGCCATTGAATTTTCCCTTCTCTCTCAACATAGAAGAGACTATTCTTTGGCCTTGTTTCTCAACAATAAGGGATTTGAATCCTTCCTCCATCTTATGTGCTCAAACTGTACACCACATGTGGTTAGAGTTATCCCTTCTAGCAATCCTAGAGGTCTTTCAACATGGCATCTGCCATTTGAAGCTTCATTCTAGTTGTTCTTAATGTCGGTTTGCGCCATTGCTTCCATAAGGAGGTGGTCACAATAGCAACACGAGCACCTGAATCTACGATCACTTTGGTTGTGTAACCTTGGTAGGTGATTGGAAGATAAGTATTACCTTCTTCACCTTCACGAATGTCACCTATTTTGTCTATAGGTTTCTCTGGTACTTTTTGCTTAGAGCCTGCTTTTGGCACATTGGAATCAAGTTCTTGAACCTGATCCTTCACATGATTCCATGGCTCTGGTTTTACTTTGAGAAGCTTTTCTATGGTGAGATTACACTGAACCTTAGTGTTCTTCACGACATCTGTGTTCCTTGGAACCACTGAGTCTTCATGTCTTACCAATATTGTGGGAGCTCTGATCTAAAGAGATTCAGATTCCCATGGGTCTGTGAATTGTGGCAACTCTTGTAAGAAATTAGATTCAAAATCTAATCTTTCATCCTCTTGTTTCTCTGCTTTGTCTCTGTAAATAGATGGAATGTCTTGGGGAAACTGATCATGAAGGTCATCAATCTCATGAATAGGAGGGGGATTATCCTTCTCCTTGGCCCATTTCTCTTCTTGTATTTCTCCAAGAACTCTTGAGAGTACTCTTGAATTGAAAGAGGTGTTCCAACATCTGTGGAATTAGAAACATAATCTTCCCTTGGTGGTTAGCTTTCTCTTTTAACAACTGGTTGAGCCTGTGGAGGTAAAGAAACCTGTGGCTTGTTTACCAGTTGTTGTAATCTTTTCTAGTAAGACTTGGAAATGCAAATCCGTTTTGACAGAGTTTGTCTGAGTGAACCTTTGACTAGTCTCAAGCATAGCCTGAGCTAATTCTACCATTTTCATGCATATTTTTGTTCATTCAATCTCTAAATCTGCTCTAGGGTAACTCTTGTCTAGGTTTGCAACTGTTGGCCCTTCTTGAAGACAAGCCTGGTAGGCCTTGAACATCATGTCCAAGCCTTCTGGGGTTGGATGTGCATGAACAGACCCTAGTTGTGGTTTATTTACAATGGGTGGTGGGGTGGGATGAGGTGGGGTGGATGGAGTTTCGGTATGCGAGGGACTTTGAGATGCAATGTCTTCTATTTTTGTTTTCTCTTCTTTCAAGCTTTCTTCTAGTTCCGATAACTTTTTATTCCACTTGCGATTGGCCTTCTCCATGGTATCCTTCCATGTTCTTGTTTTCCTCTTACTAGGCTCTCCTGATTCACTTGGCTCTCATTGTTCAGCCCGTTTATCCTGTTTCAATGTTTGTACCCTAGTAACTGCCTATACAGGTGCCACATTACTACTACTTGAACTTGATCCACCGCTAAGCCTACCACATTAATGGGTGTAATCTTGGGCGCACTAGAGGGTGTCCTAGGGCAATCTCTCGAAAGATGTTCTTTGCCACACTCATGACAAAAGGCATGTATTATGATAGCCTGTCCTTGACTCGGAGACGGTGGGTGGGGACATTCATGAATGAAATGGTCGCCCTAACATCTAAAACATGATCATCTAGGGGCTTGTGGTCTCGCTTTTCTTGATTGGGGCCTAGGGTTAGGATTCATATACATGACATTGGAGTATTCTGGCTCCCAATTTGGTTCTGTAGTTGGTGCCTCATATTGATATGGATAAGTCTCACTATGCTCAGGTGACTCGGTGTAATAAGCTTGTGGACTATCTTCATAAGAGTAGTCAGAACTCTGAGCATGTTGATCATTTTCTGAGACCAAAGGGGTAACTAGCACCAATGCTCTATTAGGGTTCTCCTCTACCACTGTATATGTAACTAGAATCACGTTGGTAGGAGCTGGTGGTTGGTTTCCTAGGACTAGTTGTGGCCTATATGGTGCCTGATATTGATGTTGTGGTCTATGATGGCTATTGGTATTGGTTCTGATACCTACCCTGTTGGTAAGGTTGCTGATAAGTTTGTTTAACAACTTGCCTATTCTATGGAAAATCTTGAGTCGTATGGTTCATGTATTTTCTCTCAATAGTACAATATGGGGCATTCCTTTCTCTTAAGTTCTGGTTTTGCATTGGGCAAACATTATCCATGTGATCCCCTCCGCAAGTATAACATCAATTAAATGAGGTGACTCTTGGTATTTGTCTATTTTGGACTTCTAGCTTCTTGGCAACTTGCTCAGCTATCTCATTTATTTCCGTAGAGATTCTCGAAGTATGACTAGTGGAATTGTCAGAATCCTTATAGAGTCTCGAAAGTCCTAACTCCTCATCCAAGTTATCTTCTATGTCAATGCACATCCGCACACACTCTTCTATGGATCTAGGCTCTTTCAAGTACATATATGATCTCAACTTTGTGCTTAGTAAGCCATATCTAAAAACAAGGCTATTTGTTTGGCCGGTTTGGGTAATTCCAGAAAAGGGCATCTTTCTATGTACTGTCTGAACCTTCTTCCTAGCGGTTGCACTGTTTCTTGGGGTGTCTGCTTGAAGCTTTGGATCAAGGATGATGTATTATGCCTGATACCACTCTTGGAAAATTCTACAATGAATTCATCTAGCAGTTGACATATATCTCGATAGTTATGACTGTTCAAGGGTTGAAACCAAGCTAAGGCAGTGCCCTTAAGAGTCAACCCAAATGCCTTGAACTGGGTGAGCAAATCCTCAACCCGTTCAGCTCTTGACACTTGTTTGAACTCAGCCACATGATCATAAGGATCTCTTGACCCATCAAAGTTAGTGACCACATACATGGTTCCTTCCTTATCAATGTATGAACCCTCTTTGAAGTTGACCACTGGGTGTTCAAGTCCAAAGAGTTGATCTAGATTTTTGAGTTGGAGCACTGATCGCCTTAGGCCATCCTCATAGATGCAAGAACTTGATCGGTTGGTCCGAATATATTCCAACTGTATCTCATATGGACATTCTAGTGTTTGTAGATAGGCAATGTCTGAGTTACCTACATGTTTCCCCATGCTAAAAAACATTTTTGAGTCACTTGTGTCAGAGCTTAGTACGTAAGGATAACCACGTAGTTGTTGTGCCCAAGACTTAGCTGTATGGTTGACACTTCCCTCACAAGATCTAATGCTTTATCTATTCTTGCCTAGGTGTCTACCAGATCTCACGTTCATAAGCTTTGCCTTCTGGTTCCAAAATTCCCCTTTATATTGCTCAAAATCCTTTGGAGCCCGCTTCATTTCCTAGTCCCACATGAGTGTCTACCAGAGCTCAAAAAATGGACTTTTGATGAATATGTTATGTCAAATCAGGCTCCTGGGGGTCAAAACAGGGAAACATGACCTTTTGGAAAACTCACGATTTTGTGTGAAAATGGCGATCTTGAACAACCTTGGAAATCACGATTTTGAGTGAGAATCGCGATCCTAAGCTATCCCCAAAAAATGCGATTTTGGCTGAAAATCATAAAAAAAACGATCTTGACTAAAAATCGTGAAAAACACGACCTTGGATGAAAATCGTGAAAAACACCATTTTGAGTGAGAATCGTGAAAAACACAATTTTGAGTGAGAATCATGAAAAACGTGATTTTGAGTGAGAATCACAAAAAATGCGATTTTGAAAGAAAATCATGTTTTTGGCCTGAAAATCATGATTTTGAGAATGAGCAGAAAATCGCGATTTTGAGAATGACGAGAAAATCGTGATTTTGATTGAAAATCGTGTTTTCTCAAAATCATGTTTTTTTTACATGAAAATCGTGTTTGCTCAAAATCGTATTTTTAACTGAAAATCGCTATTTTATACCTTAGTGAATCATGTTCTGAAAATCGCATTTTTGTACCTTAGTGAAAATCATGTTTTCTAAAAATCATGAAAATGGCAATTTTAGATGAAAATTGTGATTTGTGAAAATTGCGATTTTGAGCCAATTGAAAATCGTGTTTTTTTTTTAACTCAAGTTTCCATGACATCTAAAGAATCGCATTTTTGTGTGATTTAGGCGGGAATTGAAATTCACTTTTTTTTTTAATTTGAATTTTATGAAAATCGTGATTTTCAATTAGAATCATGTTTTCTGGCAAGAATCTTGCACTTGCTAACTCCTTTTCGCACAATAATGCATGAAAAATGGTATGAAAATGGTGAAAATGCACTAAAAAACAAGAAATTTCTATGAAGATGAAGATGGAGGAAGATGGAGATGGTGATGACGATGAAGACGAAGAAGAAAAATAAAAAAAATAACAGAAAATAACTATTTTTTACCTTCCAACGTCACAAATCTACGATCTTACCATCACAACACTCATCCTCGAAGCTCTCTCCCTAGCAACGGTGCCAAAATTTGGTGTAGCTCACGTGTAAGCACCACCCCCTTTACTTGTCAATCCGTGAAGATGGACGACTGGTATGAAGACCACGAGCGAGTGAAGGTGCAAGTGTATGAGTGAAAGCACACAAGCATGCACACACATACACACACACGCACACACAGTAAGAGCAAAGAGAGGAACAATGGAAAGCTTTCTATTGCCAAGTAACTCTCTTACAAGGCTTAAATTTTTAAAAGACCAACCTCAAAAATGAGGTCTCTAGCTCTTTTTATAGTTTTTCTTTACTAGTTTTGGTCCTATCCAGACCTAGTGTCCGACCTAGTTAAAAATTAGGTTCTAGGGCTTATTTGGGGGCTCAAACGAAGTCTAAAAATTATGAAAATTGGTAGGATGATACTTCTAATACTCCTCAAGCTCGATGACTCCTTGAATTGAACAAAATGGAGTTACAAAAATAGAAAATGGTATTTACAATGGTTTTTAGTGATGAAAATCACTATTTTCGTAGGGGATTCCTCTGAAAATTTGACATGTACCTTCTTGGAGCTCCCTAGCCGCTCCTCCTTCTTGTATGTCCACTTCTTTGATGTGCTTCTGTGCTTTGTGCTTGACCTTGAGTTCCAACAACATATTACGCATAAGAAGGCTCAAGATAGGATTTGCAATCGGGAGGAGGAACGAAAGAAGGTGAGACAGACGGGTGGGAGGACATTCACCTTTGGATAACTGTCTCATGATGGTCTAACATTCATGATGGGTGCATCGAAAAAAGAACAATGCCCAATTTATAGGTTCATGGGTGGCAGCATCAATAAGAGAATAAAAAGGTTGGGAGATATCGTAAGTGCGTTTCTGAAGGTTAAGGGCGGTCACCAAAAACTACAATGCTCAACACTCCAGATTAGGTCGGCACATGATGGCAAATTCGTTGGAGGAATGTTGGGCAAAAAGTTGTTTCATCGTAGCCAGTGGAAGAGGGGAAACTTCAGTATGAACTACTTGTGGAAGATGAAATATCTCGCCCACATTGTTAATGGAAACCACCATACACGGATGAAGGAAAGTGATAGGCCAACAAGATTCTGTCACGACAACCTCGACAATGGTCGCAATGACTGCTGCGAAATAAGGATGACATTCTATCGAATGCCAGGGCAACTTGATGAATGCCAGCAAACCACAAGGACCAAAAAACTCCTCAAGGTCGGGGGAGAGACTAGTACAGAAGGTGGTGATATTTGCAAGAGCTTCCATGGTGCAATAGGTAAGCAGAATGCACAAGAATATGAATCGCACAATGATACTGGGTGCAAGCAAAATGATGAAGAAAAAGAGTACGAGGACATCGGTTAAGTAGAAAACGCAAAGTGAAATCATGGGTGGAGGACATAATCATCACAAGTGGAGGGAAACATGCATGGATCATTACTATGAAAGCGCATTAAGTATTTCCAAATCATGGGGTACGGCAAAAGAACACGGTTAATCAATAAAAAATGGGAGGATTACAGTGGTGTGTTCAACCAAAAAACGAGTAGCGTAGACAGTGGGTCAAAGATACCAATACCAAAACAAACGCAATCCTAATGACGGTAAAGTGAAACATATGCAAATGTAAGGGGAAGTGGGTGGCCTGCAATACGGATGGAGTTTAGATCCATTAATGGGTCTAGGGAGTAAAGTGCCAATCAATGTAGATAGCCGAAAACTAGCCGGACCAATCTCTTCTGCAATGCGGTAGAGACCGAACCAACGAAGCTTGAACTTTCTTATCAAGTGATTAGACTTGGCATTATAAGCTTTCCGAACGGTGCTTATCTAAAGACCATAAAACATCCAACTTGAAAGGGAAAGAATCTTCGGGTAATAACTTGTGCTCCAATGCCACCCATAAGCAAGGTACAATCAATTCCATAGTTGCAATTGCTTCAAGTCCATATGCAAGTTTAAAAGGGGTACTTCTGGTAGCCACTTTGTAGGTAGTTTCATAAGCCCATAAGACTGAAGGAAGAAATCAATCCCATCTTTTCGGGCACTCCATAACAAGTTTCTCCAGCATATCAAGAAGAGTTTTGTTAGTACTTTCGGCCAATCTATTCGCCCGAGGATAATAAGGGGAGCTAAATTTATGGAAAATACTGAAGGTTTGGGTTAAAACTTGCATTAATGTATTAGCGAAATGAGTGCCTTGATCAGAAACAATCTTGAAAGGGAGCCCATAACGATGAAAAAATCACGAAGTAAACATTTAGCAACCACCAGAGCAGTTGCCAACCGTAATGCCCAAGCTTCGGCCCAATGAGTAGGATAATTGGTACATGTAAGGATATAACGACGATTTGTAACAATATTGGGAGGCATAATAGGACCAATAAAATCCAATTTGGAAGGGTCAAGGGGAAGGATAGGCTGAAACAAAAAATGGTGCCAGTGTAAGGTCGTCCAGTACATTGGCAGGCATCACATTGTTTAATATAAGCAGCAATATCACGATGCATTGTGGGCCACCATAACCCACAATGTAGAATTTTCTAGTATGTAAGATCGACCAAAAAATGCCCATCGAAAGGAGTAGAATGAGCCATTGTGATTACTAAAGAAACTTCATGTGGTGGAATACATCGTAAGAGTGCACCACATGGATCCATATAATACAATTGATCCATGGTGATGCGAAATCGATGACTATATATAGCCAATTTACGACGCGTTGACATCAAAGTAGTATTTGGAGGACATTTGCTGGTTGAAAAAATCATAAGGGTGTCATAATACAAAGGGGAGACAGGTAACATCTGGGAGTCATCCTGAACTGAGTCGGTCACATAGATGGCCAAAGTGGTGTCATCAGTGCCACCAGGAGGCTCACCGACATCGAGTCAAGAAAGGAAATTTGTAAGGGCATGTGCCAATCCCGGGTGATACACAACATCATAATCAAATTCTTGAAGCAACAACACACACCAAGCTAATCTACCACCTAAATATTGTTGGCATACAAGATAAACCAAGGCCGCATGATCCACATAGAAGGTAAATTTGCGTCCAGGTAGATAGTGCCAAAATGTTTTAACCGAATAGAATAGCCCAAGACATTCTCATTTAGTAACGAAATAATTACGTTCGACATCTCCTATCGTCGACTTGCATAATAAACAAGACGAAACCACTTATCATGTTGTTGCATTAAAACAATATTGATTACAATATCAGAAGCATCCAAAAATACATGGAAAGGAGGTTTCCAATTAGGAGATTGTAAAATAGGAGCCTGTGTAAGGAGATTTTTCAATCGATCAAAAGCCACTTGACATTCCTGTGTCCACAAAAATTGTCGAGGGTTATTGGTAATCAAACGGTTAAGTGGTATAACCACATGAGCGAGCCACCAGAGATGGCGACCATGCCACTAGATTTGGCCAAAGAATCGCATAACTTACTTTGGTGTAGCAAGAGACGATGCATTCAACACCACACAAACTTTATCAGGGTCCACTTGAATTCCCTGTTGTGAAATAACATGACTGAGTAACTTGCCACAAGAGGCTAAAAAGATGGATTTTTTGGGATCTAAACAAAGATGGAGATCTCGACACTTGGAAAAGCAACATTTGAGGTGGTAAAGGTGAGCTAATGTATCACCACATAATGAAAATCATCCAGATACACCCTCATAAACGTAGTTAAGTAGGGAGAGAAGATTTCTTGTATACATTTCTCAAAAGTGCTTGATGCATTGCGTAAACCAAACCACATCATTGTACAAGCATATACTCCCTAATTTGTAATACACACGGTCTTGGGAATATCCATTTCAGCCCTTTGCACCTCATTATATATTGGTGCATTTTACCCAAGCCTACATGCTTGATATGCTTGCTATTATTTGATTTATGTTCATATGTGTAGTCATGTGAACACCTCTTGTAAAAGAATACATTTTATCTCTTATAATTGTGAGAAAGAAAAAGGAAAAGAATGGCTTACCTCATCCATGATGTAAAAGGAAAACTCATGGCTCCAACTACCTAAAACCACGAATTAGTGAGCTGAGGGAATAATTCCTAAATTTGGGGATCACGTTTAGGTGGAGCCATTCGAATTCCAATTCAAAACTCCCTCCACGAATAGCTATAAAAAGAGCAAGAAGGAAGATGCGAATAGCAAGCCTTCTACGTGACCATTTCATGTCATTTTGTAGAGATTAAAGAGCTTACTCCATAGCTCTATCATTATACTTCCATTGTGCAAATATTCATTGCCAATATGGTTGTAATTGTATGTGAATTTATACATTCATCATTCTCTTCTTCTCTGTTTTGTTCTCTGCTATATTCACTCAGAGCAGTAACTTCAGAAGCGCATAACTTGAGCTATACTCATTTGTTTTTAGTGTTTTAATGTGCAATAGATAGATCTCAAAATTTAGTCTCTGGATATAAATTTTCATGGTCATTGGATTTGTAATCTGGGAGAAATCTCCATTTTATTGCTCACTAGTCTATCTCTACAGAGCCCCGAGAATTATGGGCATGTTCTAGATATTGTTAAAAGTTATTCTCAGTCCTCAAGTGATTATTTGAAGTGTTTTAACTTGGATTATCAAGTTTGCTAAGTCTATTTTCTATGTCCAAAAGGAATATATTTAATTCTTACCAGGATGAGAGCACTGTTCATTTTTTCTAGTAGGTGTATGTACAAAAATAGCAAATTTTGGGAGCTAGTCATTTCGCAACTAGTCTGTCTTGACTTAAACTTTTGAGATACATGTTCCAAACTAATTGGCTGATATTTTAGTGGATTTAGGAAGCTTAAAGGGTCTCCTAATCAACTCAGAAGTCTTAGTTGGCTAGTGTGAAGCTACTTGTAGCAGGACCAACTCATCTTCGGATTGCATCCACCATCTCTCTTCACAATGGTATCAGAGCATAGTCAAGCAACATGGGAGATGGATTTCCATCAACAATTGACAAATTGGATCGAAAAAACTACCCAGCATGGTCTCTAAGGATGAAGGCTTACCTTCAAGGGAGGAATCTATATAGATTTATATCCGGAGATGAATCAATGCCAACCATGAGGAACAAAGGGCAACCATCACATGAAGAAGTGGAAGGACTTTCAAATTGGTGTTCGAAGGATGCACTTGCAAGGTCCTATATTCTAAACTCAATCTCTCATTTTCTTTTACCTCATGTCAAGGGATGCAAGACATCAAGAGCGACTTGCAATGCACTTGCTTCTTTCTTCTCCTCCAACACTCGAGCAAGGAAGAACCAATTGTGGATGGAGTTCACAACAATGAAGAAAATCCGGAAGCAAAGTGTGACTGATTATGTCAAAAAGATGAAGGAGATTTCCGACCAACTTGGAAGCATTGGAGAGGTAATTGAAGAGGAGAAAATCATTAGACAAATCATAATTGGAATCAAAGCAGATGACAAGTGGGAGTCATTCACAACAGCCATGGATTTGTACATGGATATGCATGTACCTAACCTCAACACACTCATGGGCCAACTCTTCACTCATGAAGCAAAGATTAGCAAAGGTGGTGAGTCCACAAGAGGTAATCACACTTCTGTCTTATATTCTGATAAAGCTAAGGTCAAGGACAAGTCAAAGAAGAGGAAGAATGAAGATGAAGGTAGCTCTTTCCAAGCAAACTTTGCAGGTAGAGAACGAGTTAGAGGAAGAGGCAGAGGTGGAAAGCAAGGCATGGGGAGATTCCAATCATCTCAACCTTGCAATATATGTGGCTTATCTAATCATATTACTAAAGAATGTTTCAAGAACCCGACGAACTGAAGAGGAAGAGGATTCAATAGAGGTGGCTATGGATCAAATAGAGACAGATACAATGGAGGCTACAACAACAACTACTACAACAACAATTACAACAACTATCAAAGTGGCCATAGAGGAAGAAGAGATTAAGTTAACTATGCAGAGGACCAAAGTCAAGAGGATTCATTATTGATTATGAATCTATCAATGAAGAAGGGTAAGGATGATGATCACATCTTTTACATTGATTCACGATGCTCAAACCACGTAGCACGAAATGTGGCTTTACTTTCTGATTTGGAAGATCCTCACAACAAACATGAAGTGCAAACAGGAGATGATACAAAGAACTCAGTGGAGAAGATAGGTAATGTGAAGACATCAGATGGGAATATGAACCTCTTAAGCAAAGTCTTGTATGTCCCTACAATTACCAAAAATTTAATAAGTGTTGAACAGATTGTTGAAAAAGGATTGCAAGTTAGATTCAACAGATTTGGAGCATATGTTGAAGACCCAAGGCAAGGCTTTAGAAGGATTGCCAAAGGAGAAAAGACAGAAAAGCTTTTCACTTTTGAAGTGGAAGATACACAGAACATAACTTTGTTTAGCTATCGATCTCAAACTCTCACAGAGTTAGAGATATGGCACAAAAGGCCTGCTCACATTGGTGAGAGGACACTCAAACAAATTTGCAGGGACCAAAGTGTACTTGGTTTGCTTAATATCACAAGGCAACACATGATTTATAAGTGTGAAGCTTGTCAGCTCGGCAAGGCTCATAGACAACCTTTCAATAAGAAGGGATATGTGTATCAAAATCCTTTGGATCTAGTGCACACGGATGTGTGGTGTCCAAGTAAGGATCCATCTATATCAGGCTCAAGATACTATGTGTCTTTCATAGATGATTGTAGCAGGTGGACCATTCTGTTTTTCATGAAGTACAAGGATGAAGTGTTTAATTGCTTTAAGAAGTATATTGCTCTTGTTGAAAACCAAACAAGTAGGACTCTGAAACGACTCAGATCAGATGGTGGAGGAGAATACTTCTCTTCTAAATTTGATGCCTACTTGCATGAAAGAGGCATTGAAAGGGAAGTCACTACAAGGTATACACCCAAACTCAATGGTGTAGTAGAGAGGAGAAACATATCTATAGTTGAAGTTGTAAGGTCCATGCTCAATGAAAAGGGATTGCCAAACTACCTATGGGTAGAGGCTGTGTCTAGAGCCACATATCTCATAAATAGACTTCCATCTAAGCCACTAGATGGAACCACTCCATATGGTGTGGAATGGAAGAAGTCCTAATCTAGAGCATTGTAAAATCCTTGGATGCTTAGCCTATTGGATCCCAAGGCAGAGAAGTGTGTATTCATTGGTTATGACCAAAACCAAAAAGGATATAGATTGTACAATCCAGCCAATAAAGGATTTTCTATGAGTAGAGATGTAATTTTTTATGAGAACAAATCATGGTTTGATGATGAGAGGAAATTGAAGCTGTGTTATGACTTGGATGAAGATTTTCCATCACTTCAACCAAAGGAGCCAAAGCAAATGGAAGAAAGTGATTTGGAGATTGACCTAGAAGACTTGAAAAGACTAAAGCTATGGAAGAGCAAAGGTAAAGCAAAGATGCAGGATGCTACATATGGACCTGAGAGATCACATCAACCACTTGGAAGGTCTTCAAGAGAGAAGAAGAAACCAAAGAGGTATGGTTATGATACTTCTTTGGTCACCAAGCACTCAATCTACATTGCAAAGGATTCAACCTATGAACCTACCACATTCGAACAAGCACAAAGCAAGAAAGCTTGGAGAGATGCAAGAAGAAATGGAAGCCTTGAAGGAGAACGACACTTGGGAGCTTGTACCTAACAAGCCATCTGTGAAGGTAATTGGATCTCGATGGATATACAAAATCAAGAGGAATCCAAATGGAAGTATAAATAGAGACAAAGCAAGGTTAGTTGCTAAAGGGTTGGCTCAAACCCATGGTATTGATTATGAGGAGACTTTCTCTCCTGTTGCAAAAATGCCTACAATTAGGGTTCTCATTAGTCTTGCTACATCTAGAAATTGGAAGCTCTATCAACTTGATGTAAAGAATGCTTTCTTGAATGGATGGATTTCAGTTGAAGTGTATATGGCACAACCTCTTGGATATAGGATGTACATCATCCCAAAAATGTACACAAATTAAAGAAATCCTTGTATGGATTGAAGCAAGCTTCAAGAGCTTGGAATTTAGAATTGGTGACTTATTTGCAGGACTAAGGATTCAAAACTAGCAAGGCAGATACCTCTTTGTTCATAAAGAGGAATGGATCTGAAGTGATCTATTTATGTGTGTATGTTGATGATATTATTATCACAGGCAATGATCTTCAAGGAATCAAACAGGTAAAGACTCAAATGAAGGAGGAGTTCAAAATAAGTGACCTCCAACCACTCACTTATTTTCTTGGATTGGAGTTGATCTACACAGATTGAGGTATATACATAACACAAAGGAAGTATGTACATGACATGCTCATCAAGTTCAAGATGGAAAATACCAAGTGTGAAGGTACACCTATGGAGAAAAATCATAAGCTTAGTGCTTATGAAGGAGATCCAATTGTAGACATCACAAGCTATCAAAGCTTGGTTGGAAGTTTGAACTATGCAATACTCACAAGGATGGATATATGCTATAGTGTTAGGATATTGAGTTAGTTTATGCATAAGCCGAGATGACCACATATGGAAGCGGCCAAGAGACTCCTCAAGTACCTAAAGGAGACTATGAATGAAGGGTTGTTTTATCCATTTACTTGAGATATTGAGCTAAAGGTCTACTCAGATGCAGATTGGGCCGGATCTAGAGATGATAGAAGAAGCACATCCGGGTATATTTGGAGGTTCAAAAATCATTTCTTAGTCATTCAAGAAGCAAGCAACCGTGGCATTATCTTCGATTCAAGCCGAATATAGAGGTTTGGCTAATGCAGCTCAAGAAATCGTGTGGTTAAACTCTTTGCACACAGATCTTGGACTTCATTCTTCAACACCTCACAGTTTTGGTGACAACACAAGCTCACTACATCTAGCAGCTAATCCGGTATACCATGCTAGAACCAAGCATATTGAAGTCCACTACCATTACGTAAGGGAGAAGCTAATGAGCAAGGATATTCAACTATCCTATGTCTCTACAGATATGCAATGTGCAGAGATGTTGACTAAAGCTCTTGATGGTATAAAGTTAAGTAGATTCAAGTTGATGATTGGCTTGCAGGAAATCAAGGACAATTGAAGACTTATTTGGAGGCCAAGCATGTTACGCTTGAGGGGAAGCTGTTTGTGCATTTTACCCAAGCCTACATGCTTGATATGCTTGATATTATTTGATTTATGTTCATATGTGTAGTCATGTGAACACCTCTTGTAAAAGAGTACATTTTATCTCTTGTAATTGTAAAAAAGAAAAAGGAAAAGAATGGCTTACCTCATCCATGATGTAAAAAGAAAACTCGTGGCTCTAACTACCTAAAACCACGAATTAGTGAGCTGAGAGAATAACTCCTAAATTTGGGGATCACTTTTAGGTGGAGCCATTCGAACTTGAATTCAAAACGCCCTCCAAGAATAGCTATAAAAAGAGCAAGAAGGAAGAGGCGAATAGCAAGCCTTGTACGTGACCACTTCATGTCATTTTGTAGAGATTGAAGAGCTTACTCCATAGCTCTAAGATTCTACTCCCATTGTGCAAATATTCATTGCCAATGTGGTTGTAATCGTATGTGAATTTATACATTAATCATTCTCTACTTCTCTGTTTTGTTCTCTGCTATACTCACTTAGAGGAGTAACTTCAAAAGCTCATAATGCGAGCTATAGTCATCCATTTTCCGTGTTATAATGTGTGGTGGATAGCTCACAAAGTCTAGTTTCTGCATATAAATGTTCATGGTCATTGGATTTTTAGTATCGGAGAAATCTCCATTTTATTGCTCACTAGTCTATCTCTCTAGAGCCCGGAGAATGGCGGGCATGTTCTAGATTTTACTAAACATTGTTCTTAGTCTTTAGTTGATTATTTGAAGTGTTTTAACTTGGATTATCAATCTTGCTAAGTCTATTTTCTATGCCCAAAAGGAACATATCTAATTCCTACCAGGTTGACAGAACTTTTTATTTTTTCTATCATGTGTATATACAAAAATAGCAAGTTTTGGGAGCTAGTCATTTCGCAACTACTCTGTCTTAACTTAAACTTTTGAGATACATGTTCCAAAGTACTTGGCTGATATTTTGGTGGACTTAGAAAGCTCAAAGGGTCTACTAATCAACTCTGAAGTCTCAGTTGGCTGGTGTGAAGGGGGTTGTAGCAGCACCAACTCATCATCAGTTTGCATCGACCATCTCTCTTCACATTTTAGCTACTATAAACATCCAAAAATAAAAAACATTTCCGGTCCTACAACATCATCTAGCATAGTTTTTGAGATATCCAACTCAAGATGTGATGATCCAGGATGACACGTACCAGTTTTTTGTTTCTCTGACATCTGTAGTGGTCACGCCGTTATATGTCAGGGATACTTCATTGAGCTTCATTAGATTTATCTGCTAAGAGTGATGGCACATTTGTTTCTTGCCAGCTCACTCATTTGCGGACAGTAGGTTTTTCCTTATGTACTGATCTTTATGTATTGCACTTTTTGTATTCCTTTTTTTTAGGTCATTCTTGTACATTCATTTTTATGTAATAGAAGAAGAAGAAGAAGAAGAAGAAGATCATTCTTCCTTGCCTCATCTGAGTGTGTGCTTCTCTTTGATTGTGAGAGTGTGTGTGTGAGCTCTCTTCCTTATCTCCTTCCTCGTGACATGGTATCAGAGCCAGTGTGGTTATAGAGAGCTCATGTAGAAGGCGATAGTGAAGAGTACGCAGCAACGCGTGGAGAAAACACGATTCACAAATGACCTCTGTTTGCTATGAAAATTGGTGTGAAGGTAGAGGACCTTAAAATATTTTCGACCTCTGTTTGGAGCCCTCAATGTGGGGCCCACAGAAAAACCAGGTCAGTTTCAGAAACTGTAACTTGCATTGTGTTTGCCAACACTCATATATTTCAGATCCAGAATTTCAAGCGATTTCGTGTTCTGTTGATACAAGAAAACTATGTTTTTCTGAGATCAAACTGTCACGTCATAGTGCGATAGAGTTCAAGCAGAAGTGCTGCTTGTAGTGTTTCGTAGTGTTGTGAATTGCTACAGAAATGGCGAACGCAAATGGAATGAGTCAGCTTATGAGCGATAAGCTGGACAAGAACAACTTCCATGCTTGGAGATTGAGAATGAAGAATTTCCCGATGGGAAAAGGTTACTGGGAGTACATCAAAGGAGAGAATGAAAATGTTCCGTAGTTACCAGAAAGGAATCGGACTCCAGATCAGTTAAGAGCATATGCGGAGTAGAATCAAGGAGCACGAAATGTAATGTACTGGCTATCTGTTAGCATACAAGATAGCATGATTGGACACATATAGGATGCCAAGACTCCAAAAGAGGCTTGGAATAGTTTGATCACATTGTATGAGACCAATACAAAAGCACAGAAATTACAACTCGAGAACGAGCTGCATACATTGGAGAAGAAGGGCATGTCGGTAAGTGATTACACTCTGAAAATCAAAAGCATATGTGAGTCACTTGCATCTATTGGCGTGAATGTAGATGATGATGATAAGGTGGAAGTGTGCCTTTGTGGTTTAGGATCTACATATAAGCAGTTCAAAACTTCTATACAGACAAGGGAAAATATTCCAAGTTTTGCTAATTTGGTATCCATGCTGATCATTGAAGAAAAGAATCTTGGTGAGGATTCAAACTCCCAAAGGAAGCCCAGTTCTGAGCACGTATTCTACTTTGATAGAGGAAGATGCAGAGATATAGGTTTTGGAAGTGGAAGAGGAAGCAGTAACCAAGACCAAGGTCAACAACAAAATCATTCAGGAGGAAGAGGACAGTTTCGAGGTAGGGGGAGCCAAAGAGATCGTAGAAATTTCCAAAGAAATGATTCAGATAATGATAATAAAGGATGTTGGAATTGTGGTAAACCTGGACACTTTGAACATATTGCAGGTTCAAGAATCAAAATAACAGAAGGCAGCAGAATAACTATGCATCCACAAGTGCAAATGATTCCGAGAAGTTGTTCATGGTTCAACATCACATGATGAATGCGATGTTTGCTGGAGTTTCAAAATCAATTGATAATGTCTGGTATGTTGATTTAGGTGCTTCAAATCACATGACCAATCATGCAAAATGGTTTAGTACTTTGCAGAAATTGCCAGTTCCTGGATATGTTGAAATAGGTGATGATACATCACATCCTATTGAGCATACAAGAAACATAGCACTATCGATGGAGGATAGAAAGGTAAAACATCTTGCTAGCATGCTGCATATTCCAAATATAACAAAGAATCTGATTTCTGTGGGACAAATGGTTGACCAAGACAGGTTCAATGCTGATGGATTATATCTAGAAGAGTACAAGAAAGATGGATGATTGGTTGCCAAAGGAAACAAAGTGGGTAGGATATTGTAGCTCCGTGATGAGTAGCACCTCCTTTAATGTCAATCCGGGAAGACGTGAGGATGGTATGAAGACCTCGAGCAAGTGGCGGCACAAGTGCGTGAGTGAGAAGCACACAAGCATGCACACACATACACACACACGCGCACACACGGCAAGACAAAGAGAGAGAATCAATGGAGTGCTTTAGATTACTTTCACAAGCTCTTACAAGTTCGTTTCAATTACAATCTAACCTCAAAAATGAGCTCTCTAGCTCCTTTTATAGTTTTTGACTAGCTTTGGCCCTGTTCAGACTTAGTGTCCGGCCTAGTTAAAAATTAGGTTCCAGGGCTTATTTGAGGGCTCAAACGAGATCTAAAAAATATGAAAATTGGTACGATCGTACTTCTAATACTCCTCAAGCTCGAGGACTCCTCGGCTTGAACAAAATGGAGTTACTAAAAATAGATAATGGTATTTACAATGGTTTTTAGTGATGAAAATCACTATTTTTGTAGGGGATTCTTCTGAAAATTTGACATACACTTCTTGGAGCTCCCTACTTGCTCCCTTTCCCTGTGTGTCCACCTTTTGATGTGCTTCCATGCTTTGTCCTTGACTTTGAGCTTCAACACTCCCCCCCCTCTCGAGTCTGTCGTCCCTGACAGACCCTTGTTGTGGTGGTCGTTCCATGTAGTACGTTGAGAGGTAGCGTCCTTTGCGTCCACCAGGGGCGATCCCTCTTCCCAATGTATCTTGGTCGTTTGTCTGGTTCTTCACTTTGCCACTGTTATCTCTTGCAGTTTGTAGTCCCTTTGTACGTACTTCTGCCTTGTATTCCATCTGGGTGGTGCATTTGTGAGTTTTCCAAAACTGCTAGCTGCTCAAAGGATGTGGTCAATGTTGATTGTGAGCAACTCTCGGTGGTGGATGGCTCCCTTGTTCTTGTAGTGGTCACCGTGATGTCCTCTGATTCTTCCAAAGATGGCTTTCATAGTTTTCGTGCCAAATACTTGTAACCCATAATGGATGATGGTTAAGTGCATTAGTGCATGGGTTGAACAAATTATGTGCCGTGTGCATGGCCTTGTAATGTGGCCCTACGTATGCGTACTTGGATAATGCATGGCAAGAAGTATGGTGCAAGAATTGCGGGTCTTGAGCTAAGTGCTCAAGGGTATGCTGACGAAGAGGTTTCCTAAACTATCATGGTTATGGTGTTTCCAGAGTAAAGATACTTACCATGGAGAAGGTTGATGGATGTTTGTCTCTTCGTGTTGTACGCTCGGCCTTTGGGATGGAACATTGTTGATGAATGTCCATGTTGATTGTCCACTGATGAGATCTTTTGAGTGGTGGATCCTCTCTCCTCATATGCAGGAGTCTTCTCCTTCAGAACTACCTTTTGCAGATATCTCCTTGGATGCTCTGGTACATGAAGTAGTTAAGCCTCACTCAAGTTGCGGACCTTCAAGCTCTTCATTCCAGATAAGGCAGCAATAATCTCACTGCTGGCCGAGACACACTTCTATCCAAATTGATAAATGCCTAGTAATCAACAGTTCCACCTTCAACTAAGCGTGACTCATTCATGTTTCATAAGCCAAACCTGGGAACAAGCTCTCTCCCACTTTTCTTTCTCCCCCCTTTTTTTTTTTTTTTTTTTGAGAGAGAAAAGGATATCACAAAACAAGAACACAAAAGTTAGTATCAATAGAAATATTTGACATATGTCACTGTGCTCTTGTGCGTGGGATTCTCAAGTGTGGCTATGCACGGCCGTGTAATGTGGCCCTATATTAATGCATACTTTGGAAATGCATGACCTGAATGGTGCAAAGGACAGGGTTGTGCAAGGAGCACATGGTTGTTGCTCGTTCGAGGCTTTTGATGTCATTTGTGGAGATTGATGCCGATCTTGGTAGAGGTATCCATTGAGTCTCGAACTGATGTGATCCTCCTTATTGGAGTCCATTTTAGAACATCATTTGGCACTATAGAGGTCACTTCAGGCGTCTTTCTTATTCGATGCTTTCTGAACTGTGGTATCCAGTGTGGTTGACGCTTTGGTTCGGTGGAGACTACTTGCACTTTTGGCTTCCAAACCCATATCCTTTTTGCATGTCTTCTTACTAATGTTGAAGAGCTGATTTGATCTTCCTTTGGTCTCTGTACGTGGTTCTTACCCTTTTCTCTTTTTGGCTTCTTTGTTGAAACCTTTTGCATGTGGGAGAACAAAGGTTGTTGTGGATGTAGGAGCTTCTTAGGTACCCACATCTGTAATTGCCCTTGTTGAGCTGCAGCTAACTTCTTAGGCACCCAAACTTGTTGGATACCTTGTGATTGAGCTTGTCTGAGCTGCTTCCTTCGTCTTCTGGCCTGGTTGGTTTGCATGGATGGAATTTGTGGGGGCAAGGTTGGTGGTTGCTCTCCTTTGCGTACCCATATCTGCTTCATCGGTTGAGTTGTTCTGCTTCGCGCGTTCTTTTGGTCTCTCGTCCGGGGAGTCTTTAGTGATTGATTTGCCCTTAGTTGCTGCCTCCTTCTGGCCCTTGGAAAAGAAGGGAGTTCCTTTGCATCTCTGACTCCTTTTTTGCGAATATCATTCCTCTGCAACACATAGTTTTGGACAAGAACAACATGGTCATCTTCATGTGTATTCCTGGAAGGACCAGGAGTCTGTGCCTTTCCTAGTTCCTTGAGTGCTCCATTATCTAACTCTACTATAATTCGACTATGATTGACCCAAATCTGAAGAAGTCCACTTCTTAGGTTCAAGTGGACTGCTTGGTCATAGATCCAATCTTGACCCAAGACAAGGGGTTCAGTGAGATCCTCATCTTGACACACTAGTACTTTAACTGTCATTGCCTCATCATGAATGTAGAGGGGAAGTTCCACCTCGCCCATGCAAGGGGTTTCCACGCCGCCCAATCCTATGAGATACGCTTCCATAGGATTGACAGCTAACTGCAACTCTTGACAGTAAGACAATTTAACAGCACTAGTGGCTGCACCTGAGTCAATCAAGGCTCTTACGGTCCTTGCACTCTTTCCTTGTCCTATATCTAGGGTTATGAAGGGACGTCGATCAATTATCCTATGCGAGCTTGTTCCTGCGACTTCACACATGGCCATAGGATATTCTTGATCTGCATTGTCATCTGTTCTAGTCTGATCTCGGCCTTGCCTTCGTAACTTCATCCTTCTGATGCGTTCTAAAGCTTCTGCTTGAGCTTCTTCTCGAACTCGCTTTTCTTCCTCTTTGCGTTTCTTAGCAGTGTTGAGTCGGCTGAGCATTTCCTCCGTGAGGGGTTCCTGATACAACTTGACTCTGCAACCGCTAATATAGTTTGGGAGAACATCACCTTCTAACGTGGCTAGTTGTACTGCTCCGCTCGTGGAGATCCTATTGATGATCATTGGTCCGTAGCCTCTCTTTTCTAGCTTCCTTGCGTGTTGTTTCAGTGTATAGACTAAAACTAGATCTCCTGCTTTCAAACCCTTATCCTTTACGTGGGCATCAAAGTATGCCTTCTGTCTCTTCTTGGCTGCATATATTCCTGCAGCGGCTCTCAGTCTTGTTTCTCCTAATCGTTCAAGGTCAAAGATCCTAGAGGAGAGCTCATGACCTGTCCATTCGTGCTCTTGTGCTACTTTCAACGTAGGAATCAGGAAATCCAAGGGTAGCACAGCGTTTTGGCCGAATACCATCTGAAAGGGGGTGGCTTGGAGTACCGTTTTGTAGGCAACTCGGTATGCCCAAACAGCATGGTGTAGCTGTTTGTCCCAATCAGAGCGTTTAGTGTTCACTAATTTTGTCAGTACATTGCATAAGATCTTATTAGTGCTCTCAGCTTGTCCATTAGCTTGAGGGTGATAGGGGGCAGACTTCTTGTGTATTACCAAGAATTCTTGGAGTAGATTTTCAATCACTTCATTTAAGAAATGAGTGCCTCTATCACTTACCAGCTCGATAGGTAGCCCGTATCTTGTGAATACATTCTCAAACAAGAATTTGGCAGTTGTCTGAGCATCGTTCTTTGTCGTAGCCTTTACCTCTACCCACTTAGTTAGATAGTCTGTTGCAACAATGATGTATTCCGCATGAGAACCCTTCGCTGGGGGATTAATAGGACCTACGAAGTCTATTCCCCACTTAGAGAATGCACGACCACCCATCATAGGTTTCAGTGGCATCTCATCTTTGCGTATAGGATACTGAGTCCTTTGACAGACATCACACCGTTTCACATAGGTATGTGCATCCATGTGAAGGGTAGGCCACCAGAAGCCCGCAAATAGTATTGCCTTGATCACCCGATCTGGTCCAAAGTGTTCTCCTGCTACACCTTGGTGAGCAGTTTCTAAGATCTTAAGATACTCACTTTCATGGACACACAGTCTCAGGTAACCATCCTTACCGCGCTTGTATAGATTATCACCAACGAGTGAATAATCCTGGGCTTCTTGTTCTAAACTCCTTTTCCTAGCCAGAGTCATGTCTGGAGGGAATGTGTTTGTCCTCAAGAATAATACTAGGGGTTCACTCCAATCTGGCACAATGGATACTTGATAAAGAGTGGCATGTTCCACTGGTGGTTTAGTGCAACAGATTGGGCATTCCTTGCACAACTTTTGGACATCCGCTTCCATAGTTGGCCAATGCACTCCGAATCTCTTTAGAGTCTGTAAAGTTCGTTGCTTTGAATGGTGTTGCTCTAACGCACCTACATGTGCTAATTGCAACCATTTAGCGTACTCATCCTCTTCTACGCAACAAGCCAAGATCCCTTGATCTGTGTGCTTGTACATGCTTCCTGCCATGATGTGGTATTTTTGGGCTTTTACAACCTCTCTATTCCGTGTGTTTACCACTGGATGGTTAGGCCCGTATGTCAAGACTGGTACCAATGGCTTAGCCCACTGCGGCACCACCTCCAAATTAAATAGGTAAGCATCAGGAAGGTCATCTGATACTCCTTGTGGGGCTTCTCCAGACGTGAGTCTAGAGAGATGATCTGCTCTCAAGTGAGTCCTCCCTTTTCTTACCACGACCTCAAAATCATATTCCATTAGCAAGAGAAACCATCTTACTAATCTTCCCGTATTGCATGGCTTGTTTACTAGGTATAACAATGCCTGATGATCAGTAAAAAATTTAAACTTATTTGCAAGCAAATAGTGTCTAAATTTCTTGACTGCATATACCATGCCTAATCCTTCGCGCTCTGTAGTGGTGTAATTTCGTTCAGCCGCATTCAATTGTCTACTGGCATAGGCAATTGGAAGATCCATATTACCTTCACCAGTAGGTTGTGCAAGCACACATCCAATGGCATAATTGGATGCATCCACATGAACATGGAATGGCTTATTCCAATCTGGTGTGGTCAAGATTGGTGCTGAACATAATCTTCGTTTAAGTTCCTGGAAGGAATTCTCACATTCATCCGTCCACTCAAAGTTAGTCAGAAGTCCGTACATGGGCTTTGCGATGACCGCATACATGTGGATGAAACGTCGGTAATACCCACAGTGCCCCATGAAAGCTTGTACTTCCTTGACATTCTTTGGCCTAGGTAGCTCTGCTATGGCTCTCACTTTTTCTTCGTCGGTAGATATGCCATTCTTTGACACTATGTGTCCTAGAATCTTGCCTTGCCTGACCATAAAAACGCACTTTTCTGGGTTCAGGCAGACTTGGTACTCTCTACATTTGTCAAAGATTTGTTTGAGTTCAGGAATATGGGTTTGTCTAACATTAGAATGAGCACAGAGATCATCAACATAGACTTCTAAACTCTTCCTCAGGAACTCCTTAAACACATGGCACATCAGCCTCTGGAAGGTGGCTGGTGCATTGGTAAGCCCAAATGGCATTACTCTAAAAGCAAAAATGCCCCATTCTGTGGCAAAGGCTGTCTTATGCTGATCCTCTGGAGCTATGGCTACTTGATTGTAGCCCGAAAATCCATCGAGGAAGCTGTACACTTCCTTGCCTGCCACTCTTTCTAAGAGATGTTCTGTGATGGGAAGCGGATAGTTATCTCGAATCGTGGCGGCATTAATCTTTTTCAAGTTAATGCACACACGCAGTTTGCCATTCTTCTTGGGCACCACTACGATGGGGGATACCCATTCAGTGTGCTCAATTTCATAGATAAATCCGGCTTCGACCAGTCTATCTATCTCTTCTTTGATCTTAGCAGCGTAATTATCGTTATATGTATAAGGCTTTTGCTTAGAGGGTTTGGCATCTGAAGTCATGGGGATGGTGTGCGAGCATATGTCCGGGTCAACCCCTTTCAAATCCTTGTAACTCCAAGCGAATACGTCTCTGTATTCTCTTAGCAAGGCAATCAATTCGTGCTCTTCTTCCGCTGTTAGGTCATGACCTATGTACGTACATCTCTCCTCTCCTTCTTCTAGGGCAACTACAATTTTCTTGGTGGTTTCTTTGTTATCATAGGCCTCTCCTGCTTGTGCCTCTCTTTTAGGCATTCTTATCATGACTCTCCTATCATCTATCTCATACTTCTTAAAATTTTCGGGGACCTTAAACAAAGATTCTTCCTCTTCTGGTGAGACTTCTTTCTTCTTTCGTTTCTTTCCTTCTTCCTTCGGGGTCATATGCGTTGCTAATCTTACATCATTTGTAACTTCTCCATGCCTCTGGGGTTGAAATTCTACTTCATTGAAGTATTCTTCATCTGATGCAAATGGTGGGTCCATAATGATTGACTCTAGATCGGAGTCACTTGCATCCTCAAATGCATCAGGGCTAGGTTCGCATTCTTCTAGAACTGCCTCTCCCATGATTGGCTCTATGGAGAAGACTGAAATATCATAGCCATCCTCATCACAGTGAGGTGTCCATTGTTCTTCGTTGATGGCTACGTCCATTGTTGCTAAGATTTCTGCCCAACCGTGAGGTTCAAATTCTTCGTCTGGAAAAACTACAGGTGCATAGGCTGGGTCTTGGATTGATCTATGGGTTTCTTTCGCACCTACCTCTCTGGCTTTCTCTCTCTTCTCTTCTTCTACTGCTACCTTGCACATCCATAAGTGAGTATCTTCATGCATCCATGAGGATCTCGACCCTATGGAATGCACCGATTCTGTATCATCTTTGGCTCTATGGATGGGATTCCATTGGATAGGAGGGACATCTCTATGGGAATAATCCTTGAGATTGACTTTGGTTGTAACACCTAAGTGCTGCAGGTACAAAGGATTGGTCCCCCAATCCTGTACCACTTGCAACTGTCGCATGAATGGTCTTCCTAAAATCATCTCATAGGCATGATTTTTGCTGAAGTCACATATGGCAAAGGTATGTTCAAACTCGACACCACAAGTGGTGAGAGTTATTCCTTCTAGCAATCCTAGGGGTCTCTCTATGTGACCATCGGCCATCTGCAATTTCATTCTCGTCGGCCTGAGTGCCGGCTTGCCCCAACGCTTCCATAAGGAGGTGGTGGCAATTGCAACTCCTGCACCTGAGTCCAAAATTGCCTTGGTGGTGTACTCCTGGTAGGTAATGGGAAGATAGGTGTTCCCTTCTTCACCTTCGCACATATCTCCTATCTTATCCAAGGGAATTTCTGGCACTGTCCTATGGGATCCTACCCGGGAATGAGGTTTTGCAACTTCAGTTACTCGACTGGCTGCACATTTCCGCGCGTTTAGTCTATCCTCAGGCAGTTCTTCCAAAGTGAGATCGCGTTGCACCTTGGTGTTCGTTACTACCTCCGTGTTCCTTGGTATGACTGAGTCGTCGTTCCTTACCATGACTGTGGGTGCTCTCATACATGTGGACTTTGCTTCCCATGGGCCTGTGAAGTGGGGTAACTCTTGTATGGAATTAGACTCAAAGTCCAATCTCTCATGAGACTGAGCACTCTCATGTTCCCCGTAAATAGATGGGATGTCTTGTGGGAATTGGTCGTGTGCATCGTCCACAAGTTCAAAAGGAGGGGCGACCTCGCTTTCGTTATCCCATTTGTCTTCTTGAATCTCTCGTAGGAAGTCTGGTGCAAACCGATTCATAGAAGAAGAAGTGTCTGGCTCCGTGGAATTGGGCACATAAGCAACCTGGGAAGGAGGGCTTATTCTATCGTTGGCTCTCTCCTCGTTCTCACGGATGGCTGGAGCGCAAGCTCCCTGGGGAGGGTTACTCATTCTATTACTTTTCTGGACAGGCTCATACGCTCCCTGAGAAGGAGTGTAGGCAGGCTGTGGAGGTACGTGAGCTTCCGAGGGAGGCTCATGTGCCTTTTGGGGGGGAAGATAAGCTTCTTGAGGAGGCACATGGGCTTCTTGAAGAGGCTGGCTTATCCGTTCTCTTGCCCTTTCCTTTCTTTGAGGGGTAGGTTCCTTTTTTGACTGTGCAATTAGCCGCTCTATTCTTTCTAAGGAGGGGAAACTGTCTGGTTTAGTGGAATTGGCCACATAAACTTTCGGTTGGGAATGATTCATGTTTTTGCTTGCTTTTCCTTGGTCTTGATTTTTTTCTTCCTTGTCAGATCTTGCAATTATCCTCTCTAACTTCTCTAGGAATCCATCCAAGTGTAATTGCGTTTTGGCTGAGCCTGAGTAATTGAAAAGGCGACTGGCTTCAAACATAGTCTGAGCCAATGCGACCATTTTCGCGCATAGTTTGGTTCTTTCTATCTCTAGGTCAGCTCTAGGATAGCACTTGTCATGATCCGTGACGTTTGGCCCTTCTTGGATTCTGGCCTGATATGCTTTAAGCATCATGTCTATGTCTTCGGGAGTGGGATCAGCTAATACCGATCCTGTTTGGGGTGGTGGGTGGGTTACGTGGGCTGTCTTAGAGGGTGAAGGGATGGAGGGTGATGGGGATGGTAGCGGTGGGAATGTGTGAGAGTGCGGTTGAGATGTGATCTCTATGATTTTGGCCTTGGTTTCTCGCAGACTTTCCTCAAGTTCACTCATCTTCTTTGCCCATTGCCTTTTCATGCGTTCGCGGCTATCTCTCCAAGCTCTTGTTCTCTTTTTATTTTGGCTCTCAGTATCGCTAGCATCTGGGCTCTTTTCCTGGCCTACCCCTTGGTTTTGCTGCAATGCCTGAGCCCTAGTGACTACCTGTACTGGTGCAGTGGAAGTGACACTTCCTGAGGAGTCTACCACTAACCCAACAACGTTGATAGGGGTGATTTTTGGCATGCTATTGGGGTTCTTTGGGCAATCTCGTAAGAGATGCTCTTTTCCGCAGTCTTGGCAAAAGCCTTGGATAGTCACGGACTGAGTTTGTGTAGGCGGAGGTAAGGGACAATCACGAATGAGGTGATCTCCTTGGCATATGTAGCACGGTCCTCTTGGGAATGGAGGTCTTACTTGCCTAGATTGAGGCCTAGGATTGGGGTTTGTATACATGACGTTCGTGTAATCTGACTCCCAACTAGGTTCATTTGCCTCTTCACTATAATAGGACTCACCATGCTCAGGAGACTGCATGTAGTAGGCCTGGGGGCTATCAACATGTGTGGAATCAAAGCTATGGTCACTTGGGTCACTTTCAGAAAGCAAGGATGTTACAGGGACTATAGCTCTATTCAGGTTCTCTTCTGCAGCAGTATACTTAACCGGAATCACATTAGCTGGGGCTGGGGGTTGTTGTGCTAGCACAGGCTGAGGCCTTTGTTGGCTTTGATATTGAGGTTGGAAATTTTGTTGTGGCCTGCCACATGGTTGTGGAGGGTACTGGTTCTGGTATCTGCCTTGTTGGTAGGGCTGAGGGTAGGGTTGCCTAACCGCCTGCTTGTTGTATGGGCAATCTTGTGCGGTGTGGTTGGTGTATCTCCGTTCTATGGTGCAGTACTGGCTACTAGGGTTTACTTGGGGTTGAGCCATAATGGGACAGACGTTCGCCATATGGTCACCACCGCATGTATAGCACCTTTTCATAGGAGCAAACCTTGGAATTTGTTTGCTAGTTACACCTAATTTCTGGGCCACTTTCTCTGCGAGTTCCTCAATTGATGTGGCTTGTGTGGAAGATTGACTAGATGCACTATCTGAATCTTTGTAAATTTTGGACAGCTCTAGCTCTTCTCCTAGGTTATCTTCAATGTCAATGCACATACGTACACACTCTTCTATAGTCCTAGGGTCTTTCAGATACACGTAGGATCTCAATTTTGGACTCAGCAATCCGTCAAGGAATAAAGCTACTTGTTTGGCAGATGTGGGTAGCTCCGAAATGGGACATCTTTCGAGGTATTGCCTAAATCTTCTTCCGGCCAATCTGACAGTCTCTTGGGGGGTCTGTTTGAAGCTGTGAATCAATGAGGAGGTATTGTGTCTTATGCCACTCTTGGAGAACTCAATGATAAATGCTTCTAGGAGTTGGTCTATGCTCCTAAACTGGCGCTCATCCAATGGCTGAAACCATGTAAGTGCCGTATTCCTCAGGGTTAGACCGAAGGCATTGTACTGCGTGAATAGATCCTCAACTTGTTCGGCTCTCAAGACTTGCTTGAACTCCGCCACATGATCATAGGGATCTCCTGTGCCGTCAAAGTAATTCTTCATTGACTTAACTAGCTGGGTGGGTCTCAAAGTTCTTGTGTGCTCTCTAGGCCTCGGCAGAGGGAATCCATCTACATTTCTTTGGTTCCTGTGGGCTCTAAGCATCTCAGGTTCTACCCTATTCGTCTCCGTTCTCGTTCTTTCTCTGCCCCCTGGATTGGCAAAACTTACTTCTGGTCTATCTTTACTTCTGTCTCTTTGCATACCAAGAGCCTGGGATGTTCCAGCTCCAGGGTGACCATAGGAGACATTTGATCTTGGTTGGGGGAAAATGAATTCGCCCTTCCAAGTGTAAGCATGCCTATCATTTTCTGTCACCACAAAGATCCGTTCTGAAGCGTGATCTAAGTAGGTCACTCTACCTGGGCTATCTGGATCCTTAAACTCATAGATCATGATATTTCCTATATCAGTTGACTGATTGGATTTATACCTCCAAAAGGCTTCATCAGTTTCTCGATTGATAAGCAACTCTATGCTCTTGTTGTCTTGGGGTACCCACTCAGGCGTGATAATCCTAGTGAGAACTGATTTACCTCGAGGGGTTCTAGGTTCCGCACCCATGTTCCCTTGTTCCAGGTCACCTAAGTCCGCTTCTGAGATTACATTCCCAAAGTCATCTGTCCTATCAGGGTGACTAGTGACTACATATATAGTTCCTTCCTTGTCCAGGTATGCACCGTTTTCAAACTTGACAGCTGGGTGCTCTAATCCTATGGATTGGTCAGGGTTTTTAATCTGGACCACGGATCTTCCTAGGCCGTCCTCATAGATGCTAGCACCTAGTCGGTTGGTCCTAAGATATTCCAGCTGTGTTTTGTAAGGGCCTTCTACCCTGTACAAATAAGGCACTCCTGAACTTCCCGTGGGTCTGTCCATACCTTGAGACATCCCTGATTCACTGGTATCAGAGCTGGGGTAGTGAGAGTGGTGGCTCAACTGCTGGGCCCAAGACCTTGCAGTGTGATTGACACTAGCCTCTGAAGACCTAAGGCTTTGTCTTTCCCTTGCTAAATGTCGTCCTGATCTAAGGTTCATATGCCTAACTGATTAGTCCAATTTTTTTGCCCAGAGTACAACCTCGTTGCCGATCAATTGGTATTAGTTACTTGATTCTTTTTTTAGTTAATTATTGTGTTTATGGTCTTGTCTGATATCACGTCGTCAGGAATACTTGAATGTTCTTCGTGCTTTCAGATTGATCGCTCCACGTTAGGTTCTTTTCCTTTATGTTATCGACAGTACAGTAACTCAGTTTTTAGCTTGAACTTGAGTTTTTAGATAATCTTCAACTTGATAACTGCCTATCGTCCACCTGACTTACTCCTACCTCTTCTCGTTCTTAGCTTGAGCTAGGAAATGACAGAGGGGGTTGAGAATATTCCAACCTTACTTGTTGATCCCTTGCTTTATGGTGCTCAAGAACCCGGTTCTCAAGCTTGCAAAGAAACCTTGCTTTGTATGCTCTCCGTTGCTCTCAATGAACCTATAAAAGTCCCACGGTTAGCTCAATGCTTAGATTCAAAGGACACAACCAACCACTTTCATTCATGTAACACAAACACACATTTGCATTGTGACTTTTAGGAAAATAATTCTAAAGATCCCTGACTTTGATCCCCCTGGGTATGGTCAACTTCAAAATACCCTCTCTGAAAATCAACGCATTATCTTTATAAAAAACAGTTGAGGGCGTGTAGTATATGCCACGAGCTTTCCAACAAGCCCAAGAGCTCAAAAATTGGATTTCGTATGAAAAAGTTATGACTGTTCAGGGTTTAGGGAGTTAAATCAGGATTCAATACAAGCTAACAGTCAAACAGGAATACTCGAGTAGCTTGTGGCACGGCCTCGCGATGCAATACTACACCCTAGTGTTTGTCCCACACTCAATCAAAATTTAGACCAATGATTTTGCCTTGAAAATTTGACCTAATTTGCCCTTCTAACGCGTTTGCAAAGTCTGTCGGTCGCGATTGACAGGTCAGTCGCGATCGACGTGTCGATCGCGATTGACAGGTCCGTCGTGGCTGTCAGTCGCGATTGACTGGTCAGTCGCAATTGACACGTGGCCGAAAAGTCAATCAATCGTGGTCAAAGCGTCGTTGACTCTGTCGGTCGCGATTGATGAGTCGATCGCGATTGACAGGTCGGTCGCGAGGGTCTGTCGATCGTGGTCAAACAGTCGTTGACTGTGTCGGTCGCGATTGACAGAGCCGTCGTGGTCTGTCCGTCGTGGTCAAACAGTCGTTGACTGTGTCGGTCGCGATTGATGAGTCGGTCGCGATTGATGACTCGATCGCGATTGACACGTGTCACGCGTATGGTCAGTCGGTCGTGGTCAATCGGTCGTTGACCCTGTCGGTCGCGATTGACAGAGCCGTCGTGGGCTGTCGATCGCGATTGACGTGTCAATCGCGATTGACAGGTCTGTCCGTCGTGGTTTGTCGGTCGCGATTGACAGAAATATGTGGAATTTCAAAAAACTAAACACATTTTTGGGAAGCTCTAGGCCTGTAGGTCATGGATATGCACTTTGTTTAGCAATTAGAGCAATTTTTCTGTCGGTCGCGATTGACAGAGCTCGGCGACACACAGACAGTTACTCAGATTTCCGTACCTGCGCAAGGTGCTGGGGATGATGATGCGGCCTGTACCTGCAGAATGCTCACAAAACATGCAAAAAATAGCACATGCAAATTCGCTCTCTCGCTCTCTCTCACAAGTGAATTGAGGGAAATGAGGTGGAGATGGGGATATAGTCAAAAAACTGAAATTTTCGCGATGATGGAGATGGACGTGGGAGATGGTGATGATGATGATGGTGATGATGATAGTGAAAAAAGTAAAAGAAAATCGATGAGCGTGAAGAAAATACCTACAACTCCAACGCGTCAACTCTACGTCTTACCATCACACGCTCGTCCTCAAAGCTCGATCCCCGGCAACGGCGCCAAAATTTGGTGTAGCTCCGTGATGAGTAGCATCTCCTTTAATGTCAATCCGGGAAGACGTGAGGATGGTATGAAGACCTCGAGCAAGTGGCGGCACAAGTGCGTGAGTGAGAAGCACACAAGCATGCACACACATACACACACACGCGCACACACGGCAAGACAAAGAGAGAGAATCAATGGAGTGCTTTAGATTACTTTCACAAGCTCTTACAAGTTCGTTTCAATTACAATCTAACCTCAAAAATGAGCTCTCTAGCTCCTTTTATAGTTTTTGACTAGCTTTGGCCCTGTTCAGACCTAGTGTCCGGCCTAGTTAAAAATTAGGTTCCAGGGCTTATTTGAGGGCTCAAACGAGATCTAAAAAATATGAAAATTGGTACGATGGTACTTCTAATACTCCTCAAGCTCGAGGACTCCTCGGCTTGAACAAAATGGAGTTACTAAAAATAGATAATGGTATTTACAATGGTTTTTAGTGATGAAAATCACTATTTTTGTAGGGGATTCTTCTGAAAATTTGACATACACTTCTTGGAGCTCCCTACTTGCTCCCTTTCCCTGTGTGTCCACCTTTTGATGTGCTTCCATGCTTTGTCCTTGACTTTGAGCTTCAACAGATATTCACCTTAAATGTGAAGATTCTTGAAATGAATGCATCCATGTTTGCAAAAGGTGAAGGAGTTATTGCAGATATAGAGATGTGGCACAAACGGATTGGACATGCAAACTTGCAAAGGCTGAAATTGATGCAGTCAAAGAAGATTGTCCATGGACTACCGAATTTCAAAGTTGCAGAAATGCAAAAGGTATGTACATCATGTAAATTTGGTAAACAGTCAAGAGCATCATTTCCACATGACAAGCATGTTAGTGAGAATGTACTACAAGTAGTACATACAGATGTTTTGGGTCCTGCAAAGACCACATCTATGGGTGGTTGCAGGTTTTATGCTACTTTCATTGATGACCATACACGCAAAGTATGGGTATATTTCATGAAAGAGAAGACCGAGGTATTCACTCACTTCCAGAATTTTAAAGCTATGGTGGAAAAGTAGATAGGGAAGTACACTCAGACATTAAGATCTGATGGAGGAGGTGAGTACATGTCAAATGAGTTCAGCAATTTTCTAAAAAATCATGGAATTTGGCGTCAGTATTCATGCAGGTACAGAGCACAACACAATGGCATTGTTGAATGCAAAAATAGACATATTGCAAAAATAGCAAGAGCCTTGATGGCTGAGAAGAATATGCCTCATTGTTATTGGGCAGAAGTTGTGCATACTGTTGTATACATCATGAACAGAACTCTAACTGCTACTGTACATTAAGTTACACCTGAAGAGAAGTTTACAAGTAAAAAGCCAAACTTATCACATCTAAAATTTTTTGGTTGTATAGCATATGTACATGTCTTGATGAATTGAGGACAAAGCTTGATCCAAAAGCAAAAAAGTGTGTCTTCATTGGATACTCCCTTGAGCAAAAGGGATATAAATATTATAACTCAATCACACGATTGGTAAAGGTGAGAGAGATGTGGTATTTGATGAAATGTCAAGCTTCTATGCAAATGCTAAAGAAGGACTGAATCTTGAACCAAATGACAAGGATAATGCTGAAAAATCAAGTGCAAAATCTCAAGTTTTGAGTGGACCAAATGCATCACCAAGCAATAGTTCCAACTCAAATCCATGGAGTAGAAGATTGCGTGGACATTTTAGTCCAGAAAATTCATCAAATACATCCAAGAAAGGTAAAGAAAAGCTTTCTATAGGTCATAAAACATGTGCAAGCTTTGAAGACGTTGATGGAGATTCAAGCGGTTCAGAAAAGAGTCTTGATGAGGAACTTGGATTGCCCTCTGTGAAGACTCTAGGAGTAAGAAAGGCAAATGCAGATGATACAAGGAGAAGTGACCCAAGACCAAGAAGATCTAGGAGGATGCGTAATTCAGTGCAACGATTGACATATGATAGTTACATGGCTTGTCATTGTGCCTACTTGAAAAAGGTAATACACAATGCCGAACCTTCTTGTTTTGAAGATGCAATTGGTAATGCAGATTGGGAAAAAGCTATGGATGAAGAGATGGTTGCAGTTTATGGAATCGATATATGGAAAGTGGTTCCATTGCTGCAAGGAAACAAGCCCATAGACTGCAAATGGGTTTACAAGGTAAAGCACAATGTTGATGGTAACATAAGCAGGTATAAGAAAGGATTGATAGCTAAAGGATATGCACAAACATATGGCATTGATTATGAGGAAACATTCAGCCCTATCTCTAAAATATCTACTGTCAGAACACTTGTTGCATTAGCTACAGCAAAAGGATGGACTTTGCATCAAATGGATGTGAAGAATGCTTTCCTACATGGTGAGTTGCAGGAAGAAGTATATATGGAACAACCACAAGGATATGAAGATTCAAAAGATCTAGAATATGTTTGCAGGTTGCAAAAGGCTTTGTATGGGCTGAAGCAAGCCCCTTGTGCATGGCATGCAAGGATTGCTTATTGTTGGTGCATTTTACCCAAGCCTACATGCTTGATATATTTCAAATAATCATCATTTGTAAGTCACATGAGTAGTCATGTGAACACCTCTTGTAAAAAGAGTTCATTTTTATCTCTTGTAATTGAAAAAAGAAAAAGGAAAAGGATGGCTTACCTCATGCATGAGATAAAAGCAATTTCGTGGCTCTAACTACCAAAACCCACGACCTTTTGAGCTGAGGGAATATCTCCTAACTTTGTGGATCACTTTTAGGTGGAGCCATTCGAATTCGAATTCAAAACTCCCTCCAAGAATAGCTATAAAAGGAGCAAGAAGGAAGAGGCGATTAGCAAGCCTTGTACGTGACCACTTCATGTCATTTTGTAGAGATTGAAGAGCTTACTCCATAGCTCTATCATTCTACTCCCATTGTGCAAAGATTCATTGCCAATATGGTTGTAATCATATATGAATTTATACATTTATCATCATTCACTTCTCTGTTTTGTTCTCTGCTATACTCACTCAGAGCAGTACCTTCAGAAGGTTATATCTCAAGTTCTACTGATCCTTTTTTAGCGATTTTATGTGTGTTGGATAGTTCTTACTGTCTAGAGTCTGCATATCAAGTTTCAAGGTCATTGGATTTATAGTTTTGGAGATAGCTGCATTTTACTACTCACTAGTCAATCTCTCCAAAGCCCAGAGAATGGTGGGCATGTTCCAGAAATTGATAAATCTTTTTCTCAGTGCTCAGTCCATCCTTTGACGTGTTTTAAATTGGATTGGGAAGCTTGCTAAGTCTATTTGCTATGCCCAAAAGGAATTTTTCTAATTCCAACCAGGTTGAGAGCACTGTTCATTTTTTCTAGCAGGTGTATGTCCAAAAATAGCAAGTTTTGGGAGCTAGTCATTTCGCAACTAGTCTATCTTGACTTAAACTTTTGGGATACATGTTCCAAAGTACTTGGCTGATATTTTGGTGGATTTAGGAAGCTTAAAGGGTCTACTAATCAACTCTCAAGTCTCAGTTGGCTGGTGTGAAGCTGGTTGTAGCAGCACCTACTCATCTTTGGATTGCATCCACCATCTCTCTTCATAGTGGTATCAGAGCATAGTCAAGCAACATGGGAGATGGATTTCCATCAACAATTGAAAAATTGGATTGAAACAACTACCCGGCATGGTCTCTAAGGATGGAGGCTTACCTTCAAGGGATGAATCTATATGGATTCATATCCCGAGATGAAGCAATGCCAACCATGAGGAACAAAGGGCAACCATCACATGAAGAAGTGGAAGGACTTTCGAATTGGTGTTCGAAGGATGCACTTGCAAGGTCCTATATTCTAAACTCAATCTCTGATTTTCTTTTACCTCATGTCAAGGGATGCAAGAAATCAAGAGAGACCTGGAATGCACTTGCTTCTTTCTTCTCTTCCAACACTCGAGCAAGGAAGAACCAATTGTGGATGGAGTTCACAACAATGAAGAAAAGCCCGAAGCAAAATGTGACTGATTATGTCACAAAGATGAAGGAGATTTCCGACCAACTTGGAAGCATTGGAGAGGTAATTGGAGAGGAGCAAATCATAAGACAAATCATGAATGGAATCAAAGCAGACAACAAGTGGGAGTCATTCACAACAGCCATGGATTTATACATGGATAAGCATGTACCCGACCTCAACACACTCATGGGCCAACTCTTCACACATGAAGCAAAGATTAGCAAAGGTGGTGAGTCCTCAAGAGGTAATCAAACTTCTACCTTATATTCTGATAAAGCTAAGGTCAAGGACAAGTCAAAGAAAAGGAAGAATGAAGATGAAGGAAGCTCTTTCCAAGCAAACTTTGCAGGTAGAGGAAGAGCTAGAGGAAGAGGCAGAGGTGGAAAGCAAGGCAGGGGGGGATTCCAATCATCTCAACCTTGCAACATATGTGGCTTATCTAACCATACTACTGAAGAATGTTTCAGGAACCCGAGGAACTCAAGAGGAAAAGGATTCAATAGAGGTGGCTATGGATCAAATAGAGGTAGATACAATGGAGGCTACAACAACAATTACTACAACAACAACAACTATCAAAGTGGCCATAGAGGAAGAAGAGATTACAATAACTATGCAGAGGACCAAAGTCAAGAAGATTCATTATTGATTATGAATCTATCAGCGAAGAAGGGTAAGGATGATGATCACATATTTTACATTGATTCGGGATGCTCGAACCATGTAGCAAGAAATGTGGCTTTACTTTCTGATTTGGAAGATCCTCATAACAAGCATGAAGTGCAGACAGGAGATGACACAAAGCACTCAGTGGAGAAGATAGGTAATGTGAAGACATTAGATGGAAATATGAACCTATTAAGCAAAGTCTTGTATGTCCCTACAATTACCAAACAATTAATAAGTGTTGGACAGATTGTTGAAAAAGGATTGCAGGTTAGATTCAATCGATTTGGAGCATATGTTGAAGATCCAAGGCAAGGCTTTCGAAGGATTACCAAAGGAGAAAAGACAGGAAGGCTTTTCACTTTTGAAGTGGAAGGTACAAAGAAAATAGCTTTGTTTAGATATGGATCTTAAACTGTTACAGAGTTGGAGATATGACACAAAAGGCTTGCTCACATTGGTGAGAGGACACTCAAACAAATTTGTAGGGACCAAAGTGTACTTGGTTTGCCTAATATCACAAGGCAACACATGATTTATAAGTGTGAAGCTTGTCAACTCGGCAAGGCTCATAGACAACCTTTCAATAAGAAAGGATATATGTATCAAAATCCTTTGGATCTAGTGCACACGGATGTGTGGGGTCCAAGTAAGGAGCCATCTATATCAGGCTCAAGATATTATGTGTCTTTCATAGATGATTGTAGCAGGTGGACCATTCTATTTTTCATGAAGCACAAGGATGAAGTGTTTAATTGCTTTAAGAAGTATATTGCTCTTGTTGAAAACCAAATAGGTAGGACTTTGAAACGATATAGATCAGATGGTGGAGGAGAATACTTCTCTTATGAATTTGATGCCTTCTTGCATGAAAGAGGCATTAAAAGGGAAGTCACTACAAGGTATACACTCGAACTCAATGGTGTAGCAGAGAGGAGGAACAGAGCTATTGTCAAAGCAGCAAGGTCCATGCTCAACGAAAAGGGATTGCCAAACTACCTATGGGTAGAGGCTGTGTCTACAGCCACATATCTCATAAATAGACTTCCATCTAGGTCACTAGATGGAACCACTCCATATGAAGTGTGGAATGGAAAAAGACCTAGTCTAGAGCATTGCAAAATCTTTGGATGCTTAGCCTATGCTCACATTCCTTCTCAAGTAAGAGGGAAATTGGATCCCAAGGCAGAGAAGTGTGAATTCATTGGTTATGATCAAAACCAAAAAGGATATAGATTGTACAATCCAACCAATAAAGGATTTTCTGTGAGTAGAGATGTAATTTTTGATGAAAAAAAATCATGGTTTGATGATGACAGGAAAGTGAAGCTGCCTTATGACTTGGATGAAGATTTTCCATCACTTCAACCAAAGGAGCCAAAGCAGATTGAAGAAAGTGATTCAGAGATTTACCTAGAAGACTTGGAAAGACTAAAGCTATGGAAGAACAAAGGAAAAGCAAAGATGCAGGATGCTACATATGGACCCGAGAGCTCACATCAACCACTTAGAAGGTCTTTGAGGGAGAAGAAGAAATCAGAGAGGTTTGGTTATGATACTTATTTGGTCACCAAGCACTCAATCTACATTGCAAAGGATTCAACCAATGAAGAACCTACCACATTCGAAGAAGCACAAAGCAAGAAAGCTTGGAGAGATGCAATGGATGAAGAAATGGAAGCCTTAAAGGAGAATGACACTTGGGAGCTTGTACCTAACAAGCCATCTATGAAGATAATCGGATCTCCATGGATATACAAAATCAAGAGGAATCCAGATGGAAGTATAAATAGACACAAAGCAAGGTTAGTTGCTAAAGGGTTTGCTCAAACCCATGGTATTGATTATGAGGAGACTTTCTCTCCTGTTGCAAAAATGCCTACAATTAGGGTTCTCATAGTCTTGCTGCATCTAGAAATTGGAATCTTTATCAACTTGATGTAAAGAATGCTTTCTTGAATGGATGGATTTCTGACGAAGTGTATATGGCACAACCTCCTGGATATGAGGATGCACATCATCCTAACTATGTATGCAAACTAAAGAAAGCTTTGTATGGATTGAAGCAAGCTCCAAGAGCTTGGAATTTCATATTGGTGACTTATTTGCAGGACCAAGGATTCAAAGCTAGCAAGGCGGATACCTCTTTGTTCATAAAGAGGAATGGATTTGAAGTGATCTATTTATGTGTGTATGTTGATGATATTATTATCACATGCGATGATCTTGAAGGAATTAAACAGGTAAAGAGTCAAATGAAGGAGGAGTTCAAAATAAGTGACCTCGGACCACTCACTTATTTTCTTGGATTGGAGTTGATCTACACAGATTCAGGTATATACATCACACAAAGGAAGTATGTCCATGACATGCTTGTCAAGTTCAACATGGAAAATACCAAGTGTGCAGGTACACCTATGGAGCAAAATCATAAGCTTAGTGCTTATGAAGGAGAGCCAATTGAAGACATCACAAGCTATCAAAGCTTGGTTGGAAGTTTGAACTATGCAACACTCACAAGGGTGGATATATGCTATAGTGTTAGCATATTGAGTCAGTTTATGCATAAGCCGAAAAGACCACATATGGAAGCAGCCAAGAGAGTCCTCAAGTACCTAAAGGGGACCATGAATGAAGGTTTTTTCTATTCATATACTTCAGATATTGAGCTAAAGGTCTACTCAGATGCAGATTGGGCCGGATCTAAAGATGATAGAAGAAGCACATCAGGGTATATATCATTTGCAGGTTCAAAAATCATTTCTTGGTCATCAAACAAACAACCAACCATGGCATTATCTTCTAGTAAAGCTGAATATAGAGGTTTGGCTAATGCAACTCAAGAAATCATGTGGTTAAATTCTTTGTACACAGATCTTGGACTTCATTCTTCAACACCTCATATTTTTGGTGACAACACAAGCTCACTACATCTAGCAGCTAATCCGGTATACCATGCTAGAACCAAGCATATTGAAGTCCACTACGTAAGGGAGAAGCTAATGAGCAAGGATATTCAACTATCCTATGTCTCTACAGATATGCAATGTGCCGACATGTTGACTAAAGCTCTTGATGGTACAAAATTAAGTAGATTCAAGTTGATGATTGGCTTGCAGGAAATCAAGGACAATTGAAGACTTATTTGAAGGTCAAGCATGTTAGGCTTGAGGGGGAGCTGTTGGTGCATTTTACCCAAGCCTACATGCTTGATATATTTGATATCATCCTAATTTGTAAGTCACATGAGTAGTCATGTGAACACCTCTTGTAAAAGAGTTCATTTTTATCTCTTGTAATTGAAAAAAGAAAAAGGACAAGGATGGCTTACCTCATGCATGATGTAAAAGAAATTTCGTGGCTCTAACTACCAAAACCCATGACTTTTTGAGCTGAGGGAATATCTCCTAACTTTGGGGATCACTTTTAGGTGGAGCCATTCAAATTCGAATTCAAAACTCCCTCTAAGAATAGATAAAAGGAGCAAGAAGGAAGACGCGATTAACAAGCCTTGTATGTGACCACTTCATGTCATTTTGTAGAGATTGAAGAGCTTACTCCATAGCTCTATCATTCTACTCCCATTGTGCAAAGATTCATTGCCAATGTGGTTGTAATCATATATGAAATTATACATTTATCATCATTCACTTCTCTGTTTTGTTCTCTGCTATACTCACTCAAACCAGTACCTTCAGAAGGTCCTATCTCGAGTTCTACTGATCCTTTTTCAGTGATTTAACGTGCGTTGGATAGCTCTTTTTGTCTAGTGTCTGCATAATTTTCAAGGTCATTGGATTTATAGTTTTGGAGATAGCTACATTTTACTGCTCACTAGTCTATCTCTGCAGAGCCCCGAGAATGGTGGGGATGTTCCAGAAATTGATAAATCTTGTTCTCAGTGCTCAGTCCATCATTTGAAGTGTTTTAACTTGGATTGGGAAGCTTGCTAAGTCTATTTGCTATGCCCAAAAGGAATTTTTCTAATTCCTACCAGGTTGAGAGCACTGTTCATTTTTTCCAGCAAGTGTATGTCCAAAAATAGCAAGTTTTGGGAGCTAGTCATTTCGCAACTAGTCTGTCTTGACTTAAACTTTTGGGATACATGTTCCAAAGTACTTGGCTGATATTTTGGTGGATTTAGGAAGCTTAAAGGGTCTACTAATCAACTCTGAAGTCTGAGTTGGCTGGTGTGAAGCTGGTTGTAGCAGCACCTACTCAACTTTGGATTGCATCCACCATCTCTCTTCACACTTATTACTTAACCAACATTGGGTTTTCTATGTGTGATGCAGATTACTCTATATATACAAGGAAGGCTGATGATGGTATCACTATTGTGGCTATTTATGTTGATGACCTGATTGTAGGTGGTGACAATGAAGGAAGCATCAAAGAGGTAATGGAACTTTTTATGTAGGAATTTGACATGAAAGATCTTGGTGTGCTATGCTATTTCTTGGGCATTGAGTTTATACATACAGAAACAGGTAGTCAATATGCCTTGAATATGCTGCAAAAGTATGGTATGGATGATTGTAAGCCAATTTCTATGTCATTAGATCAGAATTTGAAGTTGGATACTACATCAGGTGAAGCATTGGAAAATGCTACTATGTACACGAAATTTATGGGATGTCTTATATATCTCACAATTACAAGGCCTAATCTAAGGTATATTATTGGACTTGAAAGTCAGTTTATGTAGGTTCCCAGGAAGCCACATTTGGATGCTCTGAGGCGCATTCTACGTTATGTGAGTGCTACTTTGGAATATGCATTGTTTTATTTAGCTCATGTAGATTTGCAGGTTTATGGATACACCGATGCAGATTGGGCTCGTAGCATTCCAGATAGAAGATCTACTAGTGGTTTTCTATTCTCACTTGGGAGTGCAGCTTTTACATGGAGCAGGAAGAAGCAACCCACTGTTGCTTTGTCGAGTACAAAGGCTGAGTATAGAGGTGCTGCAATGGGAACATGTGAGGCATCATGGCTGGAGATGCTACTTACAGATTTAGGTGTGGAAGTGCAAAAGCCTATCACTATCTATTGTGATAATCTTAGCAGCATATAGTTAGCACGGAACCCTATTTTTCATGCTAGAACAAAGCATATCAAGGTACATTATCACTTTATCAGAGAGAAGGTGTAAGCACGTGATATTGATCTTGTTTATGTGAGAACAGATGAGGAGGTTGCTGATATTTTCACCAAAGAACCTCGAGCTGAGAAGTTGAAGAAGTTTTGGGAGATGCTTGGATTATAGGATATGGCATTGAGCTTGAGGGGCAGTGTTGAGATATCCAGCTCAACATGTGATGATGCAAGATGACACGTACCAGTTTTTCGTTTCTCTGACATGTATAGTGGTCACACCAATATATGTTAGGGATACTTCATTGAGCTTTATTAGATTTATCTACTGAGAGTTATGGCACATTTTTTTCTTGCTAGCTCACTCATTCGCAGACATTAGGTTTTTCCTTATGTACTAATCTTTATATATTGCACATTATATTCTTTTTTTTTTAGGTCATTCTTGTACATTCCTTTTTATGTAATAGAAGAAGAAGAAGATCATTCTTCCTTGCCCCAATCTGAGTGTGTGCTTCTCTTTGATTGTGAGAGTGTGTGTATGAGCTCTCTTCCTTATCTCCTTCCTCGTGACAATAGTATCCAAGGAAGTGGAAATGGATTGGGTATCATTGCCGCATTCAACTTCCTATAATGAACATAGACTTGTAATTGTTTAATTTTCTTGGGGACGATGACAATAAGAGAGATCCATTCGGCATGCTCAATGGGAACAATGAAACCCACTTTCAAGAGCCGATCTAGTTCAGCTTTCACTTGCGCAGCATAATTAGGATTCGTTCGATAACTCTATTGTTTAATTGGTCGAGCATCCGATTTCAACATCACTCGGTGTTGGTAGATGCGAGGATCCAATCCCTTCATATCGTGATAGTCCCAAGCAAATACATCAGCAAATTCCTTCAAGAATTGTAGTAAATCATCTTGAGAATATTGAGCTAATCCAGCCTTAATCTTGACCGAGCGCGGGCTAACCTCGTCACCCAAATTGCAAGTGATTAATTGATCTTCCGATACATAAAACTATCGAGGTATGGAGATATTCTCAGATGGCAAGAGTGAGTGTTGAAGATCAATGGTATCAAAAACCTAATTTGTAACTGGTTCCACTTTTTCGGTGAGAGGGACTACCATACAAGCGATCAGAGACCAATTATCCATTATGGCTTGTAAATCAACTATACCTAGTGCTAACAAATCTTGGTTAGCATTTAGAAAAGCTTCTTCTTCATCATCCAAAAGACCATCCAACATATGCACGGGTTCTACCACGTAAGGTCATGTATGAAAGTCGCAAGGCCTCATATCATCCAAGGGTACAACATATTTATGGTGATTAATTTTAAAAATAAGTTCATGTGCAGACCAATCATGTAACACTTTTGCCTGCTTCTACCAGGGCCTTCCGAATAATAAGTTGTAATCTAAGCTAGAGTCCGGTAATTATAAAACAACAAAAGTCATTTTAAACACCGCTCCCTATAGGGTAATGGGTATATCATGCACCAAGCCCATTGGATGTACCCGAGATTGATCAACCATTCTTACAAAGAACTAGACAGGTTCAATCTGAGTCCATCCCAGCTTCTTACAAAGTGTGGATGTAGCAATATTAACCCCTCAGCCTCCATCGATTAATACTTGTGAGATTTTGTGGTTTTTATACCATATCGTAATTAAAGGAACAACATGATCCATCGTGGAGTCAATTTCTAGGCTGATGGTTATTGTAGAAGGTGTGCACGAACATCCTAGACTATTTCCTTGCTAAAATTATTGTTGAATACCAGAGACCAATGATAGAAGTTGCCCCAATGGGATAGTAATAGACACTTTTGATAAAATATTCCACATAGAATCAAAATTTTGCAAATAAATAATCAAGTCCGGTGTGTCCACCGATCGTATTTGGACCGGGTCCATCTCTTTTGGTGGGGTATTCTGTACTGTCTGCTGGACCACTAGTACCGAGTCAAGAAAGATAGTTGATTCTTGACTTGCCCACGTGGTTGCTTTAGTAAACATCCACTGTTGTTCTCGAATTCCCAATTCAAAAATCTCAGCAACTGGGTGCAACTTCTTATCGGACCGTGTTTGAACTGCTACCGCTTGTGTATCTACCAATGAAATGTATACCATATTTGCCAATGGATGATGTCGTTCTTTTCTTTGCTTATCATATTCGGACGCTTCTTTACAATATCTATGGATATATCCATTTTTTGCACAAAAATGGCATCATGGTGGTGGGAGAGATGCACTCTCACCAGTTTGTCTTGAATGCCAATGAGGCTATCCAAACTTTTTTGGTCATGGTTCTGTAATTCTTGTAAGTTTGTTAACATGTATTTCTCAAATGTGGTGGTATGTAGTGGGCAGATGTTTGTCCCTACTCCGGTATTATGGCATTTATGATCGGTCTGGTCTGTACTTCTGCATTATATGGGTAATTTTTGGTAGGATGACTTGCCATATTACAAATAGCACAATAAATTTGATTTAGTGCACACGTTGAAGTAGTATGCCCCAGATTCTTACATTTGATGAAATATACTTGTTTCAATGGATCATCGTTCGTACTCTTGGAGGTGTTTAACCAATCCAGATCTTCAATAAAACCACCAAACTTATGCTCCAACTATAATGCCATAGCAGTGACTGCATCCAAGGTCATACCGCCGACACATCGAATAATCATAACTTGTTTGAGTTGGGGGTTTAGTCCATTAATAAACCATTCTTTGTTTGCTTCACACACACTTAGATTATTTCAACATAATCTAAATTTTGTATCTTCATCTTCTTGGATATTCTTCTATTATTGAGTGCACCACTTTATATGGTTGAGTAGTACTCCCATGTTGTAATTTGGACATCTATTTAAGTGAGTAAACTTTAGCTTACATTCCCTATCTTTGTCTCAAGATCTCTATTTTGCTCTATCTCACATATCATCTTGGTTAATTAAGTTGTGTATGCTCAAAAGGTTTTAGTATTGGAACGATCCTGGGGCCCCAATTCCAACACTTGGTATCGGAGCATAATTGACATAGACACTTAGTTTAGATGAGTGAGATTAGAATTGAGATTGAAGACAAGTTGGATGGATCTTCTAATTATCCCATGTGGAGTTTCATGATGATGAATATTTTAGTGACAAAGGATTTATGGAGTATCGTCAATGGATCCTTAACAAGACCAAGACAAGAAGTTGAAGAAGGGGATACAACAACTTCAATAGATGCTAGAGTCATAATTGCAGAACCAACTGAAGAAGAAGTAACCACTTCTATATCCAAGGTCACTGCTAGGTCTTTACCTAGAGTTCCTCCTACTGAAGATCAGGCAAGGTGGGATGCTAGAGATGCTTTAGCACTCTCATTCATAGCAATGAGTGTCAAAAAGCATATTCTACCACAGATCAGATCTTGCAGAAGTTCTAGACAAGCTTGGTTGAAGCTTGAGAATCCTTTTCAGAGTAGAAATCCTGCTAGGAACGCTCACTTAAGGAGACAACTAGCAAATACAAGGATGAAGGTTGGTGAGTCAATTCAAAACCGCATTACGAGACTCGTTGACTTGAGAGATCAACTTCTAAATGTAGTAGTTTAGATATCAGATGAAGAAATGATAAATACACTAATCAATTCACTTCCTATTTCATATCGATCTTTCATAACCACTCTTACCCTTACCACAAGGGATAGAGACGTTACGTTTGAAGAATTAGAGTTCTTGTTACTTCAAGATGAAGATCAGTTGAAGGGAATGGAAGAGAATGAAGAAGCATTTTTATCTTCATCAAAGGGTAAGAAGAAGAAGGAGAAGAAGGAAAAACAATCCATAAAGGAAAGTAGGTCCTTTTCACCTTCTACTTCAGATTTTGTATCTACGACATCTAAAGAGAAGTCTTCTAAGAAGAAGGAAGTAATATGTTTTTACTGCAAGAAACCTCGACATATTAAGTCAGCATGCTATAAAAGGATTACAGTAGAAAAGAAAAAGGCATCAGGTAATGTTGCAGAAGATGATAAAAAAGGGAAATCTCAAGGTGATTCTTATGCCTATATCACCATTGAGGAAGTATCTTTTGATTAGGAAGCTTTACAAGATCTTTCAGCAAGTCTTTGGATATTTGATTCAGGTGCTAAAAAGCATATGACAGGTTGCAGAGATGTGTTTTCTTCTTTTCCTATTCTTCAGATAGAAGAGTTACTATTGCAGATGGCAATGATTTGCATGTTGTGGGAATAGGTACAGTAACCCTAAAATCAAGAGAAGGTGGTAATTTTCAGATTTCAGATGTTCTATACGTACCTAAAATGAAGAAGAATCTGCTATTTATATCTGCATTTTTAAGTAATGGTTTAAAAGTTGTATTTGAGAGAGATCTTTGTAAGATCTTATCACACAAAGATAACAAATGTATTTTATAAGGTGAGCATAGAGGAAGGATGTTTGTTTTGTAAAAAATCAGTCAGACATATGCAGTCAAATCTTCTTCATCAGTGGAAGATATGAAGCTATGGCATGAAAGATTTGGACATATTAGTTTTGGAGCTCCCAAAAGTATCAAAGACAGAGGTATGGTTGAGAGTTTACCCTCATTCAAGCTACCAAATGATTCAGATATATGAGAAGGTTGTCTTGAAAGTAAGATGCATAAACTACCTTTTAAGAAACATGGTCTTATTACATCTACCAAGAAATTGCAGATTATTCATTCAGATGTGACTGTACCTATGAGAGTAGAATCTATTTAGGGCTTCAAGTATTTTGTTCTATTTGTAAATGATTTTACAAGATACTCATGGATCTATGGTCTTAAGTTGAAGTCATAAGTCTTTCCTATGTTCAAGAAATTTGTAGCTATGGTTGAAAATGAAAGTCGGGAAACTATCTAGATTCTCAAAAGTGATAGAGGTGGAGAGTACTTGTCAAAAGAGTTCCAGACATTTCTTGATGAGAAAGGTATTACTCGATACCTTACTATTGCTTATACACCTCAGCACAATGGTGTTGCAGAAAGAAAGAATAGAGTACTTGTTGAGATGATGCAGAGCATGATGGCATCCAAGAAGCTTTCACCAAAATTTTGGTTTGACGCAGTACATACAGCTAATCACATGTTGAACACGTCATCTACAAAAGCTTTAAAGGTAATCACACCTTATGAAGCTTATTATGGTAGAAAACCTAATGTAAGTTACTTCAAAGTGTTTGGATCACTTTCTTATGTACATGTTGAGAAAAAGGACCGAGGCAAACTAGATGTAAAGGCAAAGAAAGTTGTTTTCATTGGATATCCTATTGAGAGTAAAGGATACAGGTTTTATGTTCTAGAGACAAGTGAAGTTATTCTTTCACGAAATGCCTATGTTGCTAAAAATAAGGTTTATGATAAAGAAGCAAAAATTCCATAGTTCATTAGTGAAAATGATTATGAATTTTTTAAGAAGATTTTGGATGTACATGTTCAGCCATATCAGGAGGGAGTTAAAATTCCTAGGATTCGAGAAAAAGTTGAAGAAAGAGGAATTTCATAACCTTCTACAAATGCAATTCCACGAGAAACTTTAGTTCCAGAAATGGAAGAAGTTACAGTTCCAGAAAGTCCTAGTACCTCGACAGGATAAGTTCCAGAACCTGTGGAAGTTGAAAGTTCAGAAAGAGTTTCATCACTATTTAAGGATACACCTACTTGGTTATATTAGACTTGGAAAGATAGTGGTATAAAGACTTTTACTGGAAGAACAAGGAGTCGGACTAGATAATAACAATAAGATCATATAAGAACAAGAAGATAGACTAGATAACAACAACAAAGAAATCATGTAAGTTTTGTTGAAGACTTTGAGATTCATGATATTTTGGCACTTACGACTGTTGAAGATGAACCTGCATGTGTTAAAGATGCACTTAATATTCCTATTTGGAGAAAAGCTATGCAAGAAGAGATTGATTCTATTCATAAGAATCAAACTTGGTAGCTATGTGAGTGACTTGAGGGAAAGAAGGCTATAGGTGTAAAATGGATCTTCAAAATCAAAAGGAAAGTAGATGGTACAATTTATAGATACAAGTCTAGGTTGGTTGTCAAAGGATATTCACAACAAAAGGGTATTGATTATGATGAGACATTTGCCCCTACATTGCGGATGACTGTTATTAGGTCAATACTTGCTTTAGTAGCACATTTTGGTTGGCATATATATCAACTTGACATTACGACTGCTTTTCTAAATGGTGATTTACATGAGGATGTGTATATTCAACAGCCAGAAGGTTTTGAAGAGACAAGTAAAGAACACTTAGTGTGTAAGCTTACAAAAGCTTTGTATGGTTTAAAACAGGCATCTAGAGCATGATGAAAAGATACATACATATCTTTTGTCCATTGATTTCCATAACTCAGATGCAGCTCTAACTCTTTATGTCAGAGCTGAAACAGGTATGATGATTATAGCAATCATTTATGTGGATGATATTATAGTCACAGGTCCCAAAGATGAATATTTGCAGATGTTCAAAGAACAATTGAAGTAAACATTTGATGTGAATGATTTAGGAATTTTGCATTATTATCTTGGGATTCAGTTTCTGTTTCGAGATGAGTGTATCTATATGACATAGCGGAAGTACATTGAGAAAATTTTGGAGAGGTTTCAGATGGGTGATTCTAAACCTATGCAAACATCTATGGATCAGAACATGTCTTTACAAATGGTAGTAGATGTAGAGCCATTTGATGCTACTCTATATAGTCAAGCAGTTGGTTGCTTGATATATCTTTTTAATACACGTCCTAATATATAGTTTGCAGTTTCTCAAGTATCAAGGTTCATGCAGAATTCGAAAGTGTTACATTGGAAAGCAGTAAAGTGGATCTTTTGATATGTGAAGGGAACTTCAAATTTCGCTATGGTATTTTTGAAATCTACATGTTTGTTACTAAAAAGATTTTTCAAATTCTGATTGCACAGGTGATAGAGACACAAGAAGAAGTACTAGTGTATTTTGTTTTTATCTTGGAGATTTTCTTATCTCATGGCTTTTGAAGAGACAACCCACTATTGCCACTTCATCATGTGAAGTTGAATATCGTGCAGCATTTACAACTACTCTAGAGTCAGTTTGGTTGCAGAAGATTTTCAGTTATCTTGACGTAAGAGTACATGAACCCATTCAGATATTTTCAGATAGCCAGAGCTATGGCAAAGAATCCAGTGCATCATGTAAGGACAAAGCATATAGAGGTACACTACCACTATATTCGAGAGCAGATAGCTAATAAGCATATTGAGCTAGTTTATGTTCCTTCTAGTGAGAATATTGTAGATATATTTACCAAAGCATTGACTAGAGATAGTCATGAGAAGATTTGCAGGTTACTAAAGCTTGTACCAATATAACATTGAAGGAGGGATTGTTGGAAGTCAATGTATATATTGGTCCAAAACTACTCAAACAATAGATATAGTAATTGTTCTTTATAAGTCTTCTTATACAAGAAAAAGCGAGCGCCGACTTCGTCTAGCTCAGATATAGTATAAACGAAGTCAATCTGCCCCAGTTCGATCCAGGCTGGGTGCAATATCATGGGAATCATTTTTGAAAAGCATAGACAACGATTTCCCGATTCCGATAGTGTTTATTTTTTGCGACAGACCTTTGATCGTAGTTTTCTTTATTTGATTGTAGCTTTTGAAGTGCTTCTAGATGGGTACTCAACAACTATATAATGAGAGCAAGATCATTGCTATACTCACTCACTCAAGCAATCTCAAGGAGATCAAGAAGGAAGAGTCTCGCACTCTTGGAGGAGGTGAAGTTTTGGTGAAGGAGAGGCTACTCCCTTGGAGCAAGAAGACTTCTATAAGGTGGTGGTATCTATCTTTCGTGAGTTAACCTTATATTTTGTTTTTCGGGTTTCTCTACCCTAATCTCAAAACTAAGGTTGGTTGATTTACAATTTTGTTACACTATTTTGTGAGAATAAGGTTAGCTTCGTTGCTTTGTTCGCTTCATACACACTTAGATTATTTCAACATAATCTAAATTTTGTATCATCTTCTTGGATATTCTTCCATTAGTGAGTGCACCACTTTATATGGTTGAGTAGTACTCCCATGTGGTAATTTGGATATCTATTTTTTTGTGAGTAAGCTTTAGCTTACATTCCCTATCCTTGTCTCAAGATCTCTATCTTTCTCTATCTCACATATCATCTTGGTTAATTAAGTTGCGTATTCTCAAAAGATTTTAGTATTGGAATGATCCGGGATGGCTTTCCATGGATGGCTACACATGGGCAGTAAAGCGTGGCCGTCCACCACCCAGGTAATTGCCATACACGGCTTAGACCGATTGAACCGACCTAACAAATATAAATGATTTTTGACTTCGAAAGGGAATATTCCATGGAATATTCCCTTTACTATCATGCCGGGGGCATTGCCCCTTGACCCCCACCAGGGGATCCGCTGACCCCTTGGGACCCCCCATCTAGGGGGCCCGCTAGCCCCCGTGGACCCCCTAATTGGGGCTATTCACCGTGGGGACCCTGGTAACTCCCTTTCCTTACAATACCTTACATGGTCCAATATGACCTGCATCCAACATGCAAGTCGAGATTCCCATCAATAGGGTAATGCATGCTTGTCTTCTCTTGATAAAGGGAGCCTTACAAAATGTGCATACAATCATGAGGGGTAGACATTGATCATATACTAACACCCCCCCTCAATGTTTACCGAATGATAAATCAAGTAGGTCTTGGTCTTATGCCCATCTGTTGAAGATATCTATTGATCTGCTCTCTTCCAAGTGCTTTAGTGAATATGTCAGCACAATTTGCCTTTGTTGGGTAATATTCTAGCTCCACAATTTCATCTTTAATCAGCTCACTAACGTAATGGTATTGTACTTCTATATGCTTGGTATGAGCATGAAATACTGGGTTCTTTGCAATGGCCATACAACTTTGATTATCACACTCCATTACAATCACCATATTTGATGGAAAGCCTAGATCTGCAAGAACTCTCCTTAACCAGACTACCTCACAAGAAGAAAAAAAAGCTGCTTTCTACTCTACTTTAGTGGAGGAGAGTGCAAGAGTTGGTTGCTTCCTACTTACCCAAGAAAATATTCCTGAACCAAGTGAGAAACAATATCCAAAAACTGATTTTCTAGAATCAAAATCTCCAGCCCAATCTAAATCACAATATCCTTGAAGTGTATCACCACTGGTATAAAAAATACCAAAATCCAAGGTTCCTGCAATGTACCTTAGAATTCGCATTCCAGCATTCTAGTGACTCTCCTTAGGTTTGTTGGAAAACTTACTTAACACTCCAATAGCATCGCAAATGTCTGGTCTAGTGTTGCACATAAAAATAAGACTTCCAATGAGCTTTGTATACTTCTTAGCATCTAGATCAGGCATGTTATCATCCATAGATAGCTTATGATTTACCTCCATAGGTGTGCTAGTTGGTTTGCAGACCATCATTCCAAATGCCTTGAGAATCTCTTTGGCATATTTTTGTTGTGAGATGAAAATGCCATCCTTCATTTTCCATACTTCAATTCCCAGACAAAAATGGATTAAACCTAAGTCTGTCATGTCAAACTCAGTTCCCAAGCTGATCCGAGTTTGATTGATGAGTTCGTGATGATCTCCTGTAATCATCAAATCATCTACATATACAATGACAACAACTATCTTGCTATCCCTTTTTGTTACATACAAGTTAGGATCAGAGGTACTTCTTTCAAAACCCATATTTTTGAAAAAATTATCTATCCATTGGTCCCAAGCCCGTGGAGCTTGCTTAAGTCCATACAAAGATTTCTTCAATCTGCAAACTTTATGTTTTGAATTGGGCGCCTCAAAACCTGGTGGTTGAGATTTATATACCTCCTCCTTGAGGTGACCATTCAAAAAAGTAGATTTGACATCCATCTAGGAAATAGTCTAGGCCTTTTGTGTAGCTACTGCAAGTACCATCCAAATAGTTGTCCCATACACGGCTTAGGCTGGTTGAACTGACCTAACAAATATAAATGATTTTTAATTTCAAAAGGGAATATTCCATGGAATATTCCTGCTAGCCCCCTTGGACCCCCTAGCTAGGGCTAATCACCGTTGGGACCCTGGTAACTCATCAATAGGGTAATGCACGCTTGGCTTCTCCTCATAAAGGGGGCCTTACAAAATGTGCATACAATCATGAGGGGTAGATTAAACGCATTTTGGTTAGCCATGATGTTGTTTTTGTGAAAGATGCTATTCAGCCTTTACTTTCATTTACGAAGGAGATATCTGTTAGCTCCAAAGATATGTATGATACTTTGCTACCTCTTTTTACAGGTGGATAGTCTAGTGATGGTCCTAATGAGGCAACTTCTCAGCCATTATAGGTTTCATGTGATGATGCACATCATTCTATTATTGATGCAGATTTACATGATGCACTTGTTGATGAGAGAGTTGATATTGAGGAGGCAAAAACTATGCCAAAATGGCTAGCGCAAACTTTGCGTGATAGAAAATTAGATGCACCTCCATCATATCTTACTCTTTTAGGCTCTCATAGTGCCTCTTTTGCATGATATTTCTATGCTATGGCTGCATCTAGTCTCTGTGATAAGACTAAGCCTATTTCGTTTGATGAAGCACAAAATTCTAAACATTGGATGGTTGCAATGCAATCTGAATATGATGCTATCATGAAAAATGGTACCTAAACTTTATGTGACATGCCTCCTGGCAAGAAGGCCATTGGCACTAAGTGGGTATACAAGCTGAAGCATAAACCTGATGGAACAGTTGATAGGTATAAGGCTAGGTTTGTTGCAAAGGGTTATGTTTAGGAAAGAGGCATTAATTTTGATGAGACCTTTGCTCCTACTTGCCGAATGACTACTGTTCGTAGTATCTGTGCACTTGTAGCTCATCATGGTTGGAATGTACATTAGTTGGACCTTAAAATAGCATTTCAGAATGGTGACTTGCATGAAGAAGTGTATGTTTTCGAGCCTCATGGCTTTGTGTAGAAAGCACATGAAAAGTAGGTGTGCAGATTAAAGAAGGCATTATATGGTTTAAAGTAAGCACCACGTGCTTGGTATGAAAAGATACATGCCTATCTGATTGCACATGGTTTTGAGAACTGTCAACTGAAAGCACCTGATATGTTAAGCGTGCTAATGATGTGCTTCTGATCATTTTTATGTATGTTGATGACATGCTCCTCACTCGTCCGCATGAAAAGCATATTGTTGATTTTAAGGCTGATTTGCATGCCTCATTTGAGATGTCTTATTTGGGGCATTTGCAATCATTATTTGGGCATTTAGTTTATGCTGGTTGATGTCGGAATAGCTTTGTGTCAAACAAAATATATTGACATATTATTGCAACATTTGGCCTTGAAAAATGTAAACCTATTACCACTCTTATGGAGAGAGGTTTATGATTGAGTCTTCATGATGCTGGAGATGCATTTGATGTTGTTCTCTATCAACAGGCTATTGGATGCTTGATTTACCTATCCATTACTCGGCCAGATATTCAGTTTGTTGCCTCATAGATGAGCAAGTTTATGCATTGCCCATGTGTCAAGCATTGCCAGGCCGTTAAGTGCATCTTTCGCTACTTGAGTGGTACCCAGCTACTTGGGTTGTTTTATCCCAAGGGGGAATCACTACCATCAGATTTGCATGCTTTTTCTCACTCTAACTGGGCTGGTTGCTATGTCACTTGTGTGTCCACTAGTGGCTTTTGCTTCATGATTGCTCGTTCATGTATATCTTGGTTGAGCAAGAAGCAGCCTACTGTAGCCATTTCTAGTTGTCAGGCTGAGTATAGGGAAGCTTTCATAGTGACTGTTGAGTGTGTGTGGCTCAGACACCTTATCGCTGATTTGGGTGTTGGTCAGTCTTCTAACACCACCATCTTCACTAACAGTTAGAGTGCATTGGAAGTTTGTGAAGAACCTTGTATTCCATGCTCACACTAAGAACATTGAGGTGCATTATCATTATGTTAGGGAGAGGTTCTCTATTGGAGAGATTAGCTAGGCATATGTTCCCATGCAGGAGAACATTGTAGACCTTTTCATGCAGGCTCTACCTAGGGAGAAGTTTGAAGATTTTCGCAAAGCTTTGGTCTGTGGATTGATTCCACATAGCTTAGCACTTCCTTATACATGAGTGCCAGCTCCTTGTTTACTGCATCACTCTCAGGGGGGATTTGTTGATATACTTAGGTAGTTATGTGTATGAACACTCTACGACAGCTAGGGCATGTTTTTCCCTCATTATGAGGCTTTTTTTCCCCGGCTTGTATATATGCCTATTGCCCTAACATGCTACTTATCTTTGTACATTCTAGTGGTAATACATTTGGGATTGTGTGTTTTTCTCCCAGATTATTCTTCTTCCTTGTGTTATTCGTGTGCTTCCGTAGATGTGTAACTCCAACAGAGGGCAAAAGATAGAACACCTCAACTAAGTACCAAGGATCCCAAGTGTTGGAATTGGGCACCACGGAGCCTAAGTGTTGACGTTGTTGGAATTGGGCTCTAAGGAGCCTAAGTGTTAGAATTAGGCATCATGGACAAATGAAACCAACATGAAACTTCAAATTCCATGTTACTTCTATATCTCATAATTGGTTCATAAGTTGGAGAAACCAATGCTTCCATTCCAGCTAAAATGTATGAAAACCCTAAGATCCAGTGTATACTTGCTAAATTTTCATATATGTAGGTCCTATTTGGATTGCTAATATCATTGATGATATCATCAAGTCATAATTGGCTTTGAACCGCCTTTAATAACTGCCCTTGAACATCTATATAAGGAGGGCTTGGCTAAAGGGAAGTAGAATGCGATGCAATGGGTTGAGTGCATTGGGAGGATCACGATGGCCTGAAGCAATGGAGACATTGCGATGGACCAAAGCTTTGGGAACAATGATGTGGCATTGACGACTGAGGAGTTTCTTGAGTTGCTGAAGGTCACCAAAGGGTGTTGGACGTCTCCTTCACATCTTCATTTAGTTACTCGTTCATTGTGTCCGGGTGCTCTCTTCCTCTCTCATGCTCTTTCTTTACTTGTCTTTTTATGTCCTATATTTTGCATGTGTTCTTCCTTTGGCCTAGTTGCATTGGTGTGGCACTCATTTTTTTTCTCTTGGGGCTTATGCATGTAGTGTGGTTTGTGTGTGTGTGGTGTGTGTGTGTGTGTGGTGTTTGGTTTTGGTTTCCATGGCCAAAGCATTCCCTTTGTTGGTGATTAGCAATGTGGGCCCCCTGGTGAAGGATGTCACCCCCAATGTCTCTCAGGAATTCTTTGGTGTCAGGCCTCTGATTTTTTTCCTTGAGAGGAAGGATATTTTGGCAAAGCAAGAAGAATTAAAGAAAACGTGTCTCATGGATCAATTGTTTGGGCCAAGACCCCCCTAGAGTCCTTACGTCTTTGGTCTCGTGAGGAGTGGTTCCAACATTGTTTGATTGTGAGCACATGTCAATTCTTGCTAGTCAACCACATGCTTTTGGTCTTTGATAATGAGGAGATGATGTTTCAAGTGTTACAAGTTGGCACTTGGTAGATTTGGAGATCTACCTTATGCTTCTTTAAGTGGTTCTCTGATTTTATTCCTAATAAGACTAAACTATCTTGCTACATGCTCTGGGTAGAACTTCGTAACTTGCCATTCTTCTTGTATGGTTTCTTAACATAAATTGTGACACCCATAGGTCCGCCATTTGCCTCGAGAGAGGATTTCTTGGGCTTCAATTATGAAGGTGTGAAATATTCATTCAATGTAAGATGGCACCCTCAGATATGCATGGAAATAGATCTAAATAAGATCTTCCCTACAACGATTTCCATAGACATCAATGAAGGGGAAGTCTGGGAGCAGGAGATCAACTATAAGAATTTACCAAACGCACACTTCAAGGACATAGGATAAAAGAATGTCCTTTGAAGTATAATTCCTCTAAGAACAAGCAGAACCAAGAAACAAACAAAGCTATAAAGACCAAAATCAAAGCTCAAGATCGTCCTCTAAACGCTAAGGAAGAGAAGGAAAACCAAGTCTTAGAGATAGGCTCAAAAGGTTTCATGGAAGTAAGATGAAGAAGGAAAAGAAGCCCTAAGTGGACTATTGAGAGGAACCCCTCTGACACAACTCCACTAATGAACATCTACTACAACTTAGAGAAGGAGATCAACTAGTTCGATTACCTAGGGGGAAGGAATCAATTTGATGTAGACAATGAATGAAACACCCTAAAGGATTCCACAACTAAAGAAGATAACCAAGAGGGTTACACCACTAGTAAAGAGGATGGATTCACCACTAACAATGAAGATAACCAAGATAGTGAAAGCTCCACCATCGGATCTACAACCCCTTAGAAGGTTCCAAGTCCATTTCCAAAAAAAGGTGACTCACGAATGAAAACAACTGATGGAGACTTTTGAAACATCAATCTTTCATTATGCTTGAGGTCAACATGATCTTCATCAAATCAATCATTTAAATGATGCCACATATACTCCTTGTAACCATATACTCTTTGATCATTGCTTGGTGCCATTTCAATTTTTTGCTCCTTCCTTAGACTGAGTCAACTTGCAAAGATTGTTGCTCTCTCTACATAGCTCTAGATCCGAAGTTTAAGCCTGCATTGAAACTGTATAATTTTCTAGTTTAACGTACAAACTTTCAAGTCATTTGGTTCAATACTTTTAGAGAAATTTAAGTTTTCATTCTCAAGGTCATCCTCTGCACATCCCTAAAAATCAAGATGATGCTAGTTCAGTGCTAAAGTGATTCCTCCTTCTATAGTTGTTATAAAATAGTGATTTTATGCATTATAGCAAGCCAACCCTATGCATGATACTCCCTTAAGAGGAATGTTTCCAATTGTAACTGTGCTAGCTTCTCTTAGTGTTTGAAGTCACAACTTCCATCTATTTTAGAAGGTTTTTATGAGCTAGTCAAGGTGCAAATTATCTTTTTTGCATCAACTTGTTATTGTTGGTGTTCCAAAGTAAATATTGGGTTTTATTGCACTAACCACAAGACTACAAGATCTAATTTACATATTCAAAGAGCTAGGGCTGGTCCTATGCTGGTTTGTTGGACCAACTTCACCACTTGATAACTCAACTTTCCAAGTCTCTCCAAGCTTATCCAACTTCTTTCAGTGGTATTAGAGCAACTTCAAGATGGGAGATGGCTTTCCATGAATGATTGAGAAGCTTGATATACACAATTATGCTACTTGGCCAATTAAAATGGAGCCTTATTTGCAAGGAAGAAATCTATATGGGATTGTATCACGTCATGAAGCAATGCCTATTCCAAGATCCAAAGGAGGACCTACTCAGGAGGAAACAGATAGGCTCACATTTTGGTGTGCAAGGGATGCTCAAGCAAGGTCATACATACTCAACTCTATCTCTGATTTTCTATTATCACATACTAGAGGATACAAGACATCTCAAGGGACTTGGGATATCCTAAAGACTTTCTTTTGTGCTAGTACAAAGGGAAGGAAGAACCACCTTTGGAATGAGTTCAACGAGATGAAGAAGAGTCCAAAGCAAACCACCACTGCATTTGTTACAAAGTCAAGGAGGTTTCTGATCAATTGGCATACATTGCAGAGCTGATTGAAGAAGAGGCCATGATGAAAAAAATTCTCAATGGGAGAAGAGATGACAATCAATGGCAATATTTCACCACAGCTTATGATCTCATCAGGGATGTGCAAACTCTAGACTTCAACATCTTTATTGAACAACTCTTCAATCAAGAGGCCAATATTAGCATCAAGGAAGGTAACTCCTATCATGGTAATTCAACTAGTTCTCTATATAAAGATAATAAGGACAAGAAGCTTAAATGCAAGAACAAGGAAGAAGATGAAGAGGAGACTTCCCAAGCCAACTTCATAGGCAAGAGCAAGTGGAAAGGGAAGAAGAAAGGAATAAAGCTTGACAAGAACAAAGGCCAAGGTGTTCAACCTTGTGCCATTTGTGATAAGACCAACCATACCACTCAGAATTGTTGATTTAATGGGAAGACCAAAAAGGAAGCAAAAGAGGTGGATATGCCAACAATAGAGGCAAAGGTGGACACAAATTCAACAATAACAATAGAGGCCATACAACTACAACAATAATTCTAAAGATCAACAACATGAAGACTCATTTCACCTGATGAATCTGAGCCAGAAGGAAGGTAAAGAAGATGATCATTTATTCTACATAGATTCAAGATGTTCAAAGCATGTTGCAAGCAACATAGCTCTCTTATCTGATTTGGAAAGTCCAAAGCATAGACATGAAGTTCAAACAAGGATGACACAAAACATATTGTGGAGAAGATTGGTAATGTCAAAGCTCCCAATGGCAAGACAAATATTCTGAGCAAGGTACTCTATGTTCCCACTATTACAAAAAACCTAATAACTGTAGGCCAAATAGTTGAGAAAGGCTTGCAAGTTAGGTTCACCAAACATAGAGCTTCTGTGGAAGATCCATGTCAAGGCTTCAAGAAGATAGCTAGAGGTGAGATGCATGCTAGGATCTTTATTTTTGAAGTATGAGAAATAAAAAACATAGCTCTATTCAACTTTGGGTCTCAAACCCTAAGTGAGCTTGAGATGGCATAAGAGGCTAGCTCATGTGAATTAAAGAACCTCAAAAAACATGTACGGATCAAAGTGTTCTTGGATTTCCAAACATATCAAAACAACACATGATCAATAGATGTGATGTATGTCAGATTGGGAAGGCACAAAGACAACCATTCAACCACAATGCCTACATCCACAATACCTTTTTTTACTACATACAAATGTATGGGGACCAATCCAAGAACCTTCATTGGCAGGATCAAGGTATTATGTCTCAACTATTGATGACGATAGTAGATGGACTATTCTATACTTTATCAAGAGTAAGAATGAAGTGTTTGATTGCTTCAAAGAGTATCTAGCACATGTGGAGAATCATACAAGTAGATCACTCAAGAAGCTCAGATATGATGGAGGAGGAGAATATTTCTCCAAAGAGTTTGATGAGTTGTTGTAGGATAAAGGTATCAAAAGAGAAGTGACTATCAGGTACTCTCCTCAACTGAATGGAATTGTAGAGAAAAGAATCAAGACATTGTTTGGATCAGCCAAAACCATGCTTGAAGTTAAGAGATTGCCACATTATCTATCGAGAGAGGCTATTTCAACTATTGTGTACCTTGTCAATAGACCATCATCCAAATCACTCCAAGATATGACATCTTATGAATCATGGTATGCAAGAAAACCTAGTCTTGGACATTGTAAAGTGTTTGATTTTTAGCTTATGTTCATGTTCATCACAAATAAGAGGTAAGCTAGATGAAAGGTCAACAAAGAAAGTGTTTATTAGGTATGATTCAACTCAGATGGCTTACAGGTTCTATAATCCTTCAACCAAGCAATTCACTACAAGTAGGGATGGTGTTTGAAGAACACAGGTCTTGGTATGATGAAGGCAAACAAAAGATAACTCTACCATATCATCGTGATTATGATTCTCATCAATTAGGAAGCAAGCATGATCCACAAGTCTAGGATCCAACAATTGATAGAGATGATGAACAAGATGAAAAGAAAAAGAATTATAAGCTATGGAAGTCAAGGGTCAAAGCAAAGATGCAAGAGTGTGGAGAATGCTTCAAGCAAGCACCTAGAAGGTCAATAAGGGAGAAAAACAACCAAAAGGTATGGATATAATTCCAAATTTGTTAGAAAAAATTCAATTTACTTGGCAAAGGACTCAATTTCAGAGGAGCCCTCAATCTATGAAGAGGGAAAACCCTAATTGTGAAAAGGTCATGAAAGAAGAAATAGATGCATAGAAGGAGATGGGCACTTAGGATTTGGTTCCGATGTCACCCAATCTAAAGGTAATCGGTTGCAGATGGGTATATAAAGCTAAAAAAAACTCAAATGGATATGTTTGTAGGTACAAGGCAAGATTAGTTCCCAAAGGATGCTCACAAGCGCATGGTATAGACTATGAGGAAACATTGTTACGAGTTGCAAAGATGACTACAACCAGAACATTGATAAGTGTAGCTTTTGTAAAAAAATAGAGACTACTCCAACTTGATGTGAAAAATGCATTCTTAAATGGTTGGATACATGTCATAAGCACTAGGTTTTGAAAACCCTAATCACACATATTATGTTTGCATACTTAAAAAAACATTGTATGGATTAAAACAAGCTCCTAGAGCTTGGAATTACAGGGTTGGTTACATACCTTCAAGATGAAGGGTTCAAACCTACTCAACTCATATCCTTATATATTGATCAAAAGGGATCACAATGAGGTTATATATCTATTTTTCTATGTAGATGGTATTATTGTGACAGGTGGTGATCTGAATGGCATTCAAAGGATCAAGAGACGCATGCAAGATGAGTTCAAAATCAGTGACTCAAGTGAGCTCATATATTTCCTAGGTATGTAAGTGATTTATATAGATTAAGGGATGTATCTAACTTAGAGAAGATACATTCAAGACCTACTTATCAAGTTTAGAATGGAGAACAAAAATCTTGCAGATACACCTTTGGAATTAAACCATTAACTAAGTGTTTATGAAGGTGAGCAGATTGATGATCCTAAAGTATCAAAGTTTAGTTGTTAGATTGATATATGCTACTCACACAAGACCAAAAATATCATATAGTGTGGGAGTGCTTTATCAGTTCATGCACTCACCTAGAAGGCCATAAATGGATGCTACAAAGAGAGTACTCAAGTACCTCAAAGAGACACTTAATGAAGGTATCTATTATCCTTACTCTTCAGATTTAGATATCAAAATCTATTCAGATGCAGATTGGATAGGAGCAAAGGATGATAGAAGAAGTACCTCTAGATATTTAGCATTTGCACGTTCAAAATTGGTGTCATGGAGTTCCAAGAATCAACCAATAGTTGTTATATCTTCAAATGAAGGAAAATATATAGGTCTAACTATTGCAACTCAAGAAATAATATGGCTCAAGGAGTTGTATTGAGATTTGGGACTTACAAGTTCCAAACCTCACTTACTTGGAGATAATGTAAGTTCCATGCATCTAGCTGAAAATCCAATTTTTCATGCAACAGAAAAGCACATAGAAGTCCATTACCACTTTGTAAGAGAGAAGCTTATGGCAAAGAAAATTGACATTTCATTTGTTCCTACTAAGAAGGAAATAGGAAACATGATGACAAAGGCACTTGATGGGATAAAGCTTTGTATATTCTCCACTCCTTTAATATCTTCCACTAGAGTCTACTAGTGGTTGGAGTGATCTCGACCACTACTTTAGTACCTTCCACTAGAGTCTACTAGTGCTTGGTGTACTTGCCACTCAACTCACAACTCAAGTCTTGCTAGACCCAAGTTAACTCATGTTAACTTGAGTTAGAAGGCTTTAGAGCTCCTTGGACAAAAGCCTCTCCCCATGCTCCCCATGGGGATTGAACCCAAGACTTCCTCCTTCACAACCTTGAGACTTAACCACTACGCTAAGTGGTTTACTTGTTTAAGAAACTTATGCTTAAGCCTAATCTTGAGATCTTTGTCGATACACAAATGACCAAACGGTGTTCGATTTTAGATTTGTATGAACCAGTCGGACCCTTAGATCATAGACTTACTTTATTACATTCTTTCCCCCTTGGGAAAGAATTTCATTCTCGAAAATAAAGTTGTATGTAGAAACCATAGGCAACCCCCGAGCCTCATGTTCTTAGACCGAAAGAACATGGTCATGTTCAAAGACTAGAAGATGGCATGAATCATCTCTGTGGTGGGATCTTTGCCCAAATGATTCAAAACGTTATCTAGCCTTGCACTTTGATAAAATGGTCAAAGTACAAAGTAGTGAATGAATGATAAGGGTGGATCTAAAAATATGCCCATCCACTTCATTGTTTCTCGATGTGCAATCTAGGCACAAACATATGAAATGGATGGATTCCAATTACTAGTACATTTCTAGGCATAACTAATGCTTTTTATCTCTCGCAAGACTTTGAGAACTCTTGATTTATATGAATTTGATTTGGATAACTTGAAGTTTGGTTGATCCAAACATCTAACTTGGATGTTTGTATAATGGTTTGCTTCCATCCAATAGTTCTAAACATCTAACTTGGATGTTTGAACCATGATTTACTTCCATCCAACAGTTACTTGATTTTTTTCATCGAGCTAGAGACCTACTTTGTCCTAACGAGCTTGAAAATCCTATGTAAATTGTACGAGAAAGTTTTTGATTTACTTTGGATCAATCTTACTATATCTTGACCAAGTCAAATTCAAAACAAAAATTGTCCACCTTAGAACACTTTTCTCAAAGACTTTAGCTAAAGGTTGTTGGGAATTGTCAATCTGATGAGCAATTCGTATCTTCTATATTCTAGAGTATACTGGACTCTAGAAAGTCATTTATGCTTCATAACTTGAAGCAACTCAAATGAGTAAGTCAACTTAGACTTATCATCTTTTGGAGATTGAAAGAGGTTCTTGTATAGAATATCTATCTAGGATGTTTAATTTAGTTACCTGGTTCTACCTGGCTAACCCTTGACTTTTGTGAAAAGAACCAAAACCATATCTGAATCAAATACAAAAGATTCGGCAAGAGGAAAGAAAGAACTAAAACTATGTTCAACCAATTCAAACTTCGAAGAGACTAATTCCAATAAGAACAAGTCTTTACTTGAAAAAGAAGATCTTCAAATTTACCGACTTCATATCTTCTGCTTCCTTGATATTGAAATATCTTGAGACCATTATTTTATCCTCCTTGAATTTAAACTTCTCTTTGGCTATTTTAATTCCCTTGAAGATAAAATATAACTTCAAAATCTATTCTAGGGCTAAAAGATAATTATCATGCCACAGTCTAATGTCCCATATCATCTTTCCTACATCAATTTGAGTATAAAATGTGGCATCCCATACCACCATATTTTATATTCACATTAATGTGTGGGTGATATTTATCCTAAAGTCTAAACATATCTTGATAGAGTACCTTTTCACTTCAACTCTTAAAAAGAATTTTGAAGTTTTGGGCATTAACTCTAACTTGATATTCTAGGTTTTGATCCCTTCACATGATCATTTCACGATTGTGTGCTTTCCTTTGGGAACTTGAAAACCAATTGATAAAATATCTACTCTTCTTTGCTTGGGTTTTGAAATGAAAACAAGTTATAATTCCAAGTACTTGAATTTTCACAATTTCAAGTCCAATTGGTTTATTCTTGAAAAATTTATAGTGACAAGAGCTTTTTATTTCTTGTCTTTAGATTCCTTTCTTAGTAGCTACAGTGGCCAAGACTATACAAGAATCTCATCGACTCATGCTTTTGGATTTCGCCTTTAAGAAGTCCCTTTAAGGATAGGTAAACTTTACGTTTTGTCTTCCACAGACTTGCTTACCATTGACACAATTGCAGACTACATACTTGGAATTTTTCACTTTGTTGAGACTTGGAATAGGTTACTCTTTTCACACTTTTTCATTGGATAAATGAAACATGAGTGGAAAAATCCCAAAAAGGAATTTCATTGCCAATACTTGGGCAACCTTTAGAATAGTTCCAATTGCAAGTTCTTGGACAATCACGGCCAAGCTTGATCAAGTTTGCTTGATCTTGTGACAAGCATAAGAACTTAATCTTTATCGTTAAGATCTCTTTGAACTATCAAAAGCTTGTTTTCTTTCCCATGGGATTTTAGAGATCTTTTCCACAACTCAAGTCCGAGCATACACTAATGCCTATCAGATTCCAAAGCTAAGAATCTTTGATATACCTTGAAGCTACATCAATCTTTACCTTACCATCTCAGGTCACTACCCATTTATTATCACCCTCAAGCCATTCACCAAAATGAAGAAAGCATCGTGGTTTCATGCTAACTCGACATCTTTCTCTTTCACCTCCATCCAACAGGAGATTTTCAAGGCTTGGAATTTGGCCTTCCCCAACCTCTCATCACTAGCCAAAAGTTGGAGGATCACGGTTATGAAGACTCATCATATCTTGGTTAGGACCCAGAAGGCTCTATGAAATGTTTGTCGCATGCAAAGAGAAAAGCTCTACTGGAGACAAAGGCATCTTGAGGAACAAGTGAACAAAGGCAACTCTCATTACCAGAAGGGCTATGAAAAATCAAAGGCATGTTGAGATACGAGGAAGAATGCAAGAGAACTAACAATTACGACCACCACATTCTAGAGAGATAACTCTCCTCCCAGCCATATGCCTCTATATATAGCTCTCTCCAAGGGACTGCCTTCTTGGGTAGGTGGATACTAATCATCCACGTGTCAACCATGTAACTCCATGTGCGCAAAGTGTCTCAATTAATTCGAGTTAACTCAAGTGGATGCTTCTAGAAGGCTCTAGATCTCTTTGGGAAAAATACTCTCCCCATGTACCCCATGGGGATTGAACCCAAGAGCTCCTCCTTCACATCCTTGAGTCTTAACCACCAGGCTAAGTAGATCATTTGGTTACAAGAGTAAATGACCTTCTCGTAAGTCTAGACATGAGATTTTTGGTCATACATATGGGTGATCAAATGGTGTTTGGTTTCAAATCTGTCTCAACTGATCGGACCCTTAGACCATAGAATTACTTTATTACATTCTTTCCCCTTCAAGATATTTTTACCCTTGAAAATATAGCTATATAAATATTTTAGGCAACCCCCGAGCCACATGTTCTTAAAACCGAAAGAACATGGTCATGTTCTAAAACTAGAAGAACATGTCTCATCTTTGTGGTGGGACCCCTGCCCAAATTATTCAAAACACTATTTGGATTTGCAATTTTGATAAACTGGTCAAAGTACAAAGTAATGAATGAATTATAAGGGTGGATCTAAAAACATCCCTAGCCACTTCATTGTTTCTTGATTTGCAATCTAGGCACAAACATATGAAATGGATGGATTCCAATTACTTAGTCCATTTATGGGCATAAATGGTGCATGGACATAGTAATTAAGGAAGGATTCTTATCCTTGGAAAGACTTTGAGAACTCTCACTTCACTTGAATTTGATTTGGAAAACTTGAAATTTGATTGATCCAAACATCTAGCTTGGATGTTTGTACAATGGTTTACTTCCAACCACAGTTATGTGATTTTTTTCACCCAATTGGAGGGCCACTTTTTCCTAATGGGCTTGAAAATCCTATGTAAACTGTGGGAGAAAGTTCGCCATTTACTTTGCTCAGCCATAATATAACTTGACAAAATCAAATCCAAAATAAAAATTATCCAAGTTAGGGTGCTTTTCCCAAAAATCTTTGGCTTTAAGTTCCTAGGAATTGTCAAGCTAATGAGTGATTCCTAACTTCTCTTTTCTAGAGTGGATTGAGCCCTAGAAAGTCATTAGAGTTATGCTAAATAATTGGAAGAAAACTCAAACGAATAACTCAACTTAGACTTATCATCTTTTGAAGATTGAAGAAGTTTTTGTATATAGAATCTATCTGGGATGTTTAATTTAGTTACCTATTTCTAACCGGCTAACACTCGACTTTTGTGAAAAGAATCAGATACCATATTTGAGTCAAAATCAAAAGACTTGGAAGGTGGAAAAAGAGAAAGTCTAAGCATCCGCTCATGCTTTTGGATTTCACCTTTAAGAAATCCCTTTTATGTAAACTTTATGTTCTAGCTTCCACAGACTTATTTATTGTTGACAGAGTTGCACACTACATACTTCAATTACTTCACTCTGTTCAGACTCAGAACAACTTACTCTTTTCACACTTTCCTTTTAGATAAATGGAACTTGAGTGAAAATTTCCCAAAAGGAATTTGATTACCAATACTTGGGTAAATTTTGATGTAGTTCCAATCACAAGTTCTTGGACAATCACGGCCAAGCTTGATCAAGTCTAGTTAATCTTGCGACAAGAATAAAGGCTTAATCTTTATCATTAAGATCTCTTTAAACAATCAAAAGCATGTTTGCTTACCCATGGGATTTTAGAGATCTTTTGTGAAACTCAAGTTTGAGCATATGCTAATGCCTCTTAGGCTCCTAAGCTAAGAATCTTTGATATATTATATATTAGGACTTAAGTACCACTACGAGTGGTTTGGGAGTTCTTCAGAACTAGTTGCTATCAAACTATCTTGAAGAAGCCCATTCTCACTACGAGGGAGAATTTATTCTATCATGAACTTGAAATTCCATCCAAGGAATCAAATAATACTAAGAAAATGATTTATTCTTGGAATCTTTTGCATTACTAGAATGATCTTTAAAAGAAATTCTTGACTTTTGGACAAGACTCAAATCTTTAAAAATAGATTGTCCAAAAGATATTTCTTTTTAACCAATTAAATAGTTAACCAGACTATTTAATTTATTAGCTTATCGTTAGAAAGCATCCTAATTCTTAAGATCACTTTGACTTAGGTTTCTTCTTAAGCCATAATTAGCTTAAATGAAACCAAGAATATCTCTAATCTTCTAAAAGGAAGAGTTCTTTTTAAAGTTCCCCCTTTTCTTAAGACTTTGCATCTGTACCAGAGATGTAGTCATGGAACCTAGCATCCATCTATTGAATGTTAAAGTTCAATTGATGCTAAGTTTTAATGACTTCTCTGATTTTCATCATTCCTTAGAATGGTGAATTCAAAGTGAAAACTTCGAAAAGTCTTTGTTTTGTAAAAATTTGGAACATCTTAACTATCTTTTGAACTTTAAAAGTTCAATTAGTTTAAGCTCCATTGGATTTCATTTGATATAACATCTTGGGATAGAATCATATTAAAGCATTCCAAATCATCCTACTTGGATGCATGAAATTTCAAATGCAAGATTATCATTAGAATTCTCTAAGTTTGTTCCTAAACTTAGAGTCATGAAGGATATTTGCAAGTAGCCCTATTTTATTGCTATTCAGATCAACAAGAAAATTGAGCACTTGACTTTCACTGAGCCTACATTTCCTAAGCAAGAACCCTAATATGTGATACCTAAGTATCACTTTCAAGAAAAAGTGAATTAGCTACTTGAGTTGCATAGCAGATAAGAGATTTGCAACTAACTAGTTTGCCATTTTCCCTAAGTGTCTGAATCGAGTTAGAAAAAGTAGGTAATGATTAGGAATGTATATTTGTTCAACTACTTAGCAAAAAATCCAAAAAAAAAATCATGCCTCATCATATGCCAATGCATGTTCTTGCATGCAAATGCATGTGAGTGCATTCATGTGTTTGCATGTTTTTTTATTTCTTTTTATGCACCAAACTTAAATCAAGCTGTCCTTGAGCTTGCCACTTGATCTTGTCATGCGTGCATCCAAGCATCCATGCATAAAAAATCTACTTGCTACCTTTCAAAAAGATATAAAAATACATGTGCACAAACTTGAGTGCATCCTATACTTTCTCAAGCAAGAAGAAATGTGTGTTGTGCATGACAACACTCTCTTGAGGAGAAATGCACCAATAATTATTTCTTTTTTGGGCATGAACTTTTAGATGCATGAAGTGCTTGATGTATTTCCCAATAATTTGATGTCCGTTTAGCTTTCATTGAATTTGTAGTGTTAGCATAATCATTACAAAAAATGAAGACTACTATCATGCTTCAATAATTTATAGATGCAAGCCACATGAAAGCGATGAATAAAGCAAGTATTGAAATGAAAACATTGACTAAGAAAATAGTTATCTCCCAATTAAGCTATGTCCTTCCATTGATCCTCTGGAGGAGCCATTCACTATCCTTTGGTCTATGAGAAAAAATAATTAGTATACAAACATGCATTGGGATCATGGATAAGATATAAATTCTTCTTGACGACATCGCGGGTTCGAGCCCTAAGATTCACCGCCTGACAATATCTTCCTCCTTTTGCTTATGCTCTATTTTCTACAGCATCCCGTACAAAGACTTGATCAGAATTGTATGAATATTGTATCAAGAATGCACCTTGCTATGTTGGATAAAGCGAAGATTTTTATATTGTATGGTTGTGGGCTTAAGTCCCATATGTGACCTTCTAAAAATGGTGTTCTTTTTTTGTTTATGGCTAGCATTTAGATCTTTGACACCATGTATGCCTTCTTCATCTTTTTGATTGCAGTTATGAGCAGCTAAATCTATGAAGAGAATGATGAAAGGAAGCTAAGTGAGTAAGAATAGCTCTGATACCAATGCAAGAGAACTAACAAGTATGACCACCACATGCGAGAAAGATAACTCTCCTCCCAACCATATGCCTCTATATATAGCTCTCTCCTGGGGATTGCCTTCTTGGACTGATGGATATCAATCATCCATGTGTCAACCATTAAATGCATATGCACCAAGCATCCGAATCAACTCGACTTAACTCAAGTGGATGCTTCTAGAAGGCTCTAGATCTCTTTGGGTAAAATATTTTTGGTGCAATTATACCCAACCCACATGCTTGATCAATTCACTTATGCTCAACCTATTGACATAACCCATGAAAGGCCTCATATGATCAACCTCTTGTAAAAGTAATTCACATTTACTCTTGTAAACATGGATTACACTCACCAAGAGTTAGGAAGATCTAAATCATGTATCACTTGGTTGTTGAGCAATGAGAGAATCTATCCTATATGTTAGCATTCACCTTTTAGGTAGAAGTTTGAATTTGAATTCAAACTTTGGTTCAAAGATCACCCATAAGAAGAGGATCAAGAAGACATGCCTCTATCTCGAGGTAGACAGATCATTCTGTAGTACATCCATTATGAAGTGAGAGCTCACCTCATAGCTCTTTCACCTCTCACTCATTGAGCAATGATTGATTGCCAATGACATTGTATTTGTATATGTTTAATACATATATGATCATTATATTATCATTTTACTTCTCTGTTATAACTCTATCGCTATTTCTTGGGCATTGAGTTTATATATACAAAAACAGGTATATGGATGTCACTAAGGCAATATGCCTTGAATATTGCAAAAGTATGGTATGGATGATTGCAAGCCAATTTCTATGCCATGAAGTTGGATATTGCATTAGGTGAAGCATTGGAAAATGCTACTATGTATAGGAGAATTGTGGGAAGCTTGATATATCTCACAATTACAAGGCCTGATCTAAGCTACACAATTGGACTTGAAAGTCAATTTATGTAGGTTCCCAAGAAGCCAAATTTGGATGCTTTGAGGCGCACTCTACGTTATGTGAGTGCTACTTTGGATTATGCATTGTTTTATGAAGCTAGTGTAGATTTGCATGTTCACGGATACACTGATGTAGATTGGGCTATTAGCATTTGAGATACAAGATCTACTAGTAGTTTTCTATTCTCACTTGGGAGTGCAGCTATTACATGGAGCAGTAAGAAGCAACCCACTATTTCTTTGTCGAGTATAGAGGCTGAGTATAGAGGTGCTGCAATGGTAGCATGTGAGGCATCATGGCTGGAGATGCTACTTGTAGATTTTTGACATTTGTCAAATACTTGCCTTAATTCTAGTATATATGTCTCCCTCATATTCAAATGTGCACATATGTCATCGACGTAAACTTCCAAATTCTTGCATAAGAATTCCTTAAAAACATGACACATGAGTCGCTGGAAAGTGGCGGGTGCATTTGTGAGCCCAAATGGCATCACACGAAATGCAAAAATGCCCCATTCTGTGGTAAAAGCTGTCTTGTGTTGATCTTCTAGAGCAATGGCTACTTGATTATAGCCTGCAAAACCATCAAGAAAGCTGTAAACTTCCTTGCCCGCAGCCCTTTCATATAAATGTTCTGTGATAGGAAGAGGATAACTGTCTCTAATTGTGGTGGCATTAAATTTCTTAAGGTTAATACACACATGCAATTTTCCATTCTTTTTGGGCACAACCATAATGGGGGATACCCATTCAGTATGCTCAATTTCGTTAATGAATCCTACTTCTATCAACCGATCTATTTCTTCTTTAATCTTTGCAGCATAGCTATCATTGTACATGTATGGTTTTTGTTTCATAGGCTTTGCATCTGGAGTCGTAGAGATTCTATGGGAACATATATCTGGGTCTACTCCTTTCAATTCTTTGTAAGTCCAAGTGAACACATCTCTATATTCATGCAGTAGGGCAATAAACTCTTCTTCTTCTTCATTCATCAAATCATGCCCAATGTATGTACATTTTTCTTCTTCCGTTCTATGGTGACTATGATATTTCTAGTTTTCTCTCGGTTATCATATACTTCTCCAACATCAGCTTTCCTTTTAGGCATTCTTACCATTATTCTTCTATCTTCTATTTCATACTTCTTGAATTTCTCAGGAACCTCAAACAAAGATTCTTCTTTCTCTGAGGTGGTTTCTTTCTTCTTTCTTTTCTTACCTTCACTTTTGGTAGTCACTTGTGTGGTTAATCTCATATCATTTGTAAGCTCTCCATGTCTCTGAGGGTGAGTTTCTACTTCGTAGAAATATTCTTCATCTGATGCAAAGGGAGGGTCCATAATAATTGACTCTACATCGAAGTCACTTGCATCCTCAAATGCATCAGTGCTAGGTTCACCTTCTTCTATAATTGACTCACACATGATTGGCTCTATTGTGAAAATTGAGATGTCATAGCCATCCTCATCATAGTGAGGTGTCCATTGTTCTTCATTGATGGCTACATCCATTGTTGCTAAAATTTCTGCCCAACCATGAGGCTTGAATTCCTCGTCTGGAAATACTATAGGTGCGTAAGCTCAGACTTGAAGGGTTCGTGGATGTTGTTCTGAACCTAAAATTCTGGATTCTAACTGCTCTTCCTCTTGTTTTGCTACTTTACACATCCATAGATGAGTATCCTCGTGCAACCATGAGGGATCTAATTCCAATGAGTGTACTGATTCTATTTCTTCTTGTGTCTTATGGATGGTATTCCATTCTACTGGGGGTAGATTTCGATGGGAATAATCTTTAAGGTTGACTTTAGTAGTCACTCCTAAATGTTGCAAGTACAAAGAATTAGTTCCCCAATCTTGTACAATTTGCAATTGACGCATGAATGGTCGTCCTAAAATCATTTCATAAGCATGTTTTTTCCCAAAATCACAAATGGTGAAAGTATGCTCAAACTCCACACCACAAGTGGTGAGATATATGCCTTCTAGTAAGCCTTATGGTTTCTCTATATGTCCATCAGCCATTTGTAGCTTCATCCTCGTGGGTCTTAATGCTGGCTTACCCCAACATTTCCATAAAGCGGTGGTAGCAATGGCTACTCCGGCTCCTGAATTTAAGATGGCTTTGGTGGTGTAGCCCTGATGAGTTATTGGAAGATAAGTGTTACCTTCCTCTCCCTCACTTACATCGATTCTTTCTATAGGTATCTCTGGTACCTTCTTGTGTGATCCTATCTATGAGGGAGTAGTAGCAAGCTCAGGGAATTGATTTGCTACATGTTTCCACAATTCGGGTTTAACCTTTAACAACTCCTCTAGAGTGAGATGACATTGTACTTTAGTGTTCTTTATCACTTCCGTGTTTCTTGGGATTACTGATTCTTCATTCCTCACTATTATAGTGGGTGCTCTTATGCTAATAAACTTGGCTTCCCAAGGTCCTGTGAACTGAGGTAATTCTTGCAAAGAATTGGATTCAAAGTCTGTGTGTTCACTCAATTGCTCTTCCTCTACATCATTGTAAATAGACATAATGTCTTGGGGAAATTTTTCTTGCAAGTCATCTATTCCTTGAATAGGAGGATGGGTTCCTTGTTCTTTTCTCCACTTTTCTTCTTGGTTTTCTCTTAGAAATTTATGTGAATACTTAAGTATGGAAGACAGGTTGTCTTCACCCTCTATGTTGGTTACTTGAGACAGGGATGGTGCATTCTTTTCCTGGGTCTCCGAGACAATAGGGTTCTTATGCTAATTCTTTTTCTCATGGCTATCGACCAAGTATCCTAACCTCTCCAGTAGTCCTTGAAAGTGTAGATCTGGTTTTGCCATGTTATTCCAATTAAGATAACGAGAGGCTTCGAACATGGTTTGTACTAATTCTACCATCTTCATACAAAGTTTATTTCTCTCAATTTCTAAATCTGCTCTTGGATAGTTCTTGCTCATTTAAGCTATCTGGGGCCCTTCTTTTAATCTAGCCTGATATGCACGAAACATCATGTCTAGGTTTTCTGGTATGGGTTCCGCTAGAATTGATCCTGATCTCTGAGCTCGATTCTCCTTATTAGCTTCTTGAGAAGTCAACTCTAGGATTTTGGCTCTGGATTCCTTCAAAATTCCTTCCAACTAAGTTATCTTTTTACTTCATTTTCTCTTGATCCTTTCTCTAGAATCTTTCCAAGATTTTGTATTTTTATTACTAGACTCTTCAACTTTAGTAGTTCTGGCTATTTTGTCAGGATTAAGCTGTTGATTTTGTAAGAGCCCCTAGGCTCTTGTTATCGCTTGGATAGGCACGTATGCAGGGTTGACCTATCACGTTGATCGGTGTCACTTTTGAAGCATTCTTAAGGTTCTTGGGACAATCTTTTATGACCTGGTCTTTACCACACTCGGCACAAAAGCCTTGTATGTTATAGTATAGTGACTGTCCTGTTATTGGAGGATGTGGACAATCCTTTATGAAATGATCTCCTTAGCCCCTAACGCATGCTCCTCTAGGGCCCTGTGGTCTTTGTTGTCTCACTTGGGGCCGTGGTTTAGGGTTGGTATACATCACATTAGCATAATCGGGCTCCCAACTAGGTTCCAATGGTGGACTATCATATTGATATGTTTCCACATGTTCTCGTGACTCTGTGTAATATGGGGTGGACTATCTACATGAGTAGAGTCAAAATTGTTTGAGTTTGGGTCACTTTTTATGATCAGGGGTGAAGAAGGCACTAAAGCCCTATTGAGATTCTCTTCTGCAACAACATACTTGACTGAGATGACATTAGCTAGTGGGGCTGGCTGCTGAGCTAAAACAGGTTGAGTTCTTTGTTGAGCCTAATAAGGATAGTTCTGAGGAGGCCTATAGTAATGAGGCTAAGTGTTGTATTGACCTTGATACCTACCTGGTTGTGGATATGCTTGAGGGTAGTTCTATCATACTACTTGTTTGTTATAAGGATAGTCCTGAGCCGTGTGATTTGTGTATCGTCTCTCAATTGTACAGTATTGGCCACTAGGGTTGGCTTGCAGTTGTGTTATGTTGGGACGCACAATTGCCATATGATCACTACCACAGGTGTAACAATGCTTGTTTCTTGTTAACTTAGGCATCTGTTTACTAGAAACTCCTAGTTTCTAGGCCGCTTTTTCTGCTAGGTCTTCTATCGAGATAGAAAATTTTGAAGATGCTAGAGATGAACAATCTGAGTCCTTATAGACCTTTGAGAGTTCCAACTCATCTCCAAGGTTGTCCTCAATGTCTATACAAATTCTTACACATTGCTCTAAGGTTCTCGGTTCCTTCAAGTATACATAGGAGCATAGTTTAGAGCTTAAGAGGCCATCTAAAAACAATGACACTTGCTTGGCCTGTGAAGGTAGCTCTTGCATCAGACATCTCTCCATGTATTGTCTAAACCTATGTCCTGCCAGTCTAACTGTTTCCTAAGGGGTGTGTTTGAAGCTATGAATTAACGAAGATGTATCATGCCTGATTCCACTTTTAGAGAATTCTATGATGAATGATTCTAACAAGTGATGGATGTCTCTAAATTGCCTTTGTTGCAATGGTTGGAACCAAGTTAAAGCTGTATTCTTTAACGTTAGTCCAAATGCATTGTATTGCGTGAACATGTCTTCTACTTGCTCTGCTCGAAGCACTTGCTTAAATTCCGCAACATGGTCATAGGGATCTCTTGTCCCATCAAAATAGTTTTTCATGGACTTTACTAACTGGGTGGGTCTTAATACCGTGGCATGTTCACATGGTCTAGGTAGAGGAAAAGCATCTCTACCACCTAGTATTCTAGGTCCCCTTTGTCTTTCCACTCTATCGATGTCCATGGTGGTTCTATCTCTCCCTATGGGGTGAGTGAAACTTACTTCTGGTCTCTCTTTGTTCTTCTCTCTTTGCATACCATGGGCTGAGGATGTTCCAGCACCTTGATGGCTCGTGTTTACATTTGCTCATGATGGAGGGAATACTAGCTCGCCTCTCCATGTGTAGGTATTTCTCGCATGGTCTGGTACCATAAATACTCTTTTTGAAGTTTCATCCAGGTATACCACCTTTCCTAGAGTATCTGGGTCCTTAAATTCGTAGATCATGATGGAGGCCTCACTAGGTTGTTCCATCCGGTACCTCCAAAATGCTTCATCGGTTTCCTTATTCAAAAACAACTCTATGCTTCTGTTATCTTGAGGGATCCAATCTGGAACTAGTACTCTTGTTAGTACAGATTTCCCTCTAGGTGTCCTAGGTTCTTCTCCTACTGGTTCTTTTCCTTGGGTTCTCGCTTTCGTCTCTGGCTGAACTACACAAAACTCATTGGTATGATTTGGCTGAGTACTTATGATGTACATTGTTCCTTCTTTGTCTATGTATGTGTCTCTCTTGAATTTCACCAGGGGACATTCCAATCCCATGGGTTGATCCGGATTATGCATTTGCACCACTTATCTTTGCAAACCATCCTCATAGATGCGAGCACCTAAGTGGTTGGTTCGGAAAAATTCTAATTGAGTCCTATAGGGTCCTTTGGATCTTTCCAAATATGCTATGTTTGACCCTCCTTCTAGTCTTTCTGTGCTAAAAGCCATTTCGGATTCGCGCGTATCTGAGCTCAACTCGTAAGGATAACTATTCAACTGTTGTTCCTACACTTGCTTCTGATGATCTAAGGCTTCATTGGTCTGACTTACCTATATGCTTGCCCGATCTAAGGTTCATGAACTGACTTTCTGGCACTCTCTGATCATTAATGGTTCTTTGCTCTTAGTTTCTTATTTCTTTGTAAATTCATTTAAGTTCTTGTCTTGTCTCAATGTATACGTCAGGAATCGACTTTTCGTGGTACTTTTGAGTTCTCGTTCCGTCATATTTAAGTTCTTTCCTTGAGGTTTTCGTATCTCACACCGTTATTTAGCCTTGGACTTGAAAAGTTATGTCTCTTGAACTTGATGCGTTCCTATTGTTCATCTAATTTAATCCACAATGCTACACATTTAGCCTAAGCTAATAATTGACTGAGGGGGTTGAGTATTCTTTCAACTTCAAGTCAACTGCTTTGAGTGCTCTGATGCCCAAGAAGTCACACTTCCCAAGCTTTGTGTTCTTCACTACCTTGTTGTGATTGCCTTTGATAGCCCTTGCTAGACCTATAAAAATTCAGTGTTTAGACCACTTCTCAAATGGATGCTCAAGCACCTTAATATATACACCCTTTAGGTCTCTTTTTTCCTTTGCCCAAAATTTTAATGACGCCTAGCTTTTCTAGTCCCACCAATGGTCAACCTCAAATTATCCTCTCTAAAAATCAACGTCTTCTTTTTTAATGGAGCTTTCTAATGAGCTATAAAGCTCCAAAAACGGACTTCGAATGAAAAAGATATGAGCATTCAAGTTCTCGGGAGTAAAAATTGGCAATTGGGTTTTTCTTCACTCACAAGATAAGGGGTCTCCAATGAGCTTAATCACCCAAAAATTTGCTTAAGCCTCCAATTTCCCCAAAAAATCAAACCCTAATTTTTGCATTTGGGGTGGACAATCGCAATGGTCTAGGACCGTCACGATGGTCTGGGACTGTCGCGATGGCTCAGGTGAACCGTCGCGATGCCATGGTGCAATCGTGATGGTCCGATGGAGCGAGGCGTCGCGATGGTCTGCTCGACGAGCAATTGTGATGGCGTCGATCAACGGTCAACGCAACAATCGTGATGGCGCGAGCCCGTCGCGATGGTCACGAGGCGCGACGGCTTGAGCCAATCGCGATGGTCCAACTTCGAGGCATCACGATGATGTACCTCGGACAGTCGCGATGGTCTGGCTTGACACGTGGCAGATGAGTCGTCATGATGGAGTGAGGCAATCGCGATGGCGTGGGGTCGACGGGATTGTCGCAATGGTCAATGACCATCACGATGGCTTAAGTGAACCGTCGTGATAGTGTGAGACCGTCGCCATGGTCCGGCCGAGCCGTCGCAATGGCGTGAGGTAATCGCGATGGTGTGACACAATGGCGATGGTCCACCAAACTATGAATTTTTGAAATGCGTTTGTGGATTCGTGTGTGCGCTATTGTCGCCTACGTCTTGGTGTACTCGCTTACCAAAAATGCCAAACTTGGCAGACCATCGTGATGGTCTGACACACATGGCAGATTTTGATAGAAAGTGGATTTTTACCTTTTGGAAGCTTTCCTGTTGCTTTGGAGCACTATACCTGCAAGAAAACTCAAAACACACACAAGCACATACAAGCACGAAATCTCTCTCTCTCTCTCTCGCATGCACAAATGAGGGGAAATGAGGAGAATGGGTGGATATGGTGAATTTTTTGATTTTTTTGAAGTTGAAGAAGATGATGCGGTGGTGAAGGAGGAGTGTAGGGCAGATGAAAAACACAAAAAATAACTAAAAACAACACTAAAAACTGAAATTTTAACCTTCCAATGCCACTTCTTGCTATACTCTTATGATGACACATTTGTCCTAGACTCCATCCCCGGCAACGGTGCTAGAATTTGGTGTTGCTCTAGCACAATGGTAAGTACCACGTTAAGAAGCTTCACCTCCTTAATGTCAATCCATGGAAGAGATAGGAGTGATATGAAGATCGTGAATGTGAGATGGAGTGAGAGTGAAGGTGAGAAGCATAGAGATGCACACACACATACACACACACAATGAAGAGACAAGCAACACACAATGGAAGGTAGGAAAATAGACTCTATTACTCAAGATCTCAATTACAAGCTCAAGATAGCTCGGAGCTCACACTAGCCAACACTAGCTAACACTAACCAACCTAAAAAATGAGCTCTCTAGGTCTATTTATAGCTTTTAGACTAGTTTTGACCGGTTTCACATCTAGTGACCAACATAGTTAAAAAATAGGTTCTAGGTGCTATTTGAAGTTAAATGAGGTCTAAAAATAGCCAAAATTGGTAGGCTCATTCTACCCAATCTCCTCAAGCTCAAGGACTCCTCCGCTTGCACAAAATGGAGCTACAAATTACAAAAGTGGTTGTTCTATGTTTTCCATGGTACATGAGTGATTACTTCATTGTGCTCTATCTTCACATACTTCCTTGACATATGTGCCTCTGTCTATTGCCAAAAGCCTATCACATTTACGGGCATTACTTTAGAGGCATTAACAGGGTTTTTAGGAAACTCTCTTATGACATGCTCTTTACCACAATCAGTACAAAAGCCTTGAAAGTTATACTAGTGAGGTTGTCTGAGTATCGGAGCATGTGAGCACTCTCTTATGTAATGGTCTCCTTGCCACCTAAAACAAGGTCCTTTAGGGTCCTGTGGTCTTGTCTACCTTAGCTAGGGTTGTGAGTTTGGATTAGCATACATGACATTAGCATAATCTGGCTCCTAGCTGAGCTCCAAAAGTGGGATCTCATATTGGTATGTCTCCATATGTTCTCGTGACTCGGTGTCGTACACAAGTGGATTATCTACATGGGTAGAATCAAAACTATTAGAGTTGAGGTCATTTTTTGTGATCAAAAGGGATGGTGGTACTAAGGCTCTACTGAGATTCTCTTCTGTAGAATCATATTTGATGGACATTACATTTATAGGTGGGGATGGCTATTGAGCTAGAACTAGTTGAGGTCGAGGTTGCGTTTGGTATGGTACGTGATAGTTTTGTTGGGATCTGTAATATTGAGGTTGAGCATTGTATTGGCCTACGTATCTACGTGGTTGGGGATATGCTTGTGGGTAGTTTTGTTGAACCACTTGCTTGTTGTACGGACAATCTTATGTAGTATGATTAATGTAATGCCTTTCAATTGTGAAGTACTCACTACTAGGATTGGCTTGAGGTTGTGTCAAATTTGGGCAAACATTCACCATATGATCACCACCACAGATGTAACAACATTTGACTGAAGTTAACCTGGGTATTTGTTTGCTTGAGACTCGTAGCTTTTGGGCTACCTTCTCAGCTACGTCTTCTATGGAACCCGAATGTTCTGAGGAAGAATGGGTAGATCTATCTGTGTCCTTGTTGAATTTGGAGAGTTCTAACTCATCTCCTAAATTGTCCTCAATGTCTATAGATATTCTCACACATTGCTCTAGAGTTTTAGGTTCCTTCAAGTATACATAGAATCGTAGTTTAGAGGTCAATAGCCCATCCAAGAATAAAGATACTTTCTTGGCTTGCGTGGGTAGTTCTAGAATTGGGAATCTCTCAATATACTATCTAAATCTATGTCTTGCAAGTCTAATTATCTCCTTTGGGTCTGTTTGAAATTGTGGATTCATTAAGAAGTATTGTGCTTGATTGCACTTTTAGAGAATTCAATGAGGAATGATTCTAACAAATGGTGAATGTCTTTAAATTGCCTCTGTTGTAAAAGTTGGAACCAAGTTAAGGCCATGTTTTTTAGCATGAGTCCAAATGCATTGTATTGGGTGAACAGATCATCCACTTTCTCAGCTCAAAACACTTGTTTGAATTCAACAACATGATCATAGGGATATCTTGTCCCATTGAAATAGTTTTTCATCCACTTCACTAACTAGATAGGCCTTAATATTCTTGGGTGCTCTCAAGATCTAGGTAGAGGAAATTCATCACCTTGAACTCTTGGTTCTCTCAGTCTCTCCATTCTATAGGTTTCCACTAGGTAGTGATGTGTGTGAACACACTAGGACCACAAGGGCACTTTTTTCCCTCTTTAGGAGGTTTTTTCCCCCTAGGTTGTATATATGCCTACTTCTTCCTTGTGTTGTTCGCATGCTTCCATAGACCTCAAACTCCAACAATTGGTATCAGAGCAGTTCACCGTGTCATGTAGGGCATCATCGACACCCTTTTGATCAGAATCTATGAATAACACCAAATTTGGTGAGCATACTCATGGTGATTAGGAGATCAAAATAGCTTAAGTCTGTGGTGCCAAAATCGCAATCTAAGCTCATTTTGACCTCTGAGTGCACTACCACAATGCTTATGTAGGCTATTTCATCTTTTTGTGCCAAAGATATGTTGAGATATCAAGCTCAACATGTGATGATCCAGGATGACACATATTACTTTTTCATTTCTCTGACATGTATCGTGGTCACGCTAGTATATGTCAAGGATACTTCATTGAGCTTTATTAGATTTATCTACCGAGAGTGATGGCACATTTGTTTCTTTCCAGCTCACTCATTCGCAGACATTAGGTTTTTCCTTATGTACTGGTCTTTATATATTGTAGTAGTTGTATTCTTCTTTTTAGGTCCTCCTTGTACATTCCTTGTTTATGTAATAGAAGAAGAAGAAGAAGAAGAAGATCATTCTTCCTTGACTCAATCTGAGCGTGTGCCTCTCTTTGATTGTGAGAGTGTATAAGTGAGCTCTCTTCCTTATCTCCCTCCTCGTGACATGGTATCAGAGTCAGTGTGGCTGTAGAGAGTGTTAGGTCGTCGGAATGGATTGTATTTTTATTTGTCATATATCGCACGCACCGAAAAGGCGTAGCAAATAGTTCTAACTTTTTATCCATTAATGAAAGGGCATTACGGTGTTCTTCGGCGAGAGACGAGATCGCTAGACTGTCTGTCTGGGCGACCGTGCTGAGACCCTGTGTTGTAGATTTGTAGATATCTTGAGTATTGTTATTCTGTCTTGTCGAATTGGAGTGATTCATTATTAACACAGTAACATTGTCTTAACATTAATAAGTCTGTGCGACGTTGTGATTGTTAATTCGCGTGCTAATGTACTGTGTAGCGATAAGTTGTTGCCTTGAAGGATAGTTACTACTTAGTCGAATGTTAATTTGGGAAAATTACATAAAGGGCCTCTACACTGTTAGACCCCTATCCATCCCCAAGAACTCGAAACGAGGTTAAAAGAGACTTGTCGGAAGTGCTTTTAACACTGGCGCCGTCTATGGGAAGATGGAAACATATTGGGAATAAGCAGTAAGGAAAGAGCACTACGCAAGGCAAGTAGTGGAGAATAGTAACTGGTAGTTGAAGAAGTGATATATGTCGGTTACTCGTTCCGGTGAGTCCTATCCAAAGTATAGGCGAGATCAACATCCTAGGGCAGTCCCAAACCTATTAGGAACACCCCCCGGTGGTAGAACTACAGGCGAATTAAGTCCAGTTGCAGAAGGATCGGAGCTAGTCAGTGGTGATTCTAATGCTAGTTCAGTAACACATGATGAGATTCCAGTGAATTCTGGTGTGAATCGAGTACTTTTTGGAGAAGGTATAGTGACTTCTAGGTGTACAGAGACACAGTGTGGAGCTAGTCCGACACTATCTGGTCAGAATTCAACCATTTTCGGTGATAAAGTTTTGTTACCGAGTGAGGTCATTTCCGGTGAAAGGGTAACCTGGTTCGGTGAACGTTCGACAAGTTCTTGTGGAAGTTTGGTACCATTTGGTGGGAATTTGAAGTTTTTCGGTGATAGTGCAATGTTACCTGGTGGACCCCTATTACGCTCACCACTATTCGGTACAAACCTACCTAATTTCAACACCAAAGCTGAGAAAAGGCTACTAGATTTGGAGTTAAGTAAGAGATTCAACGACATTTTTGAACCGGAAGGTGAGCAGGCTGATAATACAGATTCTGAAGGACAAGAGACACCCCCTCAATATACAGATAACAACAATACTACCCACAATAGCACCATGAGTGGTTCACAGTCACAACAGCAAACACCCCCACAGCCGCAACCGTAGTTTCAGTAGCAGCAACAACAGCAGCCACAACCAATCATTCCATCTCGACCGATTCCAACTGGAGTGACATTTACAAAATTTGGTGGATTTTTGGGGGATGACCCCGATGCACATGTTTGCACATTCGAGATCATTTATGCAATGTTGAATCATCCATAGGATCCGGCGTACAAGGACATTGTATTTCAGGTCACATTGGTTAATGAAGCAGCAAGGTGGTTGACTGAATATGATATTAATCATTTCGATAACTATGATGATGTGAGAGACGCGTTCCTACAAAGGTTTCTTTTGAAGAATAATCCTGCAAAAATCTTTGACTATTTGCAGAACAATCGACAGAAACCACACTAGAGTGTCCAGGAGTATGCGACACTATTTAGAACCCACTTAAGGGAGCTGCCTCTGGCACATGCCAACCTGCTAGAAGATGTCATAACACAATGGTTTATTAATGGATTGAATCCACAGTTAAAACAAATTATGATCATTTGTTGTGTGGGCAGAATGACATTGGACGCTATCATTGCAATGGCGTTACAATTGGAGCACAAGGTTGGAGGTTTTACCGAGGATCTGGAATGGTTGAAAGCAAGTAAGAACGTGGCCGAGGATCCATCCAAACAAGTGTATTGTACTAAGTGTAAGAATCCCGGTCACACGAGTTCGACATGTACGCTCAAGCAAATGTATTGTGCCATTTGTAATATGACGGGTCACTGAACAGAAACTTGTGCATATAATGCAAAGGTGCAGGGTAGAACGGTAGTAAATGCCATAATACAAGAGTTGGGTCAGCCTTCAACCCATTATGTGCCGCCATAGTTGCGAACCAACCAAGAGCAAGGATATAGGAACTACCGGGGACAGCGTAACAACAATTTCAATCCAAATCGATGGCAGGCAGCTACATCGGCAGAAGGTACCTCTCTCCCACCCCCTCGATGTCATTTTTGCAGCGAGGTTGGCCATATTTGTAGATTTTGTAAAGAAGCTGCAGAATACGATAAAAGAAAGAAGGAAAAATACAATCCGATGACCAATATGATTTATATCTCCCCAGTCGAGTCACAAGCAGCCGTGGTACACACAAGATCAGTAAAATAGTTGCAACCAGTAGCTGAGGTTTTCGAGCCCGGAATTTGTAAGCAGCAGCGGATGTTTGCAAAGGCTAGTCAATGGAAAACTAAGGAGCCGACTGTGTTCCCTGACACAGTTCTGATAAGTCAACCTTCTCTACCAAATGCAAGAGTGAATACACAGAATTCCACTTCGGCAACAGCAGAATCACAACCAGAGACGGTAATGATCACAACACCCACAGACCAAGTCTGGGACATTATATCTAAGGCTTCAATCACACTCCCTCTAGGACAGTTGCTCACCCTAGTTTCGAGAGTAAGACAGCAATTCTAGTAGCAGGTCAGCCCCGGACCTTCATGTACTCCGGCAACTACGACCATACAACCAGAAATGGATCCTATGGTGGATCATTCAGTACCATTGATCACCGTTTGGTATAAAAACCAGAAGGTCACACAAGTTTTAATTGATGGCGGGTCCCGTGTGAATATTGCAACAGTTGCACTCTGTAAGAAATTGGGTTGGATCCAAATTGAATCCGTGTAGTTCTTTGTGCGAATGGCGGACCAATCCAGAGTCCATCCGGTGGGACTAGTACGTAATATTCCTATTACCTTGCAGGGAACTACATTTAAAATGACCTTTGTAGTCCTAGAGTTACCTGAATCTAGCCTCGACTACAACTTACTCTTTGGTCAACCATGGCTAAAGCAAGCCAAAGTCCTACAGGATTAGTTAGCTCAAGAGTTAATTTTTAAAGACAATCACCGGAAATATGTAGTTACATTCGATGCTATGCAACCTTGTGATCTTTATGCATGACCATATGTAGCGGAGCCAGTCCATATGTTGGATGGGCTATCTGATGATGAGGAGGAGGCTTTCCTTAAGACCAATAAGGACCTCATCTCATTAGGTACTCTAGACTTACAGTCGGTAGCAGATACCTGGAGCTCGGCAGCTTGTAGGGTAGTGCGACTCACCGAAGAAGTACCAGCAGATGCCGATATAATTCTGGATGAATCAACCTTACAACAAATGTTGCAGTCAGCTGATGATTTGGTAAAGCCTCGTCCATTTTATGTACCGAAGGATCAATTGGTAACATACAATTTGGGTGACACGATCAACCCGAGACCAATTAAAATTAAGGCAAGATTAGCCGTGAAATTCCAAGAAGATTTGGTGCAACTCCTACGCGAGTTCTCAGATGTCTTTGCTTGGGATTACAAAGACATGAAAGGTCTTGACCCACAAATTTATCAACACCGGGCGGTGCTGAAGCTAGATGTGCGACCCTTCAAGCAAGCCAGCTACCGGATGAATCCGCATTAAGCAGCCTAGGTAAAAGTAGAGTTAGATCGCTTGCTGAAGGTTGGATTCATTGTTCCCATTGAACATGCAGAATGGATCTCACCAATAGTGATAGTGCCGAAGAAAAATAAGTAGTTATGCATTTGTGTGGATTACCGAAAACTTAACGCAGTCACCGTACCGGATCCGTTCCCTCTTCCTTTCTTGGATACGATGCTTGATAGGGTAGCAGGTCACGAAATGTATTCTTTCCTGGATGGCTACAGTGGATATAATCAAGTGAGGATGGCGGAACAAGATATACCAAACACAGCATTCATCACCAACTGGGGAATCTATGCCTGCATCGTAATGTGGTTCGGTTTACAAAATGCCCCGAGTACATTCTAAAGATGTATGCAAGAAGTGTTCACCCCTTATCTGACAATGTTTATGCAAGTATATCTGGATGATTTTTCATTGTTTGGTGACACTTCAACACAACTGTATCATTTACGGTGTTGCTTTGAAAAATGCCGAGAGTATCAATTATGTTTGAATCCTACCAAATCCGTTTTTGCGATCTCCTGTGGCAAACTGTTTGGTCATATCATTTCTAAACAAGGAATACAGGTAGATCTTGATAAAGTAGCAGCCGTGTTGGAGGCACCGGTCCCAAAGACACCGAAAGAAGTTATGCATTTTCTTGGTCAGATCCAGTGGCATGACAGGCATTTACGGTGGTTAGCTCATCTAGCGACACCACTTAACACACTTATGACTAGTACCCCGTGGAAGTATGAATGGACTAATGAGTGTCAAAAGGCATTTGATCATTTGAACGTCTTATTGATGCAGGCTCTGATCTTGCAACCGCCTGATTGGGAACGACCATTCCACGTATTTGTAGATGCGTCAAACATAGCGATTGGCAGTGTCTTGATGCAAGAAATTGACAAATGGTTTCGGCCTGTGTACTATGCGAGTCACAGATTAGCTCCTGCCGAGAGAGATTACTCTGTGACCGAACGAGAGTGTCTTGGATTGGTATACTCTGTCAAGAAATTTTGGCATTACTTATTGGGCCGCAAATTCACTTTCCATGTGGACCATGCCGCACTCGTGTATTTGGTTCGTCAACAACATTTAGGTGGCAGATTGGCAAGATGGGTTTTACTATTACAGGAGTTTGATTATGAAGTTGTTCACCGACCAGGTACGACACATGTCTTGGGGGATTTTTCATCTTGACTGGATTCCGATGAGTCTCCGGTAGGTGTGGATGATATGACGCGGGCAATTTACATCACCGAGACAACTTCTGAAGAATCTGCAGAACCTCCTGTTGCTCCTACATACTATGATATGTTAATGATTTTTCTCATTGATGGTTGTCTCCCACCTAATACTCCCATTGCTCTCTGCCAAAAAATTGCAGTCTATAGTCGATGATTTCGGTTGATTGTGGGTCAATTGTATTACGTCGATCACGCTGGAGTCCTACTCAGATGTATTCCTCCACATGAATCGGCATCAGTTATTGCTATGGCTCACTCATTGCCCACTCGAGGACACTTTGCAGCTAAACTTACTCACCGAAAAATTTTGCAAAATGGGCTATGGTGGCCTACAATGTACAGAGATGTGGTTCAATTTGTGCAGTAGTGTGATGTCTGTCAACGGTCTGGACAACCCTTGTAGCGACACTTCTTTCCTCTTCAATCATTTCTACCTTTGGAGCCCTTTCAAAAGCGGGGTCTAGATTTTATTGGCCCAATAACACCACCCGCGACCCTCACCACCAATCGATACATATTGAATTGTAGAGATTATGCCACTAGGTGGATGGAAGCTTGGGCTTTACGTTCTACCACAACTGCTTCGGTAGCCAAATGTTTGATGAAGGATATCTTCCCTCGTTATGGATTACCTTTGGAAATAGTGAAGGATCAAGGTACACATTTTGCCAACACCTTAATGCATGTATTAACTCAGACTTTCTAGATCCTACATAAGTTCAGCTCACCTTACTATCCTCGAGCGAACGGTTTGGCTGAGAGTACCAGTAAGATTGAATATGCTCCAAGTTTAGTTGTGCACGCCATGGAAGGTCTCGCGAATGTCGCCACCTTCCGTGCGGGTCTCACTCTAGAAGTGAGTGAGTATTTGCGCACTTGTGGTCTGCTGGCCTTCGCTGAGTTTCCCTGGCATTCATTGGAGTGTCATCCATTCCACACGCAGATTATTTCTGCTATTGCCACCACACCTACTATAGAGAGGTGTTGGCCAATCACCTGTTTAAACCCTCGTGCAGTCATTACTTTAGTCACATTCACTGAAGGTTTTCAACTCCCTCGGGAAGGATTGGAGTATGGTTAGCTTCTTTTTGTGGCCACCATGAAAGAGTTGTTCCCCCAGCACTCATCTAATGAGTATGCCATTCTTTGCAGACCCGAACCAGAGCGCACTACTCTACAATTCCTGGTCGCCACACTCAATCTACAGAAACACACATATGGCATTTCACGCCCTTTTTAGTCCATGATAGATACTGCTTCTCGTGAGCCTGTAAATTTCACATCTTTCTTTTTCTGATGCATTCACCGTGAATGTGTAGCGGTTATGAAACAACTCGTTAAGAATGACCTCCCTCGTTCCCATTTACCCCATATCCTCACTTTTGTCTTTCTGGTGATCCAAGCCATGCAACCTCCTCCCACGGCTCCCTTCTTGTTACATGAAGAGTCTACCCAAATGCTCGAGGACGAGGATCACGAGGATGAAGATCTGCTTCAATTGTTCCGTTGCAAAAGAAGATGCGTTAGTCCATCAGAAAGTCAGGTGTAGGACACCGTTGCAGGTCACGATGTTGAAGTTATTATGTCTTGTCGAATTGGAGTGATTCATTATTAACACAGTAACATTGTCTTAACATTAATAAGTCTATGTGACGTTGTAACAAGTCTCCTAAACTTGAGTCACAATCTCACACAAAATAATGGGTTTCGACACCACAAGATATAAAGAAGGAAAACAGAGTATACGCAGAACAAGAAGAGAGAGAATTTTATTATCTGTGCAGATTTACAAGTAGTTCTGATCTACGTTACAAAATCTATCAGATTGCTTCAATGTGAAGCCTCATCCACCCGACCACCCTCGAGCTGATCTCAATCCCAATCTCAATCACAATCACAATTTCAATCCAAATCTCAATCACAATCACAATCTCAATCTCAATCTCAATCTCAATCTCAATCGCAATCTCAATCTCAATCTCAATCTCAATCTCAATCTCAATCGCAATTCCAGAAGCCGAAAAATGATCATAATGACTGTACAACCTGCTAAGTATTTAATATCAAAATCATATTCACTTAGCAATTGGATCCATTGTTTTTGTCTATTGTTAAGTAAAGGTTGAGTAAATATGTATTTAAGGCTCCGATGATCTGTTCTTAATTCAAACTTTACTCCTAGCAATAAGTGTCTCCAATGTTTAAGTGCATGAACAACGACAAGCATTTCTAAGTCATGTGTTGTATAATTTAGTTCATGTTTCCTTAATTTCCTTGACTCATAAGCCACTACCCTCCCTTCTTGTGAAAGAACGCATCCGATTTGGCTTCCACTAGCATCACATGCAACAATAAAAGGCTTCCCTAAATCAGGTATCTTTAGCACACAATTTTCGATAACTTTCTGTTTTCATTCGTCAAATGCCTTTTGACACTCATCGTTGCATGTGAACTCTCTATTTTTCTTTGTCAATTCTGTAAGAGGATTTGCAATTCGAGAAAACTCCCTAATGTGTGCCCTCTCATATTGTGCCAAACCAAGGAAGCTTCTCACATCCCTCACACATTTGGGTGTAGGCCAGTCAACTATGCTTTTAACTTTCTCAGGATCTATATGAATCCCTTCCTTAGAAACAACTCTCCCTAAATAGGTCACTTCCCCTTTTGCAAAAAAACATTTACTCATCTTACCATATAGTTTATGCTCTCTTAATTTTTGTAAAGTCTTCCTGAGATGAAATGCATGTTCATCATCATCCTTAGAATACGCAAAAATATCGTCAAGAAAAACTAATATAAATTCATCGAGATATTCATGAAACACATTATTCATCAAACACATAAATGTTGCAGGAGCATTTGTTAATCCAAAAGGCAAAACTGTGAACTCGTAATGACCCTATCGTGTTCTAAAAGCGGTTTTGGGTATGTCCTCAGACTTTACTCTAATTTGATGATATCCCCATCTTAAGTCAATTTTAGTGAATACTGTGGCACCACTCAATTGACTCAGCAGTTCATCTATGTGTGGCAGTGGATACTTGTTCTTAAGGGTTTTCTTGTTCAATCCCCTATAGTCAATACAAAGTCTGTATGAACCACCTTTCTTTTTCTGAAACAAAACAGGTGCTCCCCAAGGTGAAACACTAGGTCTTATCAACTCCTTCTTCAATAGATCATCCAATTGGAGCTTCAACTCTTTCAATTCATCAATATTGAAGCTATAAGGTGCTCTAGAATAAGGCTCACTTCCTGGATAAAGGTCTATAGCATGGTCAATTTTCCTAGGAGGAGGCATGCCCGGTAGATCATTAAGAAATACATCTGCATACTCATCTAAAAGTTTTTTAACATATTTTGGTCATGCATAAAATTTCCTCTTCTTTCTTCTTCTCCTGAAGGTCATGCACATAAACCAAATATGTCTCACAATCCTGTCGAATACCCCTAATCAACTTTATTGCAGAAATAGGAGAAAAACTTGAATTACACTTGCCTGCAAGACGATGTTCCTTCCCTTCTATTTTCAAAGTAAGGATCCCGCTTTCACAATCAATCACGACACTGTTATGAACTAACCAGTCCATTCCGATGATTACATCACATTCTCTCATTTCAATTACATGGAAGGTACCCAAAAACTTATGTTCTCCTAACATAAAATCAAGATTCTCAATACAGCCTCGAGTATAGTGTATCCTACCATTAGCCATCTGTACAGGTCTTTTATTCTGCATCTCAATATGCAACCCTAAAGCTTCTGCCATCTTAAGTGAAAGGAAACAATTTGTACTACCCGAATCAATCAAGAAACTAACCTTACGTGAGGATATGTTCCCCATAATCCTAATCACCGATGCCCTTGAATGAGAAGAAGTTTTCATGCATTGAATTCTAGGGCTAGAACACTTACCTTGATCATCCGCTTCCTCAATTGTCATGTTTTCTTCTTGTAGATGAGCTATCTTCGCTTGCATAGAACGGTTGATGGCCTTGTTTGGACATTCAAAAGTGCAATGTCCTTGTTCTCCACATCGAAAACAAAGTCCCAACCTCTAAGCCCGCTCCAGGAATTGAGAATCACGTTGCCAATGCATAACTTCTCGCTTCTTAGGTGTATCCGTTTGCATCGGCTTTGGTCTTCCTCCTTGACCGTTAATAGAGTTAGTCAATCTCTGTCCATTTTGATTTATTGAAATAGGTCTTGGGGGTCGATGTCCTATTGAGATAAACCTTGATTTGAATGCCTTTTTCGTGGTAAACTTCTCCATCTTCTCAAAGTTCTCTGCTTTTGCAACCGCATCAAGAAAATCTACACATCCGGACCCCTTTACTTGATAGCAAAGCTCTTCCCGCAAACCCTCAATAAACTTGCTTTTCAGCGCATCTCCAGAAACTTCTAGTGCATACTTATGTAAACACAAAAATTTCTCCTTATATTCTTCAAGATTTAAGTTATATCTATCATCCTCATGCTCCTTGAAAGAGTAGAATTCCATTTTCTTATCCATCTGATAATGTGGAGAACAATAATGATTCTCTGTTTGCTCTCGAAATTCTTTCCAGAGGATCAGACCTTCATGTGTTCTTGTCTGTATATAAGATTTCCACCATAGTTTTGCGACTCCTCGCAAATGCAGAATTGCCACCTTTGCTTTTGATTCCTCACTAAATACGCGCACGTCAAAGAAATCTTCAAGTTCCTCAATCCATGCTTCAAGATCCTCTCCAGCTTCCTTCTCACCATCAAATTCATTTAAGTTTTCTCTTTTGAACACTTGCTTTAGTGCAGATTCACCTACATCATCGTCCTCTTCAGGTTCATGTTGCCGTCTAGCTCTACGTGCGTTTGATGTGCCCGCACCATTACCACCTTCAACATTGAGGTCCATGAAAGCATTTGCAGTAGCCTCTTTTTGTTTGTTGGATCTTTCTTTATGTAGTTCTGCATTCAATCTACGGATAAGCTCCTCTTGTTCTTCTATCTTCTTCTTCAAAGCCTGCATCTTGTCCCGGTATCCAACTCTGCTCTGATACCACTTGTAACAAGTCTCCTAAACTTGAGTCACAATCTCACAGAGAATAATGGGTTTCGACACCATAAGATATAAAGAAGGCAAACAGAGTATATGCAGAACAAGAAGAGACAGAATTTTATTATCTGTGCATATTTACAAGTAGTTCTGATCTGTATTAAAGAATCTATTAGATCGCTTAAATGTGAAGCCTCATCCACTCGACCACCCCCGAGCTGATCTCAATCCCAATCGCAATCACAATCACAATCTCAATCCCAATCTCAATCACAATCACAATCTCAATCTCAATCTCAATCTCAATCTCAATCTCAATCACAATCTCAATCTCAATCTCAATCTCAATCGCAATTCCAGAAGCCGAAAAACGATCGTAATGACTGTACGACCATCATCCTTTTCTGTCTCTCAGTCTTTGTCTTTTTGGGATCTCCGCCTTTCGCCAGCGCACGACCAATCACGCCTTCCTAGACCCGCATTTTTAGAATCTGCATGCTCCAAGATAGCATCTTTTCGCATGTCTCATGCACGACTTCCGGACCACGCATCTACTTTTCATGTCCACCATCAAGAATCGTACCTGCAAAAATAGAGGTAATCCCTGCAACGCACTCACACACACGTCAAACACCCAAAAGTAACCCATATACCCATGTGCATTTTCTAACTCCGCGAACATGAATAAGATGAATGAATGAGGGCATCTTTTTTTTTTTAGTGTTGGAAAACGGCACTTTTCAAAACCCTGTAACTCAAAAACAGTGAGGAATCAGCTTGAGCTTGTGAGAGATAAAAAAAATTAGTTCTTAAATCTATACAATAATGTTAGAGACGCCTCAGGTCCAAATCTGCTTCTGGATATCACTTTTGGGCCCTGCAAAATTGAAAATTCTAGAGAGATATGAAAAAACATGAAAAATCTCTTCATTAACCTATCTTCATGGAACCAAACGAGACATAAAACATAGGAACTACAAAAAATTCAATCAGGTAGAGTTTTTCTACTAAGAATACTCTACCTTTCTCTCATACAACACTTTTTGAGATTCCTTCATCTTCATGCTCGAAATTAATATACAAATTTAATGCGACAACTTTCTAGAGAGAGAATGTAAAAACTTATTGCTACAAAATTTTGCAGACATGATCAAAATATCCTGAACATAAAATTTCATTATTACCTACACATCTTTTTTTTTCCAGGTGGAAAATCAACGTGGCATCTTACAATTCTCCCCCTCTTTAAAGAACTCTGTCCTCAGAGCTGGAAAGAAGGATAATGTTCTATAAACTCATCTAAACCAACCCATGTTGAATCTTCAATTGGATATGCAAACCACTTTACTAAAATTTCCACTATTTCACGATTCCTAAGATGTCTAACTCTCCTATCCAATATAACTTTTGGTTCAAGTTCAAAAGTGGCATCTTCCTTCAACTTAGATTTGTCCTGCAAAACATGATCAGCATTAGGAACATACTTTTTAAGTAATCCAACATGGAAGACTAGATGAATTTTCAAAGTATTAGGTAGGTCAAGTAAATATGCAACAGAACCAATTTTCTTTAAGATTTTGAAAGGACCAACATAACGAGGAAACAATCGACGATCTTTGCCTAAAACCAGATTTTATTTAGAAGGACTCACTTTCAAAAAAACCAGATCATTTGTTCTAAATTCCAAGGGCCTCTTTTTGAGATCATGATATGATTTCTGACGTTTCTGTGCATCTTTCATGTTTTTCCTTACCTTATTTAGCTCCAAATCCATGTTTTCAAGCATCTGTTTGGATATTTCAACGTGATTCTGTGAATTAAAAAGTGAATGCGGCAGCAAGCAATTATAAGCATACATTGCTTCAAAAGGTGTCATCTTAATAGAGGAATGCCATCCACTATTATATGCATACTCATCCAAGGGCAAATATTCAATCCAATTGTTTTGCTTATCATTCACATACATGCGTAACATATCCTCAAGCACCTTGTTAACCCTCTCGGTCTCACCATCAGTTTGAGGATGAACTGCAGTACTCATACGTAATTCTGTTCCTATGGATTGAAATGTAGCTTTCCAAAAATTAGATGTGAACCTTGCATCCCTATCAGAAATTATACTTTTGGGTATACCATGTAACCTAAGAATTTCTTTTATGAAAAGTTTAGCAACATGCAAAGCCGTATCAGTTTTCCTCATGGGAAGAAAATGTGCCATCTTTGTAAGACGGTCCACGACAACAAAGATGGTATCATGCCCACTTCTGGTCACAGGCAACTTTGTTATGAAATCCATAGAGATGGATTTGCATTTTTTATCAGGCACATCTAATGGTAGTAACATGCCAGGACTCCTTTTAAATTCGGACTTAACCTGTTGACATTTCAGACATTCTTCGACATACATCTTAATATCATATTTCATACGTGGCCAGTAATATGAAGCTTTCACTTTTGCATAAGTTCTAGAAAAACCAGGGTGTGCAGAGAAAGGTGCATCATGACAGTCATGTAGGATCTTTTCTTTCAAAACAGATTCTGAAGAAATACATAAATGAGAATTACAATACAAATCATTATTTCTCAAATGAAATTTTTTCTGAAACATAGAACCTGGATTCATACCCAAAAACTCCAAGATTGCTGCATAAAATAAATCTTCTTTTAATTCTTTTCCAATATCAAAATCAGAGGATAAAATAGAAATTGAACTGCATAGGGGTTTACGACTCAAAGCATCGGCCACCTTGTTTTCTTTTCCTACTAAGTATTTAACATCAAAATCATATTCACTTAGCAATTGGATCCATCGTTTTTGTCTATTGTTAAGTAAAGTTTGAGTAAATATGTATTTAAAGCTCTGATGATCTGTTCTTAATTCAAACTTTACTCCTAGCAATAAGTGTCTCCAATGTTTAAGTGCATGAACAACTGCAAGCATTTCTAAGTCATGTGTTGTATAATTTAGTTTATGTTTCCTTAATTTCCTTGACTCATAAGCAACTACCCTCCCTTCTTGTGAAAGAACGCATCCGATTTGGCTTCCACTAGCATCACATGCAACAATAAAAGGCTTCCCTAACTCAGGTATCTTTAGCACACAATTTTCGATAACTTTCTGTTTTAATTCGTCAAATGCCTTTTGACACTCATCGTTCCATGTGAACTCTCTATTTTTCTTTCTCAATTATGTAAGAGGATTTGCAATTCGAGAAAACTCCCTAATGTGTGCCCTCTCATATTGTGCCAAACCAAGGAAGCTTCTCACATCCCTCACACATTTGGGTGTAGGCCAGTCAACTATGCTTTAACTTTCTCAGGATCTATATGAATCCCTTCCTTAGAAACAACTCTCCCCAAATAAGTCACTTCCCCTTTTGCAAAAAAACATTTACTCATCTTACCATATAGTTTATGCTCTCTTAGTTTTTGTAAAGTCTTCCTGAGATGCAATGCATGTTCATCAACATCATTAGAATACACAAAATTTCGTCAAGAAAAACTAATATAAATTCATCGAGATATTCATGAAACATATTATTCATCAAACACATAAATGTTGCAAGAGCATTTGTTAATCCAAAATGCAAAACTGTGAACTCGTAATGACCATATCGTGTTCTAAAAGCGGTTTTGGGTATGTCCTCAGACTTTACTCTAATTTGATGATATGCTGATCTTAAGTCAATTTTAGTGAATACTGTGGCACCACTCAATTGACTCAGCAGTTCATCTATGTCTGGCAGTTGATACTTGTTCTTAATGGTTTTCTTGTTCAATCCCCTATAGTCAATACAAAGTTTGTATGAACCATCTTTCTTTTTCTGAAACAAAACAGGTGCTCCCCAAGGTGAAACACTAGGTCTTATCAACTCCTTCTTCAATAGATCATCCAATTGGAGCTTCAACTCTTTCAATTCATCAATATTGAAGCTATAAGGTGCTCTAGAATAAGGCTCACTTCCTGGATAAAGGTCTATAGCATGGTCAATTTTCCTAGGACGAGGCATGCCCGCTAGATCATCAGGAAATACATTTGCGTACTCATCTAAAAGTTTTTTAACATATTCCCGTATTTACTCTTCTTTATTCTTCTCCTGAAGGTCATGCACATAAACCAAATATGTCTCACAACCCTGTCAAATTCCCCTAATCAACTTTATTGCAGAAATAGGAGAAAAACTTGAATTACACTTGCCTGCAAGACGATGTTCCTTCCCTTCTATTTTCAAAGTAAGGATCCCGCTTTCACAATCAATCACGACACTGTTATGAACTAACCAGTCCATTCCGATGATTACATCACATTCTCTCATTTCAAGTACATGGAAGGTACCCAAAAACTTATGTTCTCCTAACATAAAATCAAGATTCTCAATACAGCCTGGAGTATAGTGTATCCTACCATTAGCCATCTGTACAGGTCTTTTAGTCTGCATCTCAATATGCAACCCTAAATCTTCTAGCATCTTAAGTGAAAGGAAACAATTTGTACTACCCGAATCAATCTAGAAACTAACCTTACGTGAGGATATGTCCCCCATAATCCTAATCACCAATGCCCTTGAATGAGAAGAAGTTTTCATGCATTGAATTCTGGGGCTAGAACACTTACCTTGATCATCCGCTTCCTCAATTGTCATGTTTTGTTCTTGTAGATGAGCTATCTTCGCTTGCATAGAATGGTTGATGGCCTTGTTTGGACATTCAAAAGTGCGATGTCCTTGTTCACCACATCGAAAACAAAGTCCTAGCCTCCTAGCCCGCTCCAGGAAATCAGAATCACGTTGCTAGTGTAAACTTCTTGCTTCTTAGGTGTATGCGTTTGCTTCGGCTTTGGTCAGATTGCTTCAATGTGAACCCTCATCCACCCGACCACCCCCGAGCTGATCTCAATCCCAATCTCAATCACAATCACAATCTCAATCCCAATCTCAATCACAATCACAATCTCAATCTCAATCTCAATCTCAATCTCAATCTCAATCGCAATCTCAATCTCAATCTCAATCGCAATTCCAGAAGCCGAAAAACGATCGTAATGATTGTACGACCATCATCCTTTTCTATCTCTCAGTCTTCGTCTTTTTGGGATCTCCACCTTTCGCCAGCGCACGACCAATCACGCCTTCCTAGACCCGCACTTTTAGAATCTGCATGCTCCAAGATAGCGTCTTTTCGCATGTCTCATACAACACTTCCGGACCACCTATGCATCTACTTTTCATGTCCACCATCAAGACTCGTACCTGCAAAAGTAGAGGTAATCCCTGCAACGCACTCACACACACGTCAATCACCTAGAAATAACCCATATACCCATGTGCGTTTTCTAAATCCGCGAACATGAATAAGATAAATGAATGAAAGCTAAAATTCAGACATGATCAAAATATCCTAACATAAAATTTCATTATTACCTACACATCTTTTTTTGTTTTCCAGGTGGAAAATCAACGTGTTATCTTACAATTCTCCCCCTCTTTAAAGAACTCTGTCCTCAGAGTTGGAAAGAAGGATTATGTTCTATAAACGCATCTAAACCAACCCATGTTGAATCTTCAATAGGATATGCAAACCACTTTACTAAAATTTCCACTATTTCACGATTCGTAAGATGTCTAACTCTCCTATCCAATATAACTTCTGGTTCAAGTTCAAAAGTGGCATCTTCCTTCAACTTAGATTTATCCTGCAAAACATGATCAGCATTAGGAACATACTTTTTAAGTAATCCAACATGGAAGAGTAGATGAATTTTCAAAGTATTAGGTAGGTCAAGTAAATATGCAACAGAACCAATCTTCTTTAAGATTTTGAAAGGACCAACATAACAAGGAAACAATCGACGATCTTTGCCTAAAACCAGATTTTATTTAGAAGGACTCACTTTCAAAAAAACCAGATCATTTCTTCTAAATTCCAAGGGCCTCTTTTTGAGATCATGATATGATTTCTGACGTATCTGTGCATCTTTCATGTTTTTCCTTACTTTATTTAGCTCCAAATCCATGTTTTCAAGCATCTGTTTGGATATTTCAACGTGATTCTGTGAATTAAAAAGTGAATGCGGTACCAAGCAATTATAACCATACATTGCTTCAAAAGGTGTCATCTTAATAGAGGAATGCCATCCACTATTATATGCATACTCATCTAAGGGCAAATATTCAGACCAATTGTTTTGCTTATCATTCACATACATGCGTAACATATCCTCAAGCACCCTGTTAACCCTCTCGGTCTCACCATCAGTTTGAGGATGAACTGCAGTACTCATGCGTAATTCTGTTCCTATGGATTGAAATGTTGCTTTCCAAAAATTAGATGTGAACCTTGCATCCCTATCAGAAATTATACTTTTGGGTATACCATGTAACCTAAAGATTTCTTTTATGAAAAGTTTAGCAACATGCAAAGCCGTATCAGTTTTCCTCATGGGAAGAAAATGTGCCATCTTTGTAAGACGGTCCACGACAACAAAGATGGTATCATGCCCACTTCTGGTCACAGGCAACTTTGTTATGAAATCCATAGAGAGGGATTCACATTTTTGATCAGGCACATCTAATGGTAGTAACATGCCAGGACTCCTTTTAAATTCGGACTTAACCTGTTGACATTTCAGACATTCTTCGACATACATCTTAATATCATATTTCATATGTGGAGAGTAATATGAAGCTTTCACTTTCTTGTGAAAGAACGCATCCGATTTGGCTTCCACTAGCATCACATGCAACAATAAAAGGCTTCCCTAACTCAGGTATCTTTAGCACACAATTTTCGATAACTTTCTGTTTTAATTCGTCAAATGCCTTTTGACACTCATCGTTCCATGTGAACTCTCTATTTTTCTTTGTCAATTATGTAAGAGGATTTGCAATTCGAGAAAACTCCCTAATGTGTGCCCTCTCATATTGTGCCAAACCAAGGAAGCTTCTCACATCCCTCACACATTTGGGTGTAGGCCAGTCAACTATGCTCTTAACTTTCTCAGGATCTATATGAATCCCTTCCTTAGAAACAACTCTCCCCAAATAAGTCACTTCCCCTTTTGCAAAAAAACATTTACTCATCTTACCATATAGTTTATGCTCTCTTAGTTTTTGTAAAGTCTTCCTGAGATGCAATGCATGTTCATCATCATCATTAGAATACACAAAATATCGTCAAGAAAAACTAATATAAATTCACCGAGATATTCATGAAACATATTATTCATCAAACACATAAATGTTGTAGGAGCATTTGTTAATCCAAAAGGCAAAACTGTGAGCTCGTAATGACCATATCGTGTTCTAAAAGCGGTTTTGGGTATGTCCTCAGACTTTACTCTAATTTGATGATATCCCGATCTTAAGTCAATTTTAGTGAATACTGTGGCACCACTCAATTGACTCAGCAATTCATCTATGTGTGGCAGTTGATACTTGTTCTTAATGGTTTTCTTCTTCAATCCCCTATAGTCAATACAAAGTTTGTATGAACCATCTTTCTTTTTCTGAAACAAAACAGGTGCTCCCCAAGGTGAAACACTAGGTCTTATCAACTCCTTCTTCAATAGATCATCCAATTGGAGCTTCAACTCTTTCAATTCATCAATATTGAACCTATAAGGTGCTCTAGAATAAGGCTCACTTCCTGGATAAAGGTCTATAGCATGGTCAATTTTCGTAGGAGGAGGCATGCCCGGTAGATCATCATGAAATACATTTGTGTACTCATCTAAAAGTTTTTTAACATATTCCCGTATTTCCTCTTCTTTATTCTTCTCCTGAAGGTCATGCACATAAATCAAATATGTCTCACAACCATGTCAAATACCCCTAATCAACTTTATTGCAGAAATAGGAGAAAAACTTGAATTACACTTGCCTGCAAGACGATGTTCCTTCCCTTCTATTTTCAAAGTAAGGATCCCGCTTTCACAATGAATCACGACACTCTTATGAACTAACCAGTCCATTCCGATGATTACATCACATTCTCTCATTTCAAGTACATGGAAGGTACCCAAAAACTTATGTTCTCCTAACATAAAATCAAGATTCTCAATACAGCCTGGAGTATAGTGTATCCTACCATTAGCCATCTGTACAGGTCTTTTAGTCTGCATCTCAGTATGCAACCCTAAATCTTCTGCCATCTTAAGTGAAAGGAAACAATTTGTACTACCCGAATCAATCTAGAAACTAACCTTACGTGAGGATATGTCCCCCATAATCCTAATCACCGATGCCCTTGAATGAGAAGAAGTTTCCATGCATTGAATTCTGGGGCTAGAAAACTTACCTTGATCATCCGCTTCCTCAATTGTCATGTTTTCTTCTTATAGATGAGCTATCTTTGCTTGCATAAAACGGTTGATGGCCTTGTTTGGACATTTAAAAGTGCGATGTCCTTGTTCTCCACATCGAAAACAAAGTCCCAGCCTCTTAGCCCGCTCCAGGAAATCAGAATCACGTTGCTAGTGCATAACTTCTTGCTTCTTAGGTGTATCCGTTTGCTTCGGCTTTGCTCTTCCTCCTTGACCGTTAATAGACTTAGTTGATATCAGTCCATTTTGATTTATTGAAATAGGTCTTAGGGGTCGATGTCCTGTTGAGATAAACCTTGATTTGAATGCCTTTTTCATGGTAAACTTCTCCATCTTCTCAAAGTTTTGTGCTTTTGCAACCGCATCAAGAAAATCTACACATCCGGACCCCTTTACTTGATAGCGAAGCTCTTTCCGCAAACCCTCAATAAACTTGCTTTTCAGCGCATCTCCAGAAACTTCTAGTGCATACTTATGTAAATGCAAAAATTTCTCCTTATATTCTTCAATACACAAGTTATATCTATCATCCTCATGCTGCTTGAAAGAGTAGAATTCCATTTTCTTTTCCATCCGATAATGTGGAGAACAATAATGATTCTCTGCTTGCTCTCAAAATTCTTTCTAGAGGATCGGACCTTCATGTGTTCTTGTCTATATATAAGATTTCCACCACAGTTTTGCGACTCCTCATAGATGCAGAATTGCCACCTTTGCTTTTGATTCCTCACTAATCACGCGCAGGTCAAAGAAATCTTCAAGTAATCCATGCTTCAAGATCCTCTCTAGTTTTCTTCTCACTTGCTTGAGTGCAGATTCACTTGCATAATCGTCCTCTTCAGGTTCACGTTGCCGTCGAGCTCTACGTGCGTTTGATGTGCCCGCACCATTACCACCTTTAGCATTGAGGTCCATGAAATCATTTGAACTAGCCTCTTTTTGTTTGTTGGATCTTTCTTTATGTAATTCTGCATTCAATCGACGGATAAGCTCCTCTTGTTCTTCTATCTTCTTCTTCAAAGCCTGCATCTCGTCCCGAAATCCAACTCTGCTCTGATACCACTTGTAACAAGTCTCCTAAACTTGAGTCACAATCTCAAATAGAATAATGGGTTTGGACACCACAAGATATAAAGAAGGCAAACAGAGTATACGCAGAACAAGAAGAGAGAGAATTTTATTATCTGTGCAGATTTACAAGTAGTTCTCATCTGCGTTACAAAATCTATCAGATTGCTTCAATGTGAAGCCTCATCCACCTGACCACCCCCGAGCTGATCTCAATCCCAATCTCAATCACAATCACAATCTCAATCCCAATCTCAATCACAATCACAATCTCAATCTCAATATTAATCTCAATCTCAATCGCAATCTCAATCTCAATCTCAATCTCAATCGCAATTCCAGAAGCCGAAAAACGATCGTAATGAGTGTACGACCATCATCCTTTTGTATCTCTCAGTCTTCGTCTTTCTGGGATCTCCGCCTTTCGTCAGCGCATGACCAATCACGCCTTCCTAGACCCCCACTTTTAGAATCTGCATGCTCCAAAATAGCGTCTTTTCGCATGTCTCATGCAAGACTTCCGGACCACCCATGCATCTACTTTTCATGTCCACCATCAAGACTCGTACCTGCAAAAATAGAGGTAATCCCTGCAACGCACTCACGCACACGTCAATCACCCAAAAATTACCCATATACCTATGTGCGTTTTCTAAATCCGCGAACATGAATAAGATGAATGAATGAAGGCTTCTTTTTTTTTTTTCTTTTAGTATTGGAAAACGGCACTTTTCAGAACCCTCTAACTCAAAAACAGTGAGGAATCAGCTTGAGCTTGTGAGAGACAAAAATATTCAGTTCTTAAATCTGTACAATAATGTTAGAGACGCCTCAGGTCCAAATCTACTTCCAGATATCACTTTTGGGCCTTGCAAAATCAAAAATTCTAGAGAGAGATGAAAAAACATGAAAAATCTCTTCATTAACCTATCTTCATGGAACCAAATGAGACATAAAACATAGGAACTACAAAAAATTCAATCAGGTAGAGTTTTTCTACTAAGAATACTCTACCTTTCTCTCATACAACACTTTTTCAGATTCCTTTATCTTCATGCTCGAAATTAACATACAAATTTCATGCGATAACTTTCTAGAGAGAGAATGTAAAAACTTATTGCTACAAAATTTTGCAAACATGATCAAAATATCCTAAACATATAATTTCATTATTACCTACACATCTTTTTTTTTTCCAGGTGGAAAATCAACGTAGCATCTTACAATTCTCCCCCTCTTTAAAGAACTCTGTCCTCAGAGCTGGAAAGAAGGATAATGTTCTATAAACTCATCTAAACCAACCCATGTTAAATCTTCAATAGGATATGCAAACCACTTTACTAAAATTTCCACTATTTCACGATTCCTAAGATGTCTAACTCTCCTATCCAATATAACTTCTGGTTCAAGTTCAAAAGTGGCATCTTCCTTCAACTTAGATTTGTCCTCCAAAACATGATCAGCATTAGGAACATACTTTTTTAATCCAACATGGAAGACTGGATGAATTTTCAAAGTATTAGGTAGGTCAACTAAATATGCAACAGAACCAATTTTCTTTAAGATTTTGAAAGGACTAGCATAACGAGGAGACAATCGAGGATCTTTGCCTAAAACCAGATTTGATTTAGAAGGACTCACTTTCAAAAAAACCAGATCATTTGTTCTAAATTCCAAGGGCCTCTTTTTGAGATCATGATATAATTTCTGACGTTTCTGTGCATCTTTCATGTTTTTCCTTACCTTATTTAGCTCCAAATGCATGTTTTCAAGCATCTGTTTGGATATTTCAACCTGATTCTATGAATTAAAAAGTGAATGCGGCAGCAAGCAATTATAACCATACATTGCTTCAAGAGGTGTCATCTTAATAGAGGAATCCCATGCACTATTATATGCATACTGAACCAAGGGAAAATATTCAGTCCAATTGTTTTGCTTATCATTCACACACATGCGTAACATATCCTCAAGCACCCTCTTAACCCTCTCGCTCTCACCATCGGTTTGAGGATGAAATGCAGTACGTACTTCTGTTCCTATGGATTGAAATGTTGCTTTCCAAAAATTAGATGTGAACCTTGCATCCCTATCAGAAATTATACTTTTGGGTATACCATGTAACCTAAAAATTTCTTTTATGAAAAGTTTAGCAACATGCAAAGCTCTATCAGTTTTCCTCATGGGAAGAAAACGTGCCATCTTTGTAAGACGGTCCATGACAACAAAGATGGTATCATGCCCACTTCTGGTCACAGGCAACTTTGTTATGAAATCCATAGAGATGGATTCTCATTTTTTATTTGGCACATCTAATGGTTGTAACATGCCAGGACTCCTTTTAAATTCGGCCTTAACCTGTTGACATTTCAGATTTTTGTTGACATACCTCTTAATATCATATTTCATACCTGGCCAGTAATATGAAGCTTTCACTTTTGCATAAGTTCTAGAAAAACCAGGGTGTGCGGAGAAAGGTGCATCATGATAGTCATGCAGGATCTTTTCTTTCAAAACAGATTCTGAAGAAATACATAAACGAGAATTATAATACAAATCATTATTTCTCAAATGAAATTTTCCCTGAAACATAGAACCTGGACTCATACCCAAAAATTCCAAGATTGCTACATAAAATAAATCTTCTTTTAATTCTTTTCCAATATCAAAATCAGTGGATAAAATAGAAATTAAATTGCATAGGGGTTTACAACTCAAAGCATTGGCCATCTTGTTTTCTTTTCCTGCTAAGTATTTAATATCAAAATCATATTCACTTAGCAATTGGATCCATCATTTTTGTCTATTAGTAAGTAAAGGTTGAGTAAATATATATTTAAGGCTCTGATGATCTGTTCTTAATTCAAACTTTACTCCTAGCAATAAGTGTCTCCAATGTTTAAGTGCATGAACAACTGCAAGCATTTCTAAGTCATGTGTTGTATAATTTAGTTCATGGTTCCTTAATTTCCTTGACTCATAAGCCAGTACCCTCCCTTCTTGTGAAAGAACGCATCCGATTTGGCTTCCACTAGCATCACATGCAACAATAAAAGGCTTCCCTAACTCAGGTATCTTTAGCACACAATTTTCGATAAATTTCTGTTTTAATTTGTCAAACGTCTTTTGACACTCATCATTCCATGTGAACTCTCTATTTTTCTTTGTCAGTTCTCTAAGAGGATTTGCAATTCGAGAAAACTCCCTAATGTGTGCCCTCTCATATTGTGCCAAACCAAGGAAGCTTCTCACATCCCTCACACATTTGGGTGTAGGCCAGTCAACTATGCTTTTAACTTTCTCAGGATCTATATGAATCCCTTCCTTAGAAACAACTCTCCCCAAATAAGCCACTTCCCCTTTTGCTAAAAAAAACATTTACTCATCTTACCATATAGTTTATGCTCTCTTAGTTTTTGTAAAGTCTTCCTAAGATGCAATGCATGTTCATCATCATCCTTAGAATACACAAAAATATCGTCAAGAAAAACTAATATAAATTCATCGAGATATTCATGAAACACATTATTCATCAAACACATAAATGTTGTAGGAGCATTTGTTAATCCAAAAGGCAAAACTGTGAACTCGTAATGACCATATCGTGTTCTAAAAGTGGTTTTGGGTATGTCCTTAAACTCTAATTTGATGATATCCCGGTCTTAAGTCAATTTTAGTGAATACTGTGGCACCACTCAATTGACTCAGCAGTTCATCTATGTGTGGCAGTGGTTACTTGTTCTTAATGGTTTTCTTGTTCAATCCCCTATAGTCAATACAAAGTCTGTATGAACCATCTTTCTTTTTCTGAAACAAAAGAGGTGCTCCTCAAGGTGAAACACTGGGTCTTATCAACTCCTTCAGATCATCCAATTGGAGCTTCAACTCTTTCAATTCATCAATATTGAAGCTATAAGGTGCTCTAGAATAAGGCTCACTTCCTGGATAAAGGTCTATAGCATGGTCAATTTTCCTAGGATAAGGCATGCCCGGTAGATCATCAGGAAATACATCTGCGTACTCATCTAAAAGTTTTTTAACATATTCCCGTATTTCCTCTTCTTTCTTCTTCTCTTGAAGGTCATGCACATAAACCAAATATGTCTCACAACCCTGTCGAATACCCCTAATCATCTTTATTGCAGAAATAGGAGAAAAACTTGAATTACACTTGCCTGCAAGACGATGTTCCTTCCCTTCTATTTTCAAAGTAAGGATCCCGCTTTCACAATCAATCACGACACTGTTATGAACTAACTAGTCCATTCTGATGATTACATCACATTCTCTCATTTCAATTACATGGAAGGTACCCAAAAACTTATGTTCTCCTAACATAAAATCAAGATTCTCAATACAGCCTCGAGTATAGTGTATCCTACCATTAGCCATCTGTACAGGTCTTTTAGTCTGCATCTCAATATGCAACCCTAAAGCTTCTGCCATCTTAAGTGAAAGGAAACAATTTGTACTACTCGAATCAATCAAGAAACTAACCTGACGTGAGGATATGTCCCCCATAATCCTAATCACCGATGCCCTTGAATGAGAAGAAGTTTTCACGCATTGAATTCTAGGGCTAGAACACTTACCTTGATCATCCGCTTCCTCAATCGTCATGTTTTCTTCTTGTAGATGAGCTATGTTCGCTTGGATAGAACGGTTGATGGCCTTGTTTGCACATTCAAAAGTGCGATGTCCTTGTTCTCCACATCAAAAACAAAGTCCCAGCCTCTTAGCCCACTCTAGGAAATCAGAATCACGTTGCGAGTGCATAACTTCTTGCTTCTTAGGTGTATCCGTTTGCTTCGGCTTTGGTCTTCCTCCTTGACCGTTAATAGAGTTAGTCGGTCTCTGTCCATTTTGATTTATTGAAATAGGTCTTGGGGGTCGATGTCCTGTTGAGATAAACCTTGATTTGAATGCCTTTTTCGTGGTAAACTTCTCCATCTTCTCAAAGTTTGCTGCTTTTGCAACCGCATCAAGAAAATCTTCACATCCGGATCCCTTTACTTGATAGCAAAGCTCTTCCCGCAAACCCTCAACAAACTTTCTTTTCAACACATCTCTAGAAATTTCTAGTGCATACTTATGTAAACGCAAAAGTTTCTCCTTATATTCTTCAACAGATAAGTTATATCTATCATCATCATGCTGCTTGAAAGAGTAGAATTCCATTTTCTTTTCCATCCGATAATGTGGAGAACAATAACCATTCTCTGCTTGCTCTCGAAATTCTTTCCAGAGGATCGTACCTTCACGTGTTCTTGTCTGTATATAAGATTTCCACCACAGTTTTGCGGCTCCTCGTAGATGCAGAATTGCCACCTTTGCTTTTGAATCCTCACTAAATACGCGCAGGTCAAAGAAAACTTCAAGTTCCTCAATCCATGCTTCAAGATCCTCTCTAGTTTTCTTCTCACCATCAAATTCATTTAATTTTGCTCTTTTTAACACTTGCTTGAGTGCAGATTCACCTGCATCATCGTCCTCTTCAGGTTCACGTTGTCGTCTAGCTCTATGTGCGTTTGATGTGCCCGCACCATTACCACCTTCAGCATTGAGGTCCATGAAAGCATTTGCAGTAGCCTCTTTTTGTTTGTTGGATCTTTCTTTATGTAATTCTGCATTCAATCTACAGATAAGCTCCTCTTGTTCTTCTATCTTCTTCTTCAAAGCCTGCATCTTGTCCCGGAATCCAACTCTGCTCTGATACCACTTGTAACAAGTCTCCAAAGCTTTAGTCACAATCTCACACAGAACAATGGGTTTCGACACCACAAGATATAAAGAAGGCAAATAGAGTATACGCAGAACAAGAAGAGAGAGAATTTTATTATCTGTGCAGATTTACAAGTAGTTCTGATCTACGTTACAAAATCTATCAGATTGCTTCAATGTGAAGCCTCATCCACCCGACCACCCCCGAGCTGATCTCAATCCCAATCTCAATCACAATCACAATCTCAATCCCAATCTCAATCACAATCACAATCTCAATCTCAATCTCAATCTCAATCTCAATCGCAATCTCAATCTCAATCTCAATCTCAATCGCAATTCCAGAAGCCGAAAAATGATCTTAATGACTGTACGACCATCATCCTTTTCTATCTCTCAGTCTTTGTCTTTTTGGGATCTCCGCCTTTCGCCAGCGCACGACCAATCACGCCTTCCTAGACCCGCACTTTTAGAATCTGCATGCTCCAAGATAGCGTCTTTTCGCATGTCTCATGCAAGACTTCTGGACCACCCATGCATCTACTTTTCATGTCCACCATCAAGAATCATACCTGCAAAAATAGAGGTAATCCCTACAACGCACTCACACACACGTCAATCACCCAAAAATAACCCATATACCCATGTGCGTTTTCTAAATCCGCGAACATGATTAAGATGAATGAATGAAGGCTTCTTTTTTTTTTTTAGTGTTGGAAAACGGAACTTTTCAAAACCATGTAACTCAAAAACAGTGAGGAATCAGCTTGAGCTTGTGAGAGACAAAAATATTCAGTTCTTAAATCTCTACAATAATGTTAGAGACGCCTCAGGTCCAAATCTGCTTCCAGATATCACTTTTGGGCCCTGCAAAATTGAAAATTCTAGAGAGAGATGAGAAAACATGAAAAATCTCTTTATTAACCTATCTTCATGGAACCAAATGAGACATAAAACATAGGAACTACAAAAAATTCAATCCGGTAGAGTTTTTCTATTAAGAATACTCTACCTTTCTATCATACAACACTTTTTCAGATTCCTTCATCTTCATGCTCGAAATTAACATACAAATTTCATGCGATAACTTTCTAGAGAGAGAATGTAAAAACTTATTGCTACAGAATTTTGCAGACATGATCAAAATATCCATAAAATTTCATTATTACCTACATAACTTTTTTTTTTCCAGGTGGAAAATCAACGTGGCATCTTACAATTCTCCCCCTCTTTAAAGAATTCTGTCCTCAGAGTTGGAAAGAAGGATAATGTTCTATAAACTCATCTAAACCAACCCATGTTGAATCTTCAATAGGATATGCAAACCACTTTACTAAAATTTCCACTATTTCACGATTCCTTAGATGTCTAACTCTCCTATCCAATATAACTTCTGGTTCAAGTTCAAAAGTGGCATCTTCCTTCAACTTAGATTTGTCCTGCAAAACATGATCAGCATTAGGAACATACTTTTTAAGTAATCCAACATGGAAGACTGGATGAATTTTCAAAGTATCAGGTAGGTCAAGTAAATATGCAATAGAACCAATTTTCTTTAAGATTTTGAAAGGACCAGCATAAAGAGGAGACAATCGACGATCTTTGCCTGAAACCAGATTTGATTTAGAAGGACTCACTTTCAAAAAAACCAGATCATTTGTTCTAAATTCCAAGGGCCTCTTTTTGAGATCATGATATAATTTCTGACGTTTCTGTGCATCTTTCATGTTTTTCCTTACCTTATTTAGCTCCAAATCCATGTTTTCAAGCATCTGTTTGGATATTTCAACCTGATTCTATGAATTAAAAAGTGAATGCGGCAGCAAGCAATTATAACCATACATTTCTTCAAAAGGTGTCATCTGAATAAAGCAATGCCATGCACTATTATATGCATACTCAACCAAGGGCAAATATTCAGTCCAATTGTTTTGCTTATCATTCACATACATGCGTAACATATCCTCAAGCACCCTGTTAACCCTCTCGCTCTCACCATCGGTTTGAGGATGAAATGCCGTACTCATGCGTAATTCTGTTCCTATGGATTGAAATGTTGCTTTCCAAAAATTAGATGTGAACCTTGCATCCCTATCAGAGTCTATACTTTTGGGTATACCATGTAACCTAAAGATTTCTTTTATGAAAAGTTTAGCAACATGCAAAGCTGTATTAGTTTTCCTCATGGGAAGAAAATGTGCCATCTTTGTAAGACGGTCCACGACAACAAGGATGGTATCATGCCCACTTCTGGTCTCAAGCAACTTTGTTATGAAATCCATAGAGATGGATTTCCATTTTTGATCAGGCACATCTAATGGTTGTAACATGCCAGGACTCCTTTTAAATTTGGCATTAACCTGTTGACATTTCAGACATTCTTTGACATACCTCTTAATATCATATTTCATACGTGGCCAGTAATATGAAGCTTTCACTTTTGCATAAGTTCTAGAAAAACCAGGGTGTGCAGAGAAAGGTGCATCATGACAATCATGCAGGATCTTTTCTTTCAAAATAGATTCTGAAGAAATACATAAACGAGAATTACAATACAAATCATTATCTCTCAAATGAAATTTTCCCTGAAACATAGAACGTGGATTCATACCCAAAACGAGAATTACAATACAAATCATTATCTCTCAAATGAAATTTTCTCTCAAACATAGAACGTGGATTCATACCCAAAAATTCCAAGATTGCTGCATAAAATAAATCTTCTTTTAATTCTTTTCCAATATCAAAATCAGAGGATAAAATAGAAATTGAACTGCATGGGGGTTTACGACTCAACGCATCGGCCACCTTGTTTTCTTTTCCTGCTAAGTATTTAATATCAAAATCATATTCACTTAGCAATTGGATCCATCGTTTTTGTCTATTGTTAAGTAAAGGTTGAGTAAATATGTATGTAAGGCTCTGATGATCTGTTCTTAATTCAAACTTTACTCATAGCAGTAAGTGTCTCCAATGTTTAAGTGTATGAACAACTGCAAGCATTTCTAAGTCATGTGTTGTATAATTTAGTTCATGTTTCCTTAATTTCCTTGACTCATAAGCCACTACCTTCCCTTCTTGTGAAAGAACGCATCCGATTTGGCTTCCACTAGCATCACATGCAACAATAAAAGGCTTCCCTAACTCAGGTATCTTTAGCACACAATTTTCGATACCTTTCCATTTTAATTCGTCAAACACCTCTTGACACTCATCGTTCCATGTGATCTCTCTATTTTTCTTTGTCAATTCTGTAAGAGGATTTGCAATTCGAGAAAAATCCCTAATGTGTGCCCTCTCATATTGTGCCGAACAAAGGAAGCTTCTCACATCCCTCATACATTTGGGTGTAGGCCAGTCAACTATGCTTTTAACTTTCTCAGGATCTATATGAATCCCTTCCTTAGAAGCAACTCTCCCCAAATAAGTCACTTCCCCTTTTGCAAAAAAAAAAAATACTCATCTTACCATATAGTTTATGCTCTCTTAGTTTTTGTAAAGTCTTCCTGAGATGCAATGCATGTTCATCATCATCCTTAGAATACACAAAAATATCGTCAAGAAAAGCTAATATAAATTCATCGAGATATTCATGAAACACATTATTCATCAAACACATAAATGTTGTAGGAGCATTTGTTAATCCAAAAGGCAAAAATGTGAACTCGTAATGACTATATCGTGTTCTAAAAGTGGTTTTGGGTATGTCCTCAGACTTTACTCTAATTTGATGATATCCCGATCTTAAGTCAATTTTAGTGAATACTGTGGCACCACTCAATTGACTCAGAAGTTCATCTATGTGTGGCAGTGGATACTTGTCTTAATGGTTTTCTTGTTCAATCCCCTACAGTCAATACAAAGTCTGTATGAACCATCTTTCTTTTTCTGAAACAAAACAGGTGCTCCCCAAGGTGAAACACTAGGTCTTATCAACTCCTTCTTCAATAGATCATCCAATTGGAGCTTCAAATCTTTCAATTCATCAATATTGAACCTATAAGGTGCTCTAGAATAAGGCTCACTTCCTGGATAAAGGTCTATAGCATGGTCAATTTTCCTAGGAGGAGGCATGCCCAGTAGATCATCAGGAAATACATCTGCGTACTCATCTAAAAGTTTTTTAACATATTCCGGTATTTCCTCTTCTTTCTTCTTCTCTTGAAGGTCATGCACATAAACCAAATATTTCTCACAACGCTATCGAATACCCCTAATCAACTTTATTGCAGAAATAGGAGAAAAACATGAACTACACTTGCCTGCAAGACGATGTTCCTTCCCTTCTATTTTCAAAGTAAGGATCCTGCTTTCACAATCAATCACGACACTGTTATGAACTAACTAGTCCATTCTGATGATTACATCACATTCTCTCATTTCAATTACATGGAAGGTACCCAAAAACGTATGTTCTCCTAACATAAAATCAAGATTCTCAATACAGCCTCGAGTATAGTGTATCCTACCATTAGCCATCTGTACAGGTCTTTTAGTCTCCATCTCAATATGCAACCCTAAAGCTTCTGCCATCTTAAGTGAAAGGAAACAATTTGTACTACCCAAATCAATCAAGAAACTAACCTTACGTGAGGATATGTCCCCCATAATCCTAATCACCGAGGCCCTTGAATGAGAAGAAGTTTTCATGCATTCAATTCTAGGGCTAGAACACTTACCTTGATCATTCGCTTCCTCAATTGTCATGTTTTCTTCTTGTAGATGAGCTATCTTCGCTTGCATAGAACGGTTGATGGCCTTGTTTGGACATTCAAAAGTGCGATGTCCTTGTTCTCCACATCGAAAACAAAGTCCCAGCCTCTTAGCCCGCTCCAGGAAATGAGAATCACGTTGCTAGTGCATAACTTCTTGCTTCTTAGATGTATCCGTTTGCTTTGGCTTTGGTCTTCCTCCTTGACTGTTAATAGAGTTAGTCGATCTCTGTCCATTTTGATTTATTGAAATAGGTCTTGGGGGTCTATGTCCTGTTGAGATAAACCTTGATTTGAATACCTTTTTCATGGTAAACTTCTCCATCTTCTCAAAGTTTTCTGCTTTTGCAACCGCATCAAGAAAATCTACACATCCGGACCCCTTTACTTGATAGCGAAGCTCTTCCCGCAAACCCTCAATAGACTTGCTTTTCAGCGCATCTCCAGAAACTTCTAGTGCATACTTATGTAAATGCAAAAATTTCACCTTATATTCTTCAACAGACAAGTTATATCTATCATCCTCATGCTGCTTGAAAGAGTAGAATTCCATTTTCTTTTCCATCCGATAATGTGGAGAACAATAATGATTCTCTACTTTCTCTCAAAATTCTTTCCAGAGGATCGGACCTTCACGTGTTCTTGTGTGTATATAAGATTTCCACCACAGTTTTGCGACTCCTCGCAGATGCAGAATTGCCACCTTTGCTTTTGATTCCTCACTAAATACGCGGAGGTCAAAGAAATCTTCAAGTTCCTCAATCCATGCTTCAAGATCCTCTCCAGTTTTCTTCTCACCATCAAATTCATTTCATTTTGGTCTTTTGAACACTTGCTTGAGTGCAGATTCACCTACATCATCGTCCTCTTCAGGTTCACGTTTTTGTCTAGCTCTATGTGCGTTCGATGTGCCCGCACCATTACCACCTTCAGCATTGAGGTCCAGGAAAGCATTTGCAGTAGCCTCTTTTTGTTTGTTGGATCTTTCTTTATGTAATTCTGCATTCAATCTACGGATAAGCTCCTCTTGTTCTTCTATCTTCTTCTTCAAAGCCTGCATCTTGTCTCGAAATCCAACTCTACTCTGATACCACTTATAACAAGTCTCCTAAACTTGAGTCATAATCTCACACAGAATAATGGGTTTCGACACCACAAGATATAAAGAAGGCAAATAGAGTATATGCAGAACAAGAAGTGAGAGAATTTTATTATCTGTGCAGATTTACAAGTAGTTCTGATCTGCGTTACAAAATCTATCAGATTGCTTCAATGTGAAGCCTCATCCACCCGACCACCCCGAGCTGATCTCCATCCCAATCTCAATCACAATCACAATCTCAATCCCAATCTCAATCACAATCACAATCTCAATCTCAATCTCAATCCCAATCTCAATCGCAATTCTAGAAGCCGAAAAACGATCGTAATGACTGTACGACCATCATCTTTTTTCTATCTCTCAGTCTTCGTCTTTTTGGGATCTCTGCCTTTCGCTAGCGCACAACCAATCACGCCTTCCTATACCCGCACTTTTAGAATCTGCATGCTCCAAGATAGCGTCTTTTCGCATGTCTCATGCAATACTTCCGAACCACCCATGCATCTACTTTTCATGTCCTCGATCAAGAATCGTACCTGCAAAAATAGAGGTAATCACTGCAACACACTCACACACACGTCAAACACCCAAAAATAACCCATATACCCATGTGCGTTTTCTAAATCCGCGAACATGAATAAGATGAACGAATGAGGGCTTCTTTTTTTTTTTAGTGTTGGAAAACGGCACTTTTCAAAACCCTGTAACTCAAAAACAGTGAGGAATCAGCTTGGGCTTGTGAGAGATAAAAATATTGAGTTCTTAAATTTGTACACTAATGTTAGAGACGCCTCACGTCGAAATCTGCTTCCAGATATCACTTTTGGGCCCTGCAAAATAAAAAATTCTAGAGAGAGATGAAAAAACATGAAAAATCTCTTCATTAACCTATCTTCATGGAACCAAATGAGACATAAAACATAGGAACTACAAAAAATTTAATCAGGTAGAGTTCTTCTACTAACAATAGTCTACCTTTCTCTCATACAACACTTTTTCAGATTCCTTCATCTTCATGCTCGAAATTAACATACAAATTTCATGCGACAATTTTCTAGAGAGAGAATGTAAAAACTTATTGCTACAAATCTTGCAGACATGATCAAAATATCCTAAACATATAATTTCATTATTACCTACACATCTTTTTTTTTTCCAGGTGGAAAAACAACGTGGCATCTTACAATTCTCCCCCTCTTTAAAGAACTCTGTCCTCAGAGCTGGAAAGAAGGATAATGTTCTATAAACTCATCTAAACCAACCCATGTTGAATCTTCAATTGGATATGCAAACCACTTTACTAAAATTTCCACTATTTCACTATTCCTAAGATGTCTAACTCTCCTATCCAATATAACTTCTGGTTCAAGCTCAAAAGTGGCATCTTCCTTCAACTTAGATTTGTCCTGCAAAACATGATCAGCATTAGGAACATACTTTTTAAGTAATCCAACATGGAAGACTGGATGAATTTTCAAAGTATAAGATAAGTCAAGTAAATATGCAATAGAACTAATTTTCTTTAAGATTTTGAAAGGACCAGCAAACGAGGAGACAATCGACGATCTTTGCCTAAAACCAGATTTTATTTAGAAGGAATCACTTTCAAAAAAACCAGATCATTTGTTCTAAATTCCAAGGGCCTCTTTTTGAGATCATGATATGATTTCTGACGTTTTTGTGCATCTTTCATGTTTTTCCTTACCTTATTTAGCTCCAAATCCATGTTTTCAAGCATCGGTTTGGATATTTCAAAAAAATTCTGTGAATTAAAAATTGAATGCAGTAGTACGCAATTATAACCATACATTGCTTCAAAAGGTGTCATCTTAATAGAGGAATGCCATGCACTATTATATGCATACTCAACCAAGGGCAAATATTCAGTCCAATTGTTTGGCTTATCATTCACATACATGCGTAACATATCCTCAAGCACCCTATTAACCCTCTCGGTCTCACCATCGGTTTGAGGATGAAATGTAGTACTCATGCATAATTCTGTTCCTATGGATTGAAATGTTGCTTTCCAAAAATTAGATGTGAACCTTGCACCCCTATCAGAAATTATACTTTTGGGTATACCATGTAACCTAAAAATTTCTTTTATGAAAAGTTTAGCAACATGCAAAGCTGTATCAGTTTTCCTCATGGGAAGAAAATGTTCCATCTTTGTAAGACGGTCCATGACAACAAAGTTGGTATCATGCCCACTTCTGGTCATAGGCAACTTTGTTATGAAATCCATAGAGATGGATTCCCATTCTTTATCAGGCACATCTAATGGTTGTAACATGCCAGGACTCCTTGTAAATTCTGCCTTAACCTGTTGACATTTCAGACATTCTTTGACATACCTCTTAATATCATATTTCATACGTGGCCCATAATATGAAGCTTTCACTTTTGCATAAGTTCTAGAAAAACCAGGGTGTGCAGAGAAAGATGCATCATGACACTCATGCAGGATCTTTTCTTTCAAAACAGATTCTGAAGAAATACATAAACGAGAATTACAATACAAATCATTATTTCTCAAATGAAATTTTCCCTGAAACATAGAACCTGGATTCATACCCAAAAATTCCAAGATTGCCGCATAAACTAAATCTTCTTTTAATTCTTTTCCAATATCAAAATCAGAGGATAAAATAGAAATTGAACTGCATAGGGGTTTACGACTCAAAGCATCGGCCACCTTGTTTTCTTTTCCTCCTAAGTATTTAATATCAAAATCATATTCACTTAGCAATTGGATCCACCGTTTTTGTCTATTGTTAAGTAAAGGTTGAGTAAATATGTATTTAAGGCTCTGATGATCTGTTCTTAATTCAAACTTTACTCCTAGCAATAAGTGTCTCCAATGTTTAAGTGCATGAACAACTGCAAGCATTTCTAAGTCATGTGTTGTATAATTTAGTTCATGTTTCCTTAATTTCCTTGACTCATTAAGCCACTACCCTCCCTTCTTGTGAAAGAACGCATCCGATTTGGCTTCCACTAGCATCACATGCACGAATAAAAGGATTCCCTAACTCAGGTATCTTTAGCACACAATTTTTGATAACTTTCTGTTTTAATTCGTCAAACGCCTTTTGACACTCATCGTTCCATGTGAACTCTCTATTTTTCTTTGTCAATTCTGTAAGAGGATTTGCAATTCGAGAAACTCCCTAATGTGTGCCCTCTCATATTGTGCCAAGCCAAGGAAGCTTCTCACATCCCTCACACATTTGGGTGTAGGCCAGTCAACTATGCTTTTAACTTTCTCAGGATCTATATGAATCCCTTCCTTAGAAACAACTCTCCCCAAATAAGTCACTTCCCCTTTTGCAAAAAAACATTTACTCATCTTACTGTATAGTTTATGCTCTCTTAGTTTTTGTAAAGTCTTCCTGAGATGCAATGCATGTTCATCATCATCCTTAGAATACACAAAAATATCGTCAAGAAAAACTAATATAAATTCATCGAGATATTCATTAAACACATTATTCATCAAACACATAAATGTTGCAGGAGCATTTGTTAATCCAAAAGGCAAAACTGTGAACTCGTAATGACCATATCGTGTTCTAAAAGCAGTTTTGGGTATGTCCTCAGACTTTACTCTAATTTGATGATATCCGGATCTTAAGTCAATTTTAGTGAATACTGTGGCACCACTCAATTGAGTCAGCAATTCATCTATGTGTGGCAGTGGATACTTATTCTTAATGGTTTTCTTGTTCAATCCCCTATAGTCAATACAAAGTCTGTATGAACCATCTTTCTTTTTTTGAAACAAAACAGGTGCTCCCCAAGGTGAAACTCTAGGTCTTATCAACTCCTTCTTCAATAGATCATCCAATTGGAGCTTCAACTCTTTCAATTCATCAATATTGAACCTATAAGGTGCTCTATAATAAGGCTCACTTCCTAGATAAAGGTCTATAGCATGGTCAATTTTCCTAGGAGGAGGCATGTCTGGTAGATCATCAAGAAATACATCTCCATACTCATCTAAAAGATTTTTAACATATTCCGGTATTTCCTCTTCTTTCTTCTTCTCCTCAAGGTCATGCACATCAACCAAATATGTCTCACAACCGTGTCGAATACCCCTACTCAACTTTATTGCAGAAATACGAGAAAAACTTGAATTACACTTGCCTGCAAGACGATGTTCCTTCCCTTCTATTTTCAAAGTAAGGATCCCGCTTTCACAATCAATCAGGACACTGTTATGAACTAACCAGTCCATTCTGATGATTACATCACATTCTCTCATTTCCATTACATGGAAGGTACCCAAAAACTTATGTTCTCCTAACATAAAATCAAGATTCTCAATACAGCCTCGAGTATAGTGTATCCTACCATTAGCCATCTATACAGGTCTTTTAGTGTGCATGTCAATATACAACCCTAAAGCTTCTGCCATCTTAAGTGAAAGGAAACAATTTGCACTACCCGAATCAATCAAGAAACTAACCTTACGTGAGGATATGTCCCCTATAATCCTAATCACCGATGCCCTTGAATGAGAAGTTATTTTCATGCATTGAATTCAAGGGCTAGAACACTTACCTTGATCATCCGCTTCCTCAATAATTGTCATGTTTTCTTCTTGTAGATGAGATATCTTCGCTTGCATAGAACGGTTGATGGCCTTGTTTGGACATTCAAAAGTGCGATGTCCTTGTTCTCCACATCGAAAACAAAGTCCCAGCCTCTTAGCCCGCTCCAAGAAATCAGAATCATGTTGCCAGTGCATAACTTCTTGCTTCTTAGGTGTATTTGTTTGCTTCGGCTTTGGTCTTCCTCCTTGACCGTTAATAGAGTTACTCGATCTCTGTCCATTTTGATTTATTGAAATAGGTCTTGGGGGTCGATGTCCTCTTGGAATAAACCTTGATTTGAATGCCTTTTTCGTGGTAAACTTCTCCATCTTCTCAAAGTTTTCTGCTTTTGCAACCCCATCAAGAAAATCTACACATCCAGACCCCTTTACTTGATAGCGAAGCTCTTCCCGCAAACCCTCAATGAACTTGCTTTCAGTGCATCTCCAGAAACTTCTAGTGCATACTTATGTAAACACACAGATTTCTCCTTATATTCTTCAACAGACAAGTTATATCTATCATCCTCATGCTTCTTGAAAGTGTAGAATTCTATTTTCTTTTCCATCCGATAATGTGGAGAACAATAACGATTCTCTGCTTGCTCTCGAAATTCTTTCCACAGGATCGGACCTTCACATGTTCTTGTCTGTATATAAGATTTCCACCACAGTTTTGGGACTCCTCGTAGATGCAGAATTGCCACCTTTGCTTTTGATTCCTCACTAAATATGTGCAGGTCAAAGAAATCTTCAAGTTCCTCAATCCATGCTTCAAGATCCTCTCCAGTTTTCTTCTCACCATCAAATTCATTTAATTTTGCTCTTTTGAACACTTGCTTGAGTGCAGATTCACCTGCATCATTTCTCTCTTCAGGTTCACGTTGCCATCTAGCTCTACGTGCGTTTGATGTGCCCGCACCATTACCACCTTCAGCATTGAGGTCCATGAAAGCATTTGCAATAGCCTCTGTTTGTTTGTTGGATCTTTCTTTATGTAATTATGCATTCAATCAATGGATAAGCTCCTCTTGTTCTTCTATCTTCTTCTTCAAAGCCTGCATCTTGTCCCGGAATCCAACTCTGCTCTGATACCACTTGTAACAAGTCTCCTAAACTTGAGTCACAATCTCACACAGAATAATGGGTTTCGACACCGCAAGATATAAAGAAGGCAAACAGAGTATACGCAGAACAAGAAGAGAGAGAATTTTATTATCTATGCAGATTTACAAGTAGTTTTGATCTTCGTTACAAAATCTATTAGATTGCTTCAATGTGAAGCCTCATCCACCCGACCACCCCCGAGCTGATCTCAATCCCAATCTCAATCATAATCACAATCTCAATCCCAATCTCAATCACAATCACAATCTCAATCTCAATCTCAATCTCAATCTCAATCGCAATCTCAATCTCAATCTCAATCTCAATCGCAATTCTAGAAGCCGAAAAACGATCGTAATGACTGTACGACCATCATCCTTTTCTATCTCTCAGTCTTCGTCTTTTTGGGATCTCCGCCTTTCGCCAGCGCATGACCAATCACGCCTTCCTAGACCTGCACTTTAGAATCTACATGCTCCAAGATAGCGTCTTTTCGCATGTCTCATGCAAGACTTCTGGACCACCCATGCATCTACTTTTCATGTCCACCATCAAGACTCGTACCTGCAAAAATAGAGGTAATCCCTGCAACGCACTCACACACACGTCAATCACCCAAAAATAACCCATATACCCATGTGCGTTTTCTAAATCCGCGAACATGAATAAGATGAATTAATGAAGGCTTCTTCTTTTTTTTTTCTTTTAGTGTTGGAAAACGGCAGTTTTCAAAACCTTGTAACTCAAAAACAATGAGGAATCAGCTTGATCTTGTGAGAGACAAAAATATTCAGTTCTTAAATCTGTACAATAATGTTAGAGATGCCTCAGGTCCAAATCTTCTTCCAGATATCACTTTTGGACCCTGCAAAATTGAAAATTCTAGAGAGAGATGAAAAAACATGAAAAATCTCTTCATTAACCTATCTTCATGGAACCAAATGAGACATAAAACATAGGAACTACAAAAAATTCAATCAGGTAGAGTTTTTCTACTAAGAGTACTCTACCTTTCTCTCATACAACACTTTTTCAGATTCCTTCATCTTCATGCTCGAAATTAGCATACAAATTTCATGCAATAACTTTCTAGAGAGAGAATGTAAAAACTTATTGCTACAAAATTTAGCAGACATGATCAAAATATCCTAAACATAAAATTCCATTATTACCTACACATCTTTTTTTTTTCTAGGTGGAAAATCAACATAGCATCTTACAATTCTCCCCCTCTTTAAAGAACTCTGTCCTCAGAGTTGGAAAGAAGGATAATGTTCTATAAACTCATCTAAAACAACCCATGTTGAATCTTCAATAGGATATGCAAACCATTTTACTAAAATTTCCACTATTTCACGATTCCTAAGATGTCTAACTCTCCTATCCAATATAACTTCTGGTTCAAGTTGAAAAGTGGCATCTTCCTTCAACTTAGATTTGTCCTGCAAAACATGATCAGCATTAGGAACATACTTTTTAAGTAATCCAACATGGAAGACTGGATGAATTTTCAAAGTATTAGGTAGGTCAAGTAAATTGGCAAGAGAACCAATTTTCTTTAAGATTCTAAAAGGACTACCATAACGAGGAGACAATCGACGATCTTTGCCTAAAACGAGATTTGATTTAGAAGGACTCACTTTCAAAAAAACCAGATCATTTGTTCTAAATTCCAAGGGCCTCTTTTGAGATCATGATATAATTTCTGATATTTCTGTTCATCTTTCAAACGCCTTTTGACACTCATCGTTCCATGTGAACTCTCTATTTTTCTTTGTCAATTCTGTAAGAGGATTTGCAATTCGAGAAAACTCCCTAATGTGTGCCCTCTCATATTGTGCCAAACCAAGGAAGCTTCTCACATCCCTCACACATTTGGGTGTAGGCCAGTCAACTATGCTTTTAACTTTCTCAGGATGTATATGAATCCCTTCCTTAGAAACAACTCTCCCCAAATAAGTCACTTCCCCTTTTGCAAAAAAACATTTACTCATCTTACCATATAGTTTATGCTCTCTTAGTTTTTGTAAAGTCTTCCTGAGATGCAATGCATGTTCATCATCATCCTTAGAATACACAAAAATATCGTCAAGAAAAACTAATATAAATTCAGCGAGATATTCATGAAACACATTATTCATCAAACACATAAATGTTGCAGGAGCATTTGTTAATCCAAAAGGCAAAACTGTGAACTCGTAATAACCATATTGTGTTCTAAAAGCGGTTTTGGGTATGTCCTCAGACTTTACTCTAATTTGATGATATCCCGATCTTAAGTCAATTTTAGTGAATATTGTGGCACCACTCAATTGACTCAGCAGTTCATCTATGTGTGGCAGTGGATACTTGTTCTTAATGGTTTTCTTGTTCAATCCCCTATAGTCAATACAAAGTCTGTATGAACCACCTTTCTTTTTCTGAAACAAAACACGTGCTCCCCAAGGTGAAACACTAGGTCTTATCAACTCCTTCTTCAATAGATCATGCAATTGGAGCTTCAACTCTTTCAATTCACCAATATTGAACCTATAAGGTGCTCTAGAATAAGGCTTACTTCCTGGATAAAGGTCTATAGCGTGGTTAATTTTCCTAGGAGGAGGCATGCCCGGTAGATCATCAAGAAATACATCTGCATACTCATCTAAAAGTTTTTTAACATATTCCGGTAATTCCTCTTCTTTCTTCTTCTCCTGAAGGTCATGCACATAATCCAAATATGTCTCACAACCCTGTCGAATACCCCTAATCAACTTTATTGCATAAATAGGAGAAAAACTTGAATTACACTTGCCTGCAAGACGATGTTCCTTCCCTTCTATTTTCAAAGTAAGGATCCCGCTTTCACAATCAATCACGACACTGTTATGAACTAACCAGTCCATTCCGATGATTACATCACATTCTCTCATTTCAATTACATGGAAGGTACCCAAAAACTTATGTTCTCCTAACATAAAATCAAGATTCTCAATACAACCTCGAGTATAGTGTATCCTACCATTAGCCATTTGTACAGGTCTTTTAGTCTGCATCTCAATATGCAACCCTAAAGCTTCTGCCATCGTAAGTGAAAGGAAACAATTTGTACTACCCGAATCAATCAAGAAACTAACCTTACATGAGGATATGTCCCCCATAATCCTAATCACCCATGCCCTTGAATGAGAAGAAGTTTTCATGCATTGAATTCTAGGGCTAGAACACTTACCTTGATCATCCGCTTCCTCAATTGTCATGTTTTCTTCTTGTAGATGAGCTATCTTCGCTTGCATAGAACGGTTGATGGCCTTGTTTGGACATTCAAAAGTGCGATGTCGTTGTTCTCCACATCGAAAACAAAGTCCCAGCCTCTTAGACGGTTCCAAGAAATCAGAATCACGTTGCCAGTGCATCACTTCTTGCTTCTTAGGAGTATCCGTTTGCTTCGGCTTTGGTCTTCCTCCTTGACCATTAATAGAGTTAGTCGATCTCTGTCCATTTTGATTTATTGAAATAGGTCTTGGGGGTCGATGTCCTATTGAGATAAACCTTGATTTGAATGCCTTTTTCATGCTAAACTTCTCCATCTTCTCAAAGTTTTCTGCTTTTGCAACCGCATCAAGAAAATCTACACATCCGGACCCCTTTACTTGATAGCGAAGCTCTTCCCGAAAACCCTCAATAAACTTGCTTTTCAGCGCATCTCCAGAAACTTCTAGTGCATACTTATGTAAACGCAAAACTTTCTCCTTATATTCTTCAACATACAAGTTATATCTATCATCCTCATGCTGCTTGAAAGAGTAGAATTCCATTTTCTTTTCCATTCAATAATGTGGAGAACATTAACGATTCTCTGCTTGCTCTCAAAATTCTTTCCACAGGATCGGACCTTCACGTGTTCTTGTCTGTATATAAGATTTCCACCACAGTTTTGCGACTCCTCGTAGATGCAGAATTGCCACCTTTGCTTTTGATTCCTCACTAAATACGCGCAGGTCAAAGAAATCTTCAAGTTCCTGAATCCATGCTTCAAGATCCTCTCTAGTTTTCTTCTCACCATCAAATTCATTTAATTTTGCTCTTTTGAACACTTGCTTGAGTGTAGATTCACCTGCATCATTGTCCTCTTCAGGTTCACATTGCCGTCTAGCTCTACGTGTGTTTGATGTGCCCGCACCATTACCACCTTCAGCATTGAGGTCCATGAAAGCATTTGCAGTAGCCTCTTTTTGCTTGTTGGATCTTTCTTTATGTAATTCTGCATTCAATCTATGGATAACCTCCTCTTGTTCTTCTATTATCTTCTTCAAAGCCTGCATCTTGTCCCGGAATCCAACTCGTCTCTGATACCACTTGTAACAAGTCTCCTAAACTTGAGTCACAATCTCACACAGAATAATGGGTTTCGACACCAGAAGATATAAAGAAGGCAAACAAAGTATACATAGAACAAGAAGAGAGAGAATTTTATTATCTGTGCAGATTTACAAGTAGTTTTGATATGGTTACAAAATCTATCAGATTGCTTCAATGTGAATCCTCATCCACCCGACCACCCCTGAGCTGATCTCAATCACAATCTCAATCACAATCACAATCTCAATCCCAATCTCAATCACAATCTCAATCTCAATCTCAATCTCAATCTCAATCTCAATCGCAATCGCAATCTCAATCTCAATCTCAATCTCAATCACAATTCTAGAAGGCGAAAAAGGATAGTAATGACTGTACGACCATCATCCTTTTCTATCTCTCAGTCTTTGTCTTTTTGGGATCTCCGCCTTTCGCCAGCGCACAAACAATCACGCCTTCCTAGACCCGCACTTTTAGAATCTGCATGCTCCAAGATAGCGTCTTTTCGCATGTCTCATGCGAGACTTCCGGACCACCCAAGCATCTACTTTTCATGTCCACCATCAAGAATCGTACTTGCAAAAATAGAGGTAATCCCTGCAACGCACTCACACACACGTCAATCACCCAAAAATAACCCATATACCCATGTGGGTTTTCTAAATCCGCGAACATGAATAAGATGAATGAATGAAGGCTTCTCTTTTTTTTTGTGTTGGAAAACGGCACTTTTCAAAACCCCGTAACTCAAAAATAGTGAGGAATCAGCTTGAGCTTGTGAGAGACAAAAATATTCAGTTCTTAAATCTGTACAATAATGTTAGAGACGCCTGAGGTCCAAATCTGCTTCAAGATATCACTTTTGGGCCCTACAAAATCAAAAATTCTAGAGAGAGATGGAAAACATGAAAAATCTCTTCATTAACCTGTCTTCATGGAACCAAATGAGACATAAAACATAGGAACTACAAAAAATTCAATCAAGTAGAGTTTTTCTACTAAGAATACTCTACCTTTCTCTCATACAACACTTTTTCAGATTCCTTCATCTTCATGCTCGAAATTAACATACAAATTTCATGCGATAACTTTCTAGAGAGAGAATGTAAAAACGTATTGCTACAAAATTTTGCAGACATGATCAAAATATCCTAAACATAAAATTTCATTATTACCTACACATCTTTTTTTTTCCAGGTGGAAAATCAACGTGGCATCTTACAATTCTCCCCCTCTTTAAAGAACTTTGTCCTCAGAGTTGGAAAGAAGGATAATGTTCTATAAACGCATTTAAACCAACCCATGTTGAATCTTCAATAGGATATGCAAAACCACTTTACTAAAATTTCCACTATTTCACGATTCCTAAGATGTCTAACTCTCCTATCCAATATAACTTCTGGTTCAAGTTCAAAAGTGGCATCTTCCTTCAACTTAGATTTGTCCTGCAAAACATGATCAGCATTAGGAACATACTTTTTAAGTAATCCAACATGGAAGGCTGGATGAATTTTCAAAGTATTAGGTAGGTCAAGTAAATATGCAACAGAACCAATTTTCTTTAAGATTTTGAAAGGACCAGCATAACGAGGAGACAATCGATGATCTTTGCCTAAAACCAGATTTGATTTAGAAGGACTCACTTTCAAGAAAACCAGATCATTTGTTCTAAATTCCAAGGGCCTCTTTTTGAGATCATGATATGATTTCTGACGTTTCTATGCATCTTTCATGTTTTTCCTTACCTTATTTAGCTCCAAATCCATGTTTTCAAGCATCTGTTTGGATGTTTCAACCTGATTCTATGAATTAAAAAGTGAATGTGGCAGCAAGCAATTATAACCATACATTGCTTCAAAAGGTGTCATCTTAATAGAGGAATGCCATGCACTATTATATGCATACTCAACCAAGGGCAAATATTCAGTCCAGTTGTTTTGCTTATCATTCACATACATGCGTAACATATCCTCAAGCAACCTGTTAACCCTCTCGGTCTCTGTTGGTGCAGACCAATCACCAATTGAAGGCTTGGAAGATCAAATGATGAAGGAAGAATCAATTCCTAAAGTGTGGAAGAAGATTACAATCAGAGGACAAGAGAAGTGTACACATATGTACATTAGCATAGTCATAGATGACTTAGATCTTTTGTTCAGTAAGAATTATGTACAAATTATCTATAAATACCTTGAGAAAAGTCGGGGCATGAATGAGAGCAAATGAGAGCATATGTGACAATAGTTAGAAGTCAAGAATGAGGGAGATAGAAGTCATGAGATAGAGGAAAGTGAATTTGAGTTAGCTCTCATCACTCAGTTGTAATCTCTCTGAGTAAATGAAAAGTTTTGCGCCCGATGTTTCTGCGTGTTCTCCTTCTACAGTGGATCAATTGTGAAATGCTTTTGTACAAGTCTAAGTTGAGAGTTACTTGACCTCTGTGCAAAGTTTTAGCTTCCAATTGTAATCAGGCTGAGTGAATTAAGTGTAGGAACATTCATATGTGAAGTATGTTCACTGGTTCCTAAAACAGGCGCAGATTTCGAAGTCAATGTTTTGGACATTTCTCCTAGCACAGTTTAAAGTTTTGCATGAGTGAGGGCTTAATCTTTAAGTTGGAAGATAAGCTACTTATGTCTAGAAGCATTTTGTAAAACGGGTTCTATTCAAGGAGAACCAAGTCTTAAAAGTTACAGGTGTAAAGTCGACTGTTCTGAGTAACAGTTTCTGACATAGGTAACTTGTGAAATCAATTTCTCAAGTTATACTTAATCTTTTGAAGAGATTCAACTTGGAGTAGATGCGCAATCTCTAGGAGATACTTCGTACAAAGTTTCATCAAAAACTTTACACGTTTGATAGGTCAATGTGGAAAAATAGTGCAGCAGACTTTTCTGTGTTTCATCTTCTTCACAGATTTGTTAATTTTTTGGTAATTAGCAATTGATCCTCTAAATTAGTAAAGTGTTTGACTTACTCTTGGTATAGAGGTGCTCTAATCACAAGAGTAAGTTGTTCTTTTGGAGATTAACATTCTCCATCAGTGGTATCAGAGCAGGAGACATCAATTTGAAGAAAAGGAGGATCCCGACTGCTGCAGACTCAAGAAATTCAACACTTGAAGGACCAAGAAGTGAAAGCTTGGAGTCAAAGCTTGAGGAGAAGATTATTTGACATCAAGAAAGGCAAAAGGAGTTCAATTCGAAGTAAAGGTACATACATTGTTTGTAAAGCTTGAAGATTTCAATACACAGGTGGATACAAGATGGGAGAAAGCTTGCAGATTGATAAGCTAGATAGGGAGAACTATCCAGCATGGTCCATGAGGATGGAAGCACACCTCATGAGCAAAGATCTTATATCATTTATTACAGGAGATGAAGAAAAACCAGAATTTGCAGATCCAAGTATTCCTACTAGGGAAGAACTTGCAATGTTGAAGACTTGGATGAGAAAGGATGCTCAAGCAAGGAGTATCATCTACATGGCTATAAATGATTATCTTCTACCTCACATCAGAGGTTTGGAAAGTGCTACAGATGTTTGGAATGCCTTGGAAGAGCATTTCCAAAATACAACTAAGTCAAGGAAGTCCTCACTATGGGCTGAGTTCACAACCTTCAAGAAGAAGAGCTCACAATCAATTTCAGATTATGTGGCAAGGATGAAAGATATTGCAGATAGCTTGGGAGCAGTGGATGAAGATATTGAAGAGGAAAAGTTGGTAAGACAAATACTTACAGGTCTAAGAGGTGATGAGAAGTGGAAGCCTTTTATATTATCCATAGAGTTGTCACTTGATCACTTTACTCCTGACCTTAATCAATTGCTAGGACACATGCTAACCTTTGAGCAGGATCTTAAAGGAGACAATGATAGAAGTACAAGTCAAGCTATGTACTCCAAAGACAAGAAAAAGAATGGCAAGGGAAAGCAATCAAATGATGATGAAGGGAATTCAAATCAAGCCAACTTCACAAAAGGGAAGGCAAATTTCAGAGGTAAAGGAAGAGGAGGTAAGAACAAAGATAATGCTAAAGCTTGTTGGATTTGTGGCAGAACAAATCATTTGGCAAATGATTGTTGGTATAATAATCAAAATGGAGGATACAACAATCAGAATTATAGTCAAAGAGGTAGAGGAGGCAGAAACCAAAGAGGCAATTTCAGAGGAAGAGGTGGTAGGACATCATATGGTAGAGGAGGTGGAAGAAACTTCCAATCTCAGTCCTACAACAACAATTATTACAATTATGCATCAGATCAGAAGGATGACATGACTCTTATCTTGAATGCAACTCATGAATTAATGGGAGAAGATCAAAGAGTGTTTTATATTGACTCAGGGTGCAGCAACCATCTGAGTGGGAATCTATCCTTGATGACTGATATGGAAGCAAGGGTAAATGGACATACAGTTCAGACAGGTGACAATACCAAACATAAAGTGGAGAGCATTGGATCAGTGAAGACAAAGAGTGGAAGTACACTTCTGAGTAAGGTACTTTATGTTCCTACTATTCCTAAAAATTTGATAAGTGTAGGGCAAATTGTGGAGAAAGGATATGAGGTAAGATTCACAAATGATGGTGTTTATGTACAAGATCCAAATCAGGGATATAGAACCATAATTGCAGGTAAAAAGGAAGGAAGATTGTTCACTCTCAAAGTCCAAGGTAATGTGGGACATGCATTGTTTACCTATGGAGGTCAAAAGGTATCTGAATTAGACCTATGGCATAAAAGGCTAGGTCATTTTAATGAGAGAGCTATAAAGGAAATGTCAAAGAATCAGGTGGTGCTTGGATTGCCAAACATTGAAGGGCAACATATGGTGTACAAGTGTGAAGCTTGTCAATTAGGTAAAGCACATAAAAATTCTTATAACAAATCAGGGTACAAGTATTCAAACATGCTTGAATTGGTTCATACAGATGTATGGGGTCCCTCAAGGGACTATAGCATAAATGGATCCAGATATTATGTGTTGTTTGTTGATGATGCAACCAGGTGGATTACTTTGTATGTAATCAAGGATAAATCAGAAGTCTTCAAGACATTCAAACATTTCCATGCTTATGCAGAAAGGATCACAGGACAAAAGCTAAAGAGGTTAAGATCAGATGGAGGGGGAGAGTATTTCTCAAAAGAGTTTGATGATTATTTGTGGAATGCAGGTATCAAAAGAGAAGTGACTTGCAGGTACTCCCCTCAACAAAATGGAGTAGCAGAAAGGAGGAATAGGACTCTTGTAGAGTTTGCAAGAGCCATGATGAAGGAAAAGAATTGTCCAAATTACTTATGGGCAGAGGCCATTAACACTGCAACATACCTTGTGAATAGGTTCCCTTGCAAAGCTTTGGATGGAGGAACCCCTTATGAAGCATGGTGGGGTAAGAAGCCTAGTCTTGATCATTGTAAAGTATTTGGATGTATTGCATATGCTTATGTTCCTTCACAATTAAGACATAAGCTAGAACCAAAAGCAGAGAAGTATGTGTTTATTGGATATGATGATAGACAAATGGGTTACAGGTTGTGGAGTCCATCCACAAAGCAATTTCTTGTTACTAAAGATGTAACATTTGATGAGCAAAACATGTGGTATACAGGATCATCAAATGAGTATGCAGGTGTTGAAGAAATTCAGAGAAAAGGAAAGGCAAAGGTAAAAGTATGTGAAGAAATTGTTGATGAAATTGACTCTAGATGTAGAGTGCAGGATCATGTAGAAGAAGGGCCAAGATTTGATCCAGAATCAAATGAGGCTGAAACTTCAAGAAGTGCAGAAATCAGGAGATCTACAAGAGAAAGGAAAGAGCCTATAAGGTATAGTTATGATACATCTTTCCTAACAACAAAAGATTATGCCTACATTGTTAAAACAGAAGAAGATCCAACCACTTATGAAGAAGCCAAAGGTAAACAGAATTGGGAGAAGGCAATGCAGGAAGAGTATGATGCTCTACTTGAAAATGAAACTTGGGAACTAGTACCAAGACCAAAGAATCAGAAGGTCATTGGATGCAAGTGGGTATATAAAACAAAGAGGTTTGCAGATGGTAAGGTGTCTAGATATAAGGCTAGACTAGTGGTTAAAGGTTATGCCCAAACTTATGGGGTAGATTATGATGAGACCTTTAGTCCTGTTGCTAAGATGTCTACAATTAGGACATTGATTGCTATTGCTACTTGCAAGGGATGGAAATTATCACAATTGGATGTGAAGAATGCATTTCTTAATGGTTACATTGCAGATGAAGTATATATGGAGCAACCAGAAGGCTTTATGGAATCAATTGGATCAGATTATGTGTGTAAGCTCAAGAGAGCTTTATATGGGTTGAAGCAAGCTCCAAGAGCTTGGAATTACAGATTGGTCAAGTTCTTGAATGAATGTGGTTTTCAAGCATCAAAGGCAGATAGTAGCTTGCTAGTGAAGGCAAGTGAAAATGGATATATTTACATGTGCATTTATGTTGATGATATTATTGTTACAGGAACAGATGCTCAAGGAATCAATGAACTCAAGAAGCAAATAGAGAAGGAGTTTAAGATAAGTGATTTGGGAAACTTATCTTATTTTCTAGGAATGCAGATTGTGTATACTCAACATGGAGTATATGTTTCACAAGAGAGATACTTGAAGAATCTTCTAGTCAAGTTTAACATGGAAGATTGCAGGACCTCAACTACACCATTGGAGGTAAATCATAAATTAAGCAGGTATGGAGGTGAAGAGTTCAATGATATGAAGAAATATCAGAGTTTGGTAGGTAGTTTAATCTATGCTACCTTGACAAGGCCAGATCTATCATATGCAGTAGGTGTGTTGTCACAATTCATGCATTGTCCAAAGAAGACTCATTGGATTGCAGCCCAAAGGGTACTCAGATATATCAAGGGAACCCTAAGTGAAGGTTTGTATTATGGTTTCACTTCTGACACAAGAATCAAAGTGTTTAGTGATGCAGATTGGGCAGGTGACTCAGATGATAGAAGGCCTACTCATGGATATCTATGTTATGTTGGAGATAAGTTAGTGTCTTGGTGTTCAAAGAAGCAACACACAGTTGCTTTATCATCCACAGAAGCTGAGTATAAAGGAATGGTAGAAGCTGCAAACGAAGTGATATGGTTGAAGACCTTGATGAAGAGTTTTGAGTTTGATCATAGTACTCCAATAATTTTTGGAGACAATATGAGTTCTTTGTATTTGGCAGCTAACCCTGTTTTTCATGCCAGGACTAAGCATATAGAGATTCAGTATCATTTCTTGAGGGAAAAGGTACTAGATAAAGAGATTGAAGTGATGTATACTCCAACAAAAGAACAAGTGACAGATATGATGACAAAGAGTTTGGATGGACCTAAGTTACAAAGGTTCAAAGACATGGCAAGTATCAAGAAGACAGAGAAGACCTCAATTGATGATTGAGGGGGAGCTGTTGGTGCAGACCAATCACCAATTGAAGGCTTGGAAGATCAAATGATGAAGGAAGAATCAATTCCTAAAGTGTGGAAGAAGATTACAATCAGAGGACAAGAGAAGTGTACACATATGTACATTAGCATAGTCATAGATGACTTAGATCTTTTGTTCAGTAAGAATTATGTACAAATTATCTATAAATACCTTGAGAAAAGTCGGGGCATGAATGAGAGCAAATGAGAGCATATGTGACAATAGTTAGAAGTCAAGAATGAGGGAGATAGAAGTCATGAGATAGAGGAAAGTGAATTTGAGTTAGCTCTCATCACTCAGTTGTAATCTCTCTGAGTAAATGAAAAGTTTTGCGCCCGATGTTTCTGCGTGTTCTCCTTCTACAGTGGATCAATTGTGAAATGCTTTTGTACAAGTCTAAGTTGAGAGTTACTTGACCTCTGTGCAAAGTTTTAGCTTCCAATTGTAATCAGGCTGAGTGAATTAAGTGTAGGAACATTCATATGTGAAGTATGTTCACTGGTTCCTAAAACAGGCGCAGATTTCGAAGTCAATGTTTTGGACATTTCTCCTAGCACAGTTTAAAGTTTTGCATGAGTGAGGGCTTAATCTTTAAGTTGGAAGATAAGCTACTTATGTCTAGAAGCATTTTGTAAAACGGGTTCTATTCAAGGAGAACCAAGTCTTAAAAGTTACAGGTGTAAAGTCGACTGTTCTGAGTAACAGTTTCTGACATAGGTAACTTGTGAAATCAATTTCTCAAGTTATACTTAATCTTTTGAAGAGATTCAACTTGGAGTAGATGCGCAATCTCTAGGAGATACTTCGTACAAAGTTTCATCAAAAACTTTACACGTTTGATAGGTCAATGTGGAAAAATAGTGAAGCATACTTTTCTGTGTTTCATCTTCTTCACAGATTTGTTAATTTTTTGGTAATTAGCAATTGATCCTCTAAATTAGTGAAGTGTTTGACTTACTCTTGGTATAGAGGTGCTCTAATCACAAGAGTAAGTTGTTCTTTTGGAGATTAACATTCTCCATCAGTCTCACCATCGGTTTGAGGATGAAATGCAGTACTCATGCGTAATTCTGTTCCTATGGATTGAAATGTTGCTTTCCAAAAATTAGATGTGAACCTTGCATCCCTATCAGAAATTATACTTTTGGGTATACCATGTAACCTAAAAATTTCTTTTATGAACAGTTTAGCAACACGCAAAGCTGTATCAGTTTTCCTCATGGGAAGAAAATGTGCCATCTTTGTAAGACTGTACACGACAACAAAGATGGTATCATGCCCACTTCCGGTCACAGACAACTTTGTTATGAAATCCATAGAGATGGATTCCCATTTTCTATCAGGCACATCTAATGGTTGTAACATGCCAGGACTCCTTTTAAATTCGGCCTTAACCTGTTGACATTTCAGACATTCTTCGACATACCTCTTAATATCATATTTCATATGTGGCTAGTAATATGAATCTTTCACTTTTGCATAAGTTCTAGAAAAACCAGGGTGTGCAGAGAAAGGTGCATCATGACAGTCATGCAGGATCTTTTCTTTCAAAACAGATTCTGAAGAAATACATAAATGAGAATTACAATACAATTCATTATTTCTCAAATGAAATTTTCCCTGAAACATAGAACCTGGATTCATACCCAAAAATTCCAAGATTGGTGCATAAAATAAATCTTCATTTAATTCTTTTCCAATATCAAAATCAGAGAATAAAATAGAAATTGAATTGCATAGGGGTTTACGACTCAAAGCATCGGCCACCTTGTTTTCTTTTCCTGCTAAGTATTTAATATCAAAATCATATTCACTTAGTGATTGGATCCATCGTTTTTGTCTATTGTTAAGTAAATGTTGAGTAAATATGTATTTAAGGCTCTCATGATCTATTCTTAATTCAAACTTTACTCCTAGCAATAAGTGTCTCCAATGTTTAAGTGCATGAACAACTGCAAGCATTTCTAAGTCATGTGTTGTATAATTTAGTTCATGTTTCCTTAATTTCCTTGACTCATAAGCCACTACCCTCCCTTCTTGTGAAAGAACGCATCCGATGTGGCTTCCACTAGCATCACATGCAACAATAAAAGGCTTCCCTGACTCAGGTATCTTTAGCACACAATTTTCGATAACTTTCTGTTTGAAGTCGTCAAACACCTTTTGACACTCATCGTTCCATGTGAACTCTCTATTTTTCTTTGTCAATTCTGTAAGAGGATTCGCAATTCGAGAAAAATCCCTAATGTGTGCCCTCTCATATTGTGCCAAACCAAGGAAGCTTCTCACATCGCTCACACATTTGGGTGTAGGCCAGCCAACTATGCTTTTAACTTTCTCAGGATCTATATGAATCCCTTCCTTAGAAACAACTCTCCCCAAATAAGTCACTTCCCCTTTTGCAAAAAAACATTTACTGATCTTACCATATAGTTTATGCTCTCTTAGTTTTTGTAAAGTCTTGTTGAGATGCAATGCATGTTCATCATCATCCTTAGAATACAGAAAAATATCGTCAAGAAAAACTAATATAAATTCATCGAGATATTCATGAAACACATTATTCATCAAACACATAAATGTTGCAAGAGCATTTGTTAATCCAAAAGGCAAAACTGTGAACTCGTAATGACCATATCGTGTTCTAAAAGTGGTTTTGGGTATGTCCTCAGACTTTACTCTAATTTGATGATATCCCAATCTTAAGTCAATTTTAAATAATATTGTGGCACCACTCAATTGACTCAGGAGTTCATCTATGTGTGGCAGTGGATACTTGTTCTTAATGGTTTTCTTGTTCAATCCCCTATAGTCAATACAAAGTCTGTATGAACCATCTTTCTTTTTCTGAAACAAAACACGTGCTCCCCAAGGTGAAACACTAGGTCTTATCAACTCCTTCTTCAATAGATCATCCAATTGTAGCTTCAACTCTTTCAATTCATCAATATTGAACCTATAAGGTGCTCTAGAATAAGGCTCACTTCCTAGATAAAGGTCTATAGCATGGTCAATTTTGCTAGGAGGAGGCATGCCCAGTAGATCATCAGGAAATACATCTGCATACTCATCTAGAAGTTTTTTAACATATTCCGGTATTTCCTCTTCTTTCTTCTTCTCCTGAAGGTCATGCACATAAACCAAATATGTCTCACAACCCTGTCAAATACCCCTAATCAACTTTATTGCAGAAATAGAAGAGAAACTTGAATTACACTTGCCTGCAAGACGTTGTTCCTTCCCTTCTATTTTCAAAGTAAGGATCTCGCTTTCACAATCAATCACGACACTGTTATGAACTAACCAGTCCATTCCGATGATTACATCACATTCTCTCATTTCAATCACATGGAAGGTACCCAAAAACTTATGTTCTCCTAACATAAAATCAAGATTCTCAATACAGCCTCGAGTATAGTGTATCCTACCATTAGCCATCTGTACAGGTCTTTTAATCTGCATCTCAATATGCAACCCTAAAGCTTCTGCCATCTTAAGTGAAAGGAAACAATTTGTACTACCTGAATCAATCAAGAAACTAATCTTACGTGAGGATGTCCCCCATAATCCTAATCACCAATGCCCTTGAATGAGAAGAAGTTTTCATGCATTGAATTCTAGGGCTAGAACACTTACCTTGATCATCCGCTTCCTCAATTGTCATGTTTTCTTCTTGTAGATGAGCTATCTTCACTTGCATAGAATGGTTGATGGCCTTGTTTTGACATTCAGAAGTGCGATGTCCTTGTTCTCCACATCGAAAACAAAGTCCCAGCGTCGTAGCCCGCTCCTGGAAATCAGAATCACGTTGCTAGTGCATAACTTCTTGCTTCTTAGGTGTATCCGCTTGCTTCGGCTTTGGTCTTCCTCCTTGACCGTTAATAGAGTTAGTCGATCTCTGTCCATTTTGATTTATTGAAATAGGTCTTGGGGGTCGATGTCCTGTTGAGATAAACCTTGATTTGAATGCCTTTTTCGTGGTAAACTTCTCCATCTTCTCAAAGTTTTCTGCTTTTGCAACCGCATCAAGAAGATCTACACATTCGGACCCATTTACTTGATAGCGAAGCTCTTCCCGCAAACCCTCAATAAACTTGCTTTTCAGCGCATCACCAGAAACTTCTAGTGCATACTTATGTAAACACAAAAATTTATCGTTATATTCTTCAACAGACAAGTTATATCTATCATCCTCATGCTGCTTGAAAGACTAGAATTCCATTTTCTTGTTCTTCTATCTTTTTCTTCAAAGCCTGCATCTTGTCCCGGAACCCAACTCTGCTCTGATACCACTTGTAATAAGTCTCCTAAACTTGAGTCACAATCTCACACAGAATAAGGGCTTTTGGACACCACAAGATATAAAGAAGGCAAACAGAGTATACACAGAACAAGAAGAGAGAGAATTTTATTATCTATGCAGATTTACAAGTAGTTCTGATCTTCGTTACAAAATCTATCAGATTGCTTCAATGTGAAGCTCATCCACCCAACCACCCCGGAGCTGATCTAAATCCCAATCTTAATCACAATCACAATCTCAATCCCAATCTCAATCACAATCAGAATCTCAATCTCAATCTCAATCTCAATCTCAATCGCAATCTCAATCTCAATCTCAATCTCAACCGCAATTCCAGAAGCCAAAAAATGATCGTAATGATTGTACGACCATCATCCTTTTCTATCTCTCAGTCTTTGTCTTTTTGGGATCTCCGCCTTTCGCCAGCGCACGACCAATCACGCCTTCGTAGACCCGCACTTTTAGAATCTGCATGCTCCAAGATAGCGTCTTTTCGCATGTCTCATGCAAGACTTCCAGACCACCCATGCATCTACTTTTCATGTCCACCATCAAGAATCATACCTGCAAAAATAGAGGTAATCCCTGCAACGCACTCACACACACGTCAATCACCCAAAAATAACCCATATACCCATGTGCGTTTTCTAAATCCGCAAACATGAATAAGATGAATGAATGAAGGCTTCTCTTTTTTTTTTCTTTTTTTTAGTGTTGGAAAACGGCACTTTTCATAACCGTGTAACTCAAAAACAGTGAGGAATTAGCTTGAGCTTGTGAGAGACAAAAATGTTCAGTTCCTAAATCTTTACAATAATGTTAGAGACGCCTCAGGTCGAAATCTGCTTCCTGATATCACTTTTGGGCCCTACAAAATAAAAAATTCTAGATAGTGATGAAAAAACATGAAAAATCTCTTCATTAACCTATCTTCATGGAACCAAATGAGACATAAAACATAGGAACTACAAAAAATTCAATCAGGTAGAGTTTTTCTACTAAGAATACTCTACCTTTCTCTCATACAACACTTTTTCAGATTCCTTCATCTTCATGCTCAAATTAACATACAAATTTCATGCGACAAGTTTCAAGAGAGAGAATGTAAAAACTTATTGCTACAAAATTTTGCAGACATGATCAAAATATCCTAAACATAAAATTTCATTATTACCTACACATCTTTTTTTTTCCAGGTGGAAATCAACGTGGCATCTTACAATTCTCCCCCATTTGAAGAACTCTGTCCTGAGAGTTGGAAAGAAGGATAATGTTCTATAAACTCATCTAAACCAACCCATGTTGAACCTTTAATAGGATATGCAAACCACTTTACTAAAATTTCCACTATTTCACGATTCCTAAGATGTCTAACTCTCCTATCCAATATAACTTCTGGTTCAAGTTCAGAAGTGGCATCTTCCTTCAACTTAGATTTTTCCTGCAAAACATGATCAGCATTAGGAACATACTTTTTAAGTAATCCAACATGGAAGACTCGATGAATTTTCAAAGTATTAGGTAGGTCAAGTAAATATGCAACAAAACCAGTTTACTTTAAGATTTTGAAAGGACCAGCCTAACGAGGAGACAATCGACAATCTTTGCCTAAAACCAGATTTGATTTAGAAGGACTCACTTTCAAAAAAACCAGATCATTTGTTCTAAATTCCAAGGGCCTCTTTTTGAGATCATGATATAATTTCTAACATTTCTGTGCATCTTTCATGTTTTTCCTTACCTTATTTAGCTCCAAATCCATGTTTTCAAGCATCTGTTTGGATATATCAACCTGATTCTGTGAATTAAAAAGTGAATGCGGCAGCAAGCAATTATAACCATACATTGCTTCAAAAGGTGTCATCTTAATAGAGGAATGCCATGCACTATTATATGCATACTCAACCAAGGGCAAATATTCCGTCCAATTGTTTTGTTTATCATTCACATACATGCGTAACATATCCTCAAGCACCCTGTTAACCCTCTCGGTCTCACCATCAGTTTGAGGATGAAAGGGCAGTACTCATGCGTAATTCTGTTCCTATGGATTGAAATGTTGCTTTCCAAAAATTAGATGTGAACCTTGGATCCCTATCAGAAATTATACATTTGGGTATACCATGTAACCTAAAAATTTCTTTTATGAAAAGTTTAGCAACATGCAAAGCTGTATCATTTTTCCTCACGGGAAGAAAATGTGCCATCTTTGTAAGATGGTCCACGACAACAGAGATGGTATCATGCCCACTTCTGGTCACAGCCAACTTTGTTATGAAATCTATAGAGATGGATTCCCATTTTTGATCACGTACATCTAATGGTTGTAACATGCCAGGAATCCTTTTAAATTCGGCCTTAACCTGTTGACATTTCAGACATTCTTCGACATACCTCTTAATATCATATTTCATACGTGGCCAGTAATATGAAGCTTTGACTTTTGCATAAGTTCTAGAAAAACCAGGGTGTGCAGAGAAAGGTGCATCATGACAGTCATGCAGGATCTTTTCTTTCAAAACAGATTATTAAGAAATACATAAACGAGAATTACAATACAAATCATTATTTCTCAAATGAAATTTTCCCTGAAACATAGAACCTGGATTCATACCCAAAAATTCCAAGATTGCTGCATAAAATAAATCTTCTTTTAATTCTTTTCCAATATCAAAATCAGAGGATAAAATAGAAATTGAACCGCATAGGGGTTTACGACTCAAAGCATCTGCCACCTTGTTTTCTTTTCCTGCTAAGTATTTAATATCAAAATCATATTCACTTAGCAATTGGATCCATCGTTTTTGTCTATTGTTAAGTAAAGTTTGAGTAAATATGTATTTAAGGATCTGATGATCTGTTCTTAATTCAAACTTTACTCCTAGCAATAAGTGTCTCCAATGTTTAAGTGCATGAACAACTGCAAGCATTTCTAAGTCATGTGTTGTATAATTTAGTTCATGTTTCCTTAATTTCCTTGACTCATAAGCCACTACCCTCCCTTCTTGTGAAAGAACACATCCGATTTGGCTTCAACTAGCATCACATGCAACAATAAAAGGCTTCCCTAACTCAGGTATGTTTAGCACACAATTTTTGATAACTTTCTGTTTTAATTCGTCAAACGCCTTTTGACACTCATCGTTCCATGTGAACTCTCTATTTTTCTTTGTCAATTCTGTAAGAGGATTTGCAATTCGAGAAAACTCCTTAATGTGTGTCCTCTCATATTGTGCCAAACCAAGGAAGCTTCTCACATCCCTCACACATTTGGGTGTAGGCCAATTAACTATGCTTTTAACTTTCTCAAGATCTATATGAATCCCTTCCTTAGAAACAACTCTCCCCAAATAAGCCACTTCCCCATTTGCAAAAAAACATTTACTCATCTTACCATATAGTTTATGCTCTCTTAGTTTTTGTAAAGTCTTCCTGAGATGCAATGCATGTTCATCATCATTCTTAGAATACACAAAAATATCGTCAAGAAAAACTAATATAAATTCATCGAGATATTCATGAAACACATTATTCATCAAACACATAAATGTTGTAGGAGCATTTGTTAATCCAAAAGGCAAAACTGTGAACTCGTAATGACCATACCGTGTTCTAAAAGTAGTTTTGGGTATGTCCTCAGACTTTACTCTAATTTGATGATATCCCGATCTTAAGTCAATTTTAGTGAATGCTGTGGCACCACTCAATTGACTCAGCAGCTCATCTATGTGTGGCAGTGGATACTTGTTCTTAATGGTTTTCTTGTTCAATCCCCTATAGTCAATACAAAGTCTGTATGAACCATCTTTCTTTTTCTAAAACAAAACAGGTGCTCCCCAAGGTGAAACACTAGGTCTTTTCAACTCCTTCTTCAATAGATCATCCAATTGGAGCTTCAACTCTTTCAATTCATCAATATTGAACCTATAAGGTGCTCTAGAATAAGGCTCACTTCCTGGATAAAGGTCTATAGCATGGTCAATTTTCCTAGGAGGAGGCATGCCCGGTAGATCATCAGGAAATACATGTGCGTACTCATCTAAAAGTTTTTTAACATATTCCAGTATTTCCTCTTCTTTCTTCTTCTCCTTAAGGTCATGCACATAAACCAAATATGTCTCACAACCCTGTCAAATACCCCTAATCAACTTTATTGCAGAAATAGGAGAAAAACTTGAATTACACTTGCCTGCAAGACGATGTTCCTTCCCTTCTATTTTCAAAGTCCCGCTTTCACAATCAATCACGACACTGTTATGAACTAACCAGTCCATTCCGATGATTACATCACAGTCCCTCATTTCAATTACATGGAAGGTACCCAAAAACTTATGTTCTCCTAACATAAAATCAAGATTCTCAATACAGCCTCGAATATAGTGTATCCTACCATTAGCCATCTGTACAGGTCTTTTAGTCTGCATCTCAATATGCAACCCTAAAGCTTCTACCATCTTAAGTGAAAGGAAACAATTTGTACTATCCGAATCAATCAAGAAACTAACCTTACGTGAGGATATGTCCCCCATAATCCTAATCACCGATGCCCTTGAATGAGAAGAAGTTTTAGTGCATTGAATTCTAGGGCTAGAACACTTACCTTGATCATCCGCTTCCTCAATTGTCATGTTTTCTTCTTGTAGATGAGCTATCTTCGCTTGCATAGAACGGTTGATGGCCTTGTTTGGACATTCAAAAGTGTGATGTCCTTGTTCTCCACATGGAAAACAAAGTCCGAGCCTCTTAGCCCGCTCCAAGAAATCAGAATCACGTTGCTAGTGCATAACTTCTTGCTTCTTAGGAGTATCCGTTTGCTTCGCCTTTGGTCTTCCTCCTTGACCGTTAATAGAGTTAGTCGATCTCTATCCATTTTGATTTATTGAAATAGGTCTTGGGGGTCGATGTCTTGTTGAGATAAACCTTGATTTGAATGCCTTTTTTGGGGTAAACTTCTCCATCTTCTCAAAGTTTTCTGCTTTTGCAACCGCATCAAGAAAATCTACACATCCGAACCCCTTTACTTGATAGTGAAGCTCTTCCCGTAGACCCTCAATAAACCCTCTTTTCAGCGCATCTCCACAAACTTCTAGTGCATACTTATGTAAACGCAAAAATTTCTCCTTATATTCTTCAACCGACAAGTTATATCTATCATCCTCATGCTGCTTGAAAGAGTAGAATTCCATTTTCTTTTCCATCCGATAATGTGGAGAACAATAACGATTCTCTGCTTGCTCTCGAAATTCTTTCCAGAGGATCGGACCTTCACGTGTTCTTGTCTGTATATAAGATTTCCACCATAGTTTTGCGACTCCTCGCACATGCAGAATTGCCACCTTTACTTTTGATTCCTCACTAAATATGCGCAGGTCAAAGAAATCTTCAAGTTCCTCAATCCATGCTTCAAGATCCTCTCCAGTTTTCTTCTCACCATCAAATTCATTTAATTTTGCTATTTTGAGCACTTGCTTGAGTGCAGATTCACCTGCAATCATCGTCCTCTTCAGGTTCACGTTGCGGTCTAGCTCTACGTGCGTTTGATGTGCCCGCACCATTACCACCTTCAGCATTGAGGTCCATGAAAGCATTTGCAGTAGCCTCTTTTTGTTTGTTGGATCTTTCTTTATGTAATTCTGCATTCAATCTACGGATAAGCTCCTCTTGTTCTTCTATCTTCTTCTTCAAAGCTTGCCTCTTGTCCCGGAATCCAACTCTGCTCTGATACCACTTGTAACAAGTCTCCTAAACTTGAGTCACAATCTCACACAGAATAATGGGTTTCGACACCACAAGATATAAAGAAGGCAAACAAAGTATATGCAGAACAAGAAGAGAGAGAATTTTATTATCTGTGCAGATTTACAAGTAGTTCTGATCTGCGTTACAAAATCTATCAGATTGCTTCAATGTGAAGCCTCATCCACCTGACCACCCCCCAGCACTTGAAAGCTCACTGGTCTCATTACTGTAGCAGCCCATGAAAATCGGGATGATGTCATCACTTGTTAAACATCTTTCTTAGTGTGTGGTTCATTATTTTTTATGATATTACTCTTGAAAGCTATATTTTTAAGTTAACTATAGTTCCCCAAGAGGAATTAAGCTAATTGCTATTGTGCTCAGAGAATTATGCAGAACACTAGACAGGTGTATGAACCAAAATAACAAGTTCTTCACCTCTGAGTTAACTCCAACTTATCTATTTTGATCTATCTTTTTGAGAGTGATCTTCCAAGGTACATAGGGTGTCTACTACATCCATTGGCAAGCTAAAAGGGCCCACCATATACTCGTGGAGTTCATTTGGCTGGTGTAGATCAAGGATTTTGCAATACCTCTTCATCTTCAAGCACATCTTTATCCATCTCTTCACAGTAGTATGAGAGCAAGGTTGGACAACATGGCAGATGGATTTCCTTTATCAATTGACAAATTGGATAGAGGTAACTACTCAGCTTGGTCATTAAGAATGGAAGCTTATCTCCAAGGTAGAAGTTTATATGGTTATGTGGCTAGAGATGAAGTTATGCCAAGTTTCAGGAACAAAAGTCAACTCTATCTCAGATTTTTTGTTGCCTCACATTAGAAGTTGTAAGACATCTCAGGAAGTTTGGGATGCACTTGAAGCTTTCTTATCTTCAAGTACTAAAGCTAGGAAGCATCAACTATGACTGGATTTCACAACTCTCAAGAAGGCTTCCAAACAAAATGTGACTGATTTTGTCACAAAGCTCAAGGACATAGCAGATCAGTTGGGAAGCATTGGAGAGGTAATAGATGAAGAGCAAATTGTAAGGCAGGTCATCAATGGCTTGAAAGCAGATGACAAGTGGGAAGCATTCACCACAGCTATGGATTTGTACATGGATATGCATGTACCTGATTTCAATACACTCATCGGACAACTACTTACTCAAGAGGCAAAGCTTATCAAAAATGGAGAAAGCTCTAAAGGTAATCAATCTTCAGCTTTATACATTGATAAAATCAAGTCCAAAGATAACAAAGGAAAGGCAAAGAAAGTGGATGATGAAGCAGGTACATATCAAGCTAACTATGCAGGTAGAGGAAGACATGGCAGAGGTAGAGGAAGAGGAGGTAGACAAGGTAGGGGGAGATCCCAAGACTCCAAATCATGTTCTATTGGTGTACTAACTAATCATACAACTGAAAATTGCTTTAGGAATTCCAAGAATCAAAGAGTCAGAGGATGCAATAGAGGAAGTTATGGCTACTCAAGAGGAAGGTTCAACAATTATCATGGCAACTACAACAACTACAATCATTCAAACTATCAAGGAGGCTACAAAGGAAGGAGAGACTTCAATAACTACACAGAAGACTCAAACAAAGAGGATTCATTATTGATCATGAACATGGCTATGCCACAAGGTAAATCTGATGAGCATGTTTTCTACATAGATTCAAGTTGTTCAAATCATGTGGCAGGAAATGTGGCACTCCTATCAGATTTAGAAGATCCAAGGAATAAGCATGAGGTACAAACAGGAGATGATACAAGACATCTTGTGGAGAAAATAGGCAATGTCAAAGCACCTGATGGAAACATCAACCTACTCAGTAAGGTACTCTATGTCCCTAACATTACAAAGAATTGATAAGTGTTGGGTAGATAGTAGAGAAAGGGTTGCAAGTCAGGAAAGCAGGAGCATTTGTTGAAGATCCAAGTCAAGGATTAAGAAGAATTGAAAAAGGTGAAAAGGCAGGTAGATTGTTCACATTTGAATTACCAGACACTAGAAATATTGCTCTCTTTAATTATGGTAGTCAGACACTCATAGAATTGGAAGTATGGCACAAAAGGTTAGCACATATTGGTGAAAGGTCATTAAAGCAAATTTGCAAGGACCAAAGTGTACTTGGAATCCCTAATTTGTCAAAACAACATATGATTTATAAGTGTAGCGCATGTCAATTTGGAAAGTCTCACAGGTTACCATTCATGAAGAAAGCTTATATACATGGAGATCTCTTGGAGTTGGTTCATACAGATGTATGGGGACCTAGCAAGGAAGCTTCAATATCTGGATCAAGGTATTATGTCTCCTTTATTGATGATTGCAGCAGATGGACTATCCTAGTCTTTATGAAACACAAAGATGAAGTTTTTTCATGTTTCAAAAGATATTTGGCTCTTGTGGAGAATCAAACAAGTAAATCACTAAAAAGGCTAAGGTCAGATGGAGGGGGAGAATACTTCTCCCATGATTTTGATTCTTTTCTTCAAGAAAGGGGAATCAAAAGAGAGGTAACTACAAGGTACACTCCTAAGCAAAATGGAGTGGCAGAAAGGAGGAATAGGATAATTGTTGAAGCTACAAGGTCTATGTTAAATGAAAATCATTTACCTAATTACTTATGGGCTGAAGCTATATCTACAGCCACTTACTTGATTAACAGGTTGCCTTCAAAATCCCATGATGGGATGACTCCATATGAGGCTTGGAATGAGAGAAGACCAAGCTTAGATCATTGTAAAATTTTTGGATGTATTGTTTTTGCTGATGTTCCTTCACAGGTTAGAGGCAAGAGGGATCCAAAGGCAAAAAGGTGTGTATTTATTGGATATGACAAAAATCAAAAGGGCTGGTAGAGAACAACCGAAGATTGAAGAACAAGACACCTCAGAGGATGATGAAGAATCTCAGATGGAAAAGATCAAAGCATGGAAGTCTAAAGGTAAAGCAAAATTGCAAGAAGAGATTGAAGCACTTGAGGAAAACAACACTTGGGATTTGGTGCCCAAGAGTTCATCCATGAAGGTATTAGGCTCAAGCTGGGTCTATAAACTCAAGAAGAATTCTGATGGTTCCATTAACAGGTATAAGGCAAGGCTTGTAGCAAAAGGCTTTGCACAAACTTAGGGAATTGATTATGAGGAGACCTTCTCTCCTGTGGCAAAGATGCCTACTACTAGGGTTTTGCTTAGTATTGCCTCTTCCAAGAATTGGAAGATACTTCAACTAGATGTAAAGAATGCATTCTTGAATGGTTGGATAATAGAAGAGGTATATATGGCACAACCACCTGGTTTTGAGAATCAAGTTTATCCTGATTATGTGTGTAAATTTAACAAAGAATTGTATGGTCTCAAGCAAACACTCTAAGGGCTTGGAATTTCAGACTTGTTTCATTCTTGCAGGACAAAGGCTTTCAACCAATCAAGGCAGATCCTTCACTCTTTATTAAAAAGAGTAATTCTGAGAACGTCTACCTCTGTGTATATATAGATGATATTATATTGATAGGAAATGATGAAGATGGTATGAAGAAGATCAAAGATCAGATGAGAGAAGAGTTCAAGATAAGTGATTTGGGTTCACTTACCTACTTCGTAGGTTTGGGAGTTGTCTACAAAGATCATGGTTTGTTTCTCACTCAAAGAAAGTACATTAAGGACATGTTGGAAAAATTCAAGATGCAAGATTGTAAGATTGCAGGTATTCCAATGGAGGTTCATCACAAAATTAGCTCACATGAAGGTGAACTCATAGAGGACATCACATCATATCAAAGTCTAGTGGGTAGTCTCAACTATGCCACATTGACAAGAGTAGATATGTGTTATAGTGTGAGTGTGCTAAGTCAATTTATGCACACACCAAGGAAACCACATATGGATGCTGCCAAAAGGATTCTCAAGTATCTCAAAGGAACCATAAATGAAGGAAGTTATTATCCTTATGTATCTCATTTAGGTTTGAAGCTATTTTCTGATGCAGATTGGGCTGGCTCCAAGGAAGATAGAAGGAGCACTTCAGGTTATCTTACCTTTGCAGGTTCAAAGCTTATTTCGTGGTCATCCAAGAAGCAACCCACAGTTGCTCTCTCTTCTACTGAAGCTGAATATAGAGGTCTTGCCATAGCTACACAAGAAGCTATGTGGATGAAGACATTATTCAAAGATCTTGGATTGGAGTTTGGAGCTCCAACTATTTATGGTGACAATATGAGTTCTATTCATTTGGCTGCTAATCCTATTTTTCATGCAATGACTAAACATATTGAAGCTCATTATCACTATGTAGCAAGTCTATGAAAAGCCTAAGTATTGTCTTGAGTCCCACAAAGTCATAGAAGAAGCTTTACAATGAAGACTATGTAAAGTTCACTTGTGAACTACGTCTTGTAACTTTTGAATAGTTTACTTAATGTAAAAGTGAAAGAATCTTAAGTGGTTGAGTCCACTTGATCAAAAAGGGAAAGAAGATCCACAAATTCGTGATTTGTGGTAGATAGAGAATCAAATCAATCACAAATTGATTGGAGAGTGATTGAGGGAAGTTAGCCTCCCAAACTCAACTATAAATAGATGGCACTTTTAGTCATGGTTAGAGAGACCTATGTGAAGACCTCCAAGAGCTGAGCTTTATGCCATATCAAGGTGTGATTCCAAGGCACACATATGTATCAGTAAGTCCATTGTATTGTACAAGCAATATACTTTCATTTTCATGATCATTTGAGTTCATATTTCCATGTTCTTGTGAAGTGTACTACTCACTGCCATATCTCTCAATTTTCTCAGTCAGATTGCAGAGATGGTTTCTTTGAGCTTGGTGCATTGTTTTCAGCGATTTAACTTGGTAAAGCTAGCTCTATAAGTCTACTATATGCTCACAAAGTTTCATTTCATTTGGGTGTTTCAATCTTCAGTTATGTTTAGTTGAAGTCAACAGTGTCTATTCATTTTCACTTCTCTGTGAGGTACCCGACTTTTTTACTCATCTTGTCAGAGTTGTTTCTCCGTGTGTACTTACCCAAATTCAATGCTTTAAAGCTTATTGGGTTCAGCATACTGTCTAGTATAAGCATACAATTTTCATAATCATTAAATTCTTAAATCTGGAGTTATGTTCAATTTTCTGCTCACTAGTCTCATTATTGTAGCTGCCTGTGAAAATCGGGATGTTCTCATCACTTGTTAAACATCTTTCTCAGTGTGTGGTTCATTATTTTTTATGATATTACTCTTGAAAGTTAGATCTTTAAGTTAAATAGACTTCCCCAAGAGGAATGAAGCTAATTGCTGCTGCGCTCTGAGAATTATGCAAAACGCTGGACAGGTGTATGAACCAAAATAGCAAGTTCTTCACCTCTGAGCTAACTCCAACTTATCTGTTTTGATCTATCTTTTTGAGAGTGATCTTCCAAGGTACATAGGGTGTCTAATACATTCATTGGCAAGCTAAAAGGGCCCACCATATACTCATGGAGTTCATTTGGCTGGTGTAGATCAAGGATTTTGCAACACCTCTTCATCTTCAAGCACATACCTATCCATCTCTTCACACGTCAACACTCATATATTCCGGATCTAGAATTTCAAGTGATTTCGTGTACTATTGATACACAAAAACTGTGTTTTTATGAGATTGAATTGTCGTATCATAGTGTGACAGTGTTCAAGCAGAAGTGCTACTTGTAGTGCTTTGCAGTGTTGTGAATAGCTGCAGAAATGGCAAATGCAGATGGAATGAGGCAGTTTATGAGCGATAAGCTAGACAAGAACAACTTCCATGCTTGGAGATTTAGAATGACGAATTTCCTGATGGGAAAAGGCTACTAGAAGTACATCGAAGGAGAGAACAAAAATGCTCTGCATTTACCAGAGAGGAATCCGACTGTAGAATAGTTAAGAGCATATGAGGAATGGAATCATAGAGCACAAAAGGTAATTTATTGGCTATCTATTAGTATACATGATAGCATGATTGGGCACATATAGGATGCCAAGAGTCCAAAAGAGGCTTGGAACAGTTTCATCACATTGTACGAGACCAATACAAAGGCATGGAAATTGCAACTCAAGAATGAGCTGCATACATTGGAAAAGAAGAGCATGTCGGTAAGTGACTACACCCTGAAAATCAAAAGCATATGTGAGTCACTTGCATCTATTGGCGTGAGTGTAGATGATGATGATAAGGTGGAAGTGTGCCTTCGTGGTTTAGGAGCTACATATAAGCAGTTCAGAACTTCTATACAGACTAAAGAAAATATTCCGAATTTTGCTGATTTGGTATCCATGCTGATTATTGAAGCAAAGAATCTTGGTGAGGATTCAAACTCCCAAGGAAAGCCTAGTTCTAAGCAGGTATTCTACTCTGGTAGATGAAGAGGCAGAGGTATAGGTTTTGGAAGTGGAAGAGGAAATAGTAACCAAGACCAAGGTGAACAACAGAATCATGCAGGAGGAAGAGGACAGTTTCGAGGCAGGGGGAGCCCAAGAGGTTGCATGAATTTCCAAAGAAATGATTCAAGTAATGACAATAAAGGATGTTGGAATTGTGGTAAACCTAGACACTTGAACGTGATTGCAGGTTGAAGAATCAAAATAACAGAAGGCAGCAAAACAACTATGTATCCACAAGTGCAGATGATTCTGAGAAGCTATTCATGGTTCAACATCACATGATGAATACAATGTCTGCTCGTGTTTCAAAATTGAATGATTATGTCTAGTATGTTGATTCAGGTGTTTCAAATCACATGACCAGTCATGCAAAATGGTTTAGTCCTTTGCAAAAATTACCAATTCCTGGATATGTTGAAACAAGTGATAACACATCGCACCCTACCGAGCATACAGGAAACATAGCATTGTCCATGGAGGACAGGAAGGTAAAACATCTCGTTGATGTGCTGCATGTTCCAAATATAACAGAGAATCTGGTTTCTATTGGACAAATGGTTGACCAAGGATTACAAGTTAGGTTCAATGCTGATGTGTTATATGTAGAAGAATACAAATGGGATCGAAGATTGATTGCCAAAGGAAACACAGTGGGTAGGATTTTCACCTTAAATGTGAAAATTCTTGGAATGAATGCAGCCATGTTTGCAAAAGGTGCAGGAGTTTTTGTTGATATAGAGATGTGGCACAAACAGATTGGACATGCAAACTTGCGAAGGCTAAAATTGATGCAATCAAAGAAGATTGTCCATAGACTACCAAATTTCATGGTTGCAAAGATGCAAAAGGTATGTACAACATGTGAATTTGGTAAATAGTCAAGATCATCGTTTACGCATGATAAGCATGTTAGTGAGAATGTGCTAGAAATAGTACATACAGATGTTTGGGTTCCTGCAAAGAACACATCTATGGGCGGTTGCAGGTTTTATGTTACTTTCGTTGATGACCATACACAAAAAGTGTGGGTATATTTCATGAAAGAGAAGAGTGAGGTGTTCACTCACTTCCAGAATTTTAAAGCTATGGTGGAAATGCAGATAGGGAAGTATATTCAAACATTAAGGTCTGATGGAGGAGGTGAATACAGATGCAGATCATTCACTATATGCAAGGAAGGATGATGATGGAATCACAATTGTGGATTTTTATGTTGATGACTTGATTGTAGGTGGTGATAATGAAGAAAGCATTAAAGAGGTAAAGCAACTTCTTATGCAGAAAGATCTTGGTGTCTTGTGCTACTTCTTGGGCATTCAGTTCATACATACAGAAAAAGGTATACAGATGTCGCGAAGGCAATATGCCTTGAATATGCTACAAAAGTATAGTATGGCTGACTGTAAGTCAATTTCTATGCCATTAGATCAGAATTTGAAGTTGGATACTACATCACGTGAAGCATTGGAAAATGCTACTATGTACAGGGAAATTGTGGGAAGTCTTATATATCTCACAATTACAAGGCCTGATCTAAGCTATACTATTGGACTTGAAAGTCAGTTTATGCAAGTTCCTAGGAAGCCACATTTGGATGCTTTGAGGCACACTCTACGTTATGTGAGTGCTACTTTGGATTATGCATTATTTTATGAAGTTGGTGTAGATTTGCAGGTTCATGGATACACTGATGCAGATTGGGCTGGTAGTATTCTAGATAGAAGATCTACTAGTGGCTTTCTATTCTCACTTGGAGGTGCAACTATTACATGGAGTAGCAAGAAGCAACCCATTGTTGCTTTGTTGAGTACAAAGGCTGAGTATAGAGGTGCTGCAATGGCAACATGTGAGGCATCATGGCTGAAGATGCTACTTGCAGATTTAGGTGTGGAAGTGCAAAAGCCTATCACCATCTATTGTGATAATCTTGGTAGCATACAGCTAGCACAGAACCCTGTTTTTCATGCTAGAACGAAGCATATCGAGGTACATTATCACTTCCTCAGAGAAAAGGTATTAGTAGGTGATATTGAACTTTTTTATGTGAGAACAGATGAGCAGGTTCCTGATATCTTCACTAAAGCACTTGGAGCAAAGAAGCTGAAGAAGTTTCAAAAGTTGCTTGGATTAGAGGACATGGCATTGAGCCTGAGGGGGAGTGTTGAGATATCAAGCTCAACATGACATGATCCAGGATGACACGTATTACTTTTTCATTTCTCTGACATGTATAGTGGTCACGTTGGTATATGTCAGGGACACTTCATTGAGCTTTATAAGATTTATCTACCAAGAGTGATTGCCAGGTCACTCATTCACGATCATAAGGTTTTTCCTTATGTGCTGGTCTTTATATATTGCAATAGTTGTATTCTTCTTTTTAGGTCATTCTTGTACATTCCTTTTTTATGTAATAGAAGAAGAAGAAGAAGATCATTCTTCCTTGCCTCAATCTGAGTGTGTGCCTCTCTTTGATTGTGAGAGTGTGTGTGTGAGCTCTCTTCCTTATCTCCCTCCTCATGACAAGATATATACAGGTTTCAGTTCTCTAGTATAAGCATCTCTAAGTCTGCTACAGGTTTAGTATAACTTGATAGGGTAGTCCTCTTCAAGTTTTTGAGATACACTCAATTTTCTGGATCATGGTATTTTATTCAATGGTCATGGCTGAAAGCAATGATGCATTCCATACATTGGTTGTTGAGGATAAGTTGGATGGTACAAATTACCCATTACGGGCTTATATGATGCATCATGTATTGGTCATAAAATTATTGTGGAATATTGTGTAGGGTGTTGAAAAATATCATATTACACCTACAAATACAGGTTTTGAAGCTGATGCAGATGGCATCGAGAATGGTGATATTTTGCAGATTCTTGTTCGTGTTGCGGTTTTCGTTGCACCTACTATATTGCAAATTTGTTGGGATGGCAGAGATGCTCAGGCACATGCATTGATAGCCTTGTCTATCAAACGTGCCATTATTCCTCACATTCTCTCTTGCAGAAGAGCTAAGGATGCTTGGGATAAACTTATCACTTTGTAACACGCAAGGAATGAGGCTTGTGTTGTTTACCTTTGAAATCACTTGGAGAGTGAGCAGATGAATGAAGGAGATTCCATGGAAAGTTTTCTGACAAAGATCAAAGATTTGAAGGAACAATTGATTTTTGCTAATGATTTTTTGACAAAGATCAAAGATTTGAAGTAACAACTGATTTTTGCTGATGAAGGCTTGCCTGGGAGTTCACTTGTGCAGACTATTCTTAATGGTCTTCCCAATTCATATCTAAGTTTTGCTTCTACTCATCATTTAATGATGAAAGGCAATCCAAATGCCTTAACATTTGAGGAGTTGATCTCTGTTCTCTTGCAAGAAGATCAATCTAGGTAGAATAGGTCCCTTATGCATGTTGTAGATCAAGATTTCCTGGCTATTCAGAAGGGCAAAGGTAAATGGAGCTCTTCTACCAGTAAGTAGTAATCTACTAATTCTACACAATCAAAGAAGGATGAGAGAGATGACAAGAAAACAGAAAAGTAGAAATTGTTTTGCAAGTACTATAAAGCAAATGATCATGTCATAAGAATTTTCCAAAACTAGCTGCAAAAGAGGAAAAGGAAAAAGAGGTTTGAATGGTTGTTGGAAAGGCCTTTAGACGAAAAATAGAGTCTGCTAATCTAGTGTAGAATGAAGAATGGGTGTTTACTAATGTTTGCAATTTTGACCCATCTTCTCCTGAATAGTGTATGTATGTAGTAGACTCAGATGTTTGGTACTTTGATAGTGGGGCAATCAAACATATTACCTCACAGTGCAATTTCTTCACTTCACTCGAGCCTGCCCCTAAAGGGAATACTATCATGCACCAACAACTCTTCTTATGCTATCATAGGAGTTGGTAAGATCATTCTGACTACTATTGATGGTAGTTCATTTACATTGTCGGATGCTTTATTTGTGTGAGGGATCAAGAAGAATTTATTATTAGTTTCAACTTTAGCCAAGATTGGCTTGGTTGTGAAATTCATTGATGACACATGTAGAGGTCATGATCTGTCAAATGATGATGTGATTATTGCTTCTGGCATTTTATGTCCTAGGTTGTATAAGCTTGTAGACTATGAAAAATCTATGAATGATTTGGCATGCACATTACATGATTCTTAGGCTATGTTAGATGCAAAGCTTTGGCATGCACGCTTTGGTCATCTAAACTTTGCTAGTTTGCTATGCCTACAGAAATCTAAAATGGTTTCCTCTTTGCCCAAACTTGAGGCACCTGGTAAACATGTTTGTAAAGATTGTATTTTGGGCAAAATGCAGCATTCCTCCTTTCCAAAAGATGGTTTAGTTTGAGCTACTAAAAAATTGCAACTTGTTCAAAGTGATGTTTGCGGTCCTATGCAGACACCCTCTTTGGGAAACTATCTTTACTTTGTGAGTTTCATCGATGATTTTTCTAGGCATGCATGGGTATATCCATTGAAAGCAAAGTTCGAAGTGTTTATGCGCTTTAAATAGTTTATAAACCTTCCAACACTCACTAGCGTCATACACTCTGCATGTCCCATGATCAGACCCGATCCACCCGGATTGCGATCACCTCCACAATGTATTCACCATTCATCCGACAAATAGTAAGTCTTCGATTATTTAAAGAAAACTTTTGTTTTATAACAGTAGAATAGTCTATTCTCTGCAACATCATCATACATGAAGACCTCCTATGAGCTAACATGCTAAGGTCATAGAGTGAAACATGTGTACATTTATGGTTGTGTGCATAATTGGGAAGAGGAAGTTTAAATGAAGCTTTATTATAATCAAAACTCTCTCAGACATGACTCAATGTGCTTTACAACACTTCCCATGTCTCAAACATTTCATTTGGGTCATAGTTCTTATCACAATCGATGTGATGTTTCCCACTGAGGATTACAAAGTTTCGAGTCACTATGGAGTGAGCTCCTTCTAGGACTTCATTTATTGTGAATGTGCAACATGCTCCACGAAGGCCTTGTTTTGAAACTGCACTGTCTACTTAGATTTTCAAGTGCAGCTCTGAGTAAAGAGAACATTGAAAATCATTACTCATTGACCTCTTTTGCTTCCATCTTAGTGTTTGATACATGATACGAAAGAACGTGGAAAGCAAATGATTCTAATAATGATTTTGAATAGTGCATTAGTAGTAGACAAGGTCTAATTACACATCAAGAATACTACAACCATGTATGAGGAGAATATGAAATGGTGTTGAATCATATGTCTCCAATATCTATTTTAGATCAGCAAGATCATAACGATATTTGAATTGAGCTATAAACCTTATGGGAAGTGGGCTTCTCCAAGAAGAATGTCCTCTTGGTTGAGAAAGTCCATGAACTATCAGCATCACTCATGCAGATGAAAAATTATTTATTTCTCATGGTTTTTCAATTTGGAAAATCCATTTTTGTGTAGATAAAAGTGTTCGCTCAACTAAAGCAAACATCCAAGCCAATAACTTCTTTTAACCTTGCAACTTTGCATGTTATAGCAACCTTTTGAAGTTAAAACTCCCTATGTCATAAGTCTAATATTCTTCTAATGTGGGAGCACACATGTGAAAACTTAGTCACGATTTGACATAGGAGAAACATGAGAGCAAGAAACTAAAATTTGTAATTGTCACAAAGTTCAAACATGATGCCACAAAGCACAACATTTGATTAAAGATCAAGTCAATACAAAAAAGATCGACGAAGCTTTTGAATTTGATGAAAGACAAGCATAGGTGAAGGACTTGTGCTTGCATTCAGCATTACCTCTATATCCTAGTACATGTACAAATGTTCAATATGCATTCAAATGGCTTTCATTCACTATCTGTTCATTGTCTTACTCTACACGAATAATGATCTTATCGATAGCACTTGCTATCTCACAAAAGGGGGAAAAGCAAGTATGGTTCATCTTTGGGTTCATCAAAACCAAAGCCTCGACCTTCTTCTTCCACTCATTCCTCTAATGATGTTGATTTGGAAAAGAAGAAGAGATGCAAAATATGGTCAAAGGCTGGTGATACTATTGACGAGTGTAGAAAGCTTGCTAAGTGTAGTGAAAAGAAGAAGTAATCAAACATGTCTATTGCTGAAAATTCTAAAAATGTAAAGAATGATGAAGCCAATATGGTTCAAGATTTTTGAGCAATGTGATGCATCTTTTCATTCTAAATTTATGGTTATGAGTGAGGTTGATTCAAATTGGTTCTTTGATAGTGGTCAAAGCATATAACTTCATGCAAAAGACTTTTTGCATCTTTGAAAGATGCACCCAAAGGAGGACATGTGTTGTGTGCAAACAATGCCTCTTATCCTATCATTAGAGTAGGAGAAATTGAGCTCGCGGCTACAAATGGAGGTGTGATTCTCTTTAAAAATGCATTGTATGTACCCGATATCAAGAAGAACTAAATTTTAGACTCGTTGATTGCCAAAGTTGGACTTCATGTACACTTTGTTCATGATAAGTGTATGGTTCATGATTTCAACAATGGTGATGTCATCATGATATCTGGTACATTATCTAATGGTTTGTATTGCATGGATACATACAAGAGGGCTGCCTGGAATGCCTTGGTTGCTCATGCTTCTTCCATGGCTAAAAATGGAGCTTTGCCATGCTCGTTTTGGTCACTTGAACTTCAATATTTTGCTTTACTTACAAAGGAAGGACATGGTTATTGTTTTTCCAACACTTGATTCCATTGAAAATCATGCATGTGAAGGTTGCATTCTTGGAAAAATGCATCGTGCTTATTTTCCAAAAGATAGTCATACACACACTACAAGAAAATTACAGCTCATAGTGATGTATGTGGTCCCATGAAGACTCGATCTTTTATCAAGCATGTATATTTTGTTACCTTCATTGATGATGCTACTTGCTATACATGGTGCATCCTATGAAAGCAAAGAATGAGGTATTTTCTTGCTTCAAAGCATTTTTATCTATGGCTAAAAATTTTTCTTCAAACAAGTTTTTGACTCTATGCACGGATCATGGTGGTGAATACATGTCACATGAGTTTAATGCTTTTCTTCATGAAAGATGTATTTCAAACAATGTATGGTGCCATATACACCTCAAAAAAATGGTTTTGTTGAGCATAAAAATAGAACACTCCTTAAAATGACATGATGCATGGTTAAAGGAAAGTTTCTTTGTGACAAGTTTTGAATGGAAGTGGTCATGTGTGCAAACTATGTGTTGAATCACTGCCCTACAAAAGCATTCAGATTCATCCCTCCTTATGAGGTTTGGAATGGACATAAGCCTATGGTTAGTCATATGCATGTGTTTGGTTGTTTGGCATATGCTCTTGTGCCATCACAACAATGTCACAAACGTGATTACAAGGCAAAGAAATGTATATTTGCTGGTTATAGTGTTGAAAGTTATTGATATTGTTTGTAGCATCCATTGATAAACATAAGTATTGTGAGTTGGGATGTGGTATTTGCTAAAAATTCAGTTTTCCCTCTACTTGAATGCAAAAAATAGCCAATAGTTAACTTACAAGATGTGTTCGATACACTAATGCCTTTGTTCCAAAATGATGCACTTGTCTATGGCCATGTAGAGCAGCCAACTCAAGCTCAAAGGGCTAAAAAATTCCAGCAAGCAAAATGGAGGTGTAGAGAATTTCAAGGCAAAGATGGCCAAAATTTTTTAGCCAAAAAAATTGTTGGAACTGTTGGAAACTTTGAGCCACATATGTGAACATTAGCATCAAAATATGGCTGAAAATGAGCATGAAATTCAGCCTACAAATGATGTACATGTTGATGATGAATTGCATAATGAACGCATGTCTATCAAGAGTGCACAAACTATGCCAAAGTGGCTGAAACAAACTTTGCAAGATGGCAAATTGAATGCACCTTTACTTGGTAGAACAAGATGAAGCTCTCATCATGCATCAAGTAATTTTGTGGATTATTCTCTTATTGCAACAACATGTAATGAAGAGCCACTTACTTTGAAGATGCATGTGATGATCTACAATGGATGAGTGCTATGCAATCAAAAATGGATTCCATACATAGGAATGGTACTTGAGAGTTATGTGAATTGTCAAAAGGAAAAAATGCCATTGGTACGAAGTGGGTTGACAATATTAAGAGAAAGTCTGATGGTAGCATTGATCACTACAAAGCTAGATTGTTTGCCAAAGGATATGCACAACAATATGGCATTGATTATGAGGAAACTTTTGCACCTACTTCATGCATGACCACCATTCATATTGTGGTTGCATTGACTGCCAATCAAGGTTGGAAAGCACATCAATTGGAGATAAAAATAGCTTTCTTAAATGGTGATTTGCAAGAAAAGGTCTATGTCAAGCAACCTCTTGGATTTTCCATGAAAGGGAAAGAGCATATGGTTTGTCACTTGCATAAAGCCTTGTATGGTCTCAAGCAAGCTCCATGTGCATGGTATGAAAAAATCCATAAGCACTTGATTGCTCTTGGCTTCACATGTAGTCCAATTGAAAGCACATTGTATGTATGCAAAAATTGGCCTGATCTTATAGTGCTTGTTCTTTATGTCGATGACGTACTCTTGACTGGGTCATGTGATGCAGAACTTGACATTCTTATGGCTGATTTGCAACGTACTTTTGATGTCACTTATCTTGGTCTTTTGAGCTACTATCTTGGCATCTAGTTTGTATCCGTTGAGGGGAATCGGTTATGCATCAAGAAAAGTATGTTGAAAAACTACTAGCATTTTGACTTTGAGGATTGCAAACCAGTTTACACACTAGTTTAGATAGGGTTAAGGTTCTTAGTTGAGTATTCTAGTGATGCATTTGACACTTCTCTTTATCAGCAAGTTGTGGGATGTCTTATATATGCATGCAACACAAAGCCAGATATACAATATGTAATTTTCCAATTGAGTCCATTCATGCATAGCCTTGGCATTAAGCATTGACAAGGGGTGAAACATGTGTTTAGATATCTCAAAGGCACTTTGAGTTGAGGTCTCGTTTATAGAAGAGATATTCATCCATGCTTGCATGCTTTTATAGATAGTGATTGGGCTCATTTCTTGGTGCAGGGCAATCAACAATTGATGCTTTGATCAAGAATTGAAGTCAAGGACTGAAGAAAAGGTTCAATTTGTGAAGCATGAAGGAAGCATACATCCAGACGATGAAGATGTGTACACATATGTACATTAATACAGAGATAGTTCACTTATACTTTTCTATAGTCATGAACTTGTAAATATTGGCCTATATATATATATATAAAGGAAATGTCGGGGAAAATATGAGAGAGTGTAGAATACAAGAATTAGAAGAGTTTAGCCACTTGAGAAGTATGAAGATTAGTTCTCTCATCCAGTTGTAAAATTCCTTTAGGAATGAAAGAAAATTGCACCCGATGTTTCTATGCATTCTCCTTCTGTGCTTGATCATTTCAAGAATCCTTTTGCAGACATCTAAGTCCATAGTTAATGAGTCTATGGTTAAAGTTTGAGAGCTTAATTGTAAACACGTTGTGAGAATTATGAGTAGGAACATTCATATGTGAAGAAGTGTTCACTGTTTCCTAAAACAGGCGCAATCTCGATGGTCAATGATTTGATCATTTCACAGTGCACAGGTTAAAGTTTTGCATGACTAAGGAGTCAAAATTTAAGTTAGAAGCTAAGCCATCAATGGCTAAAAGCATTTGTATAAACGGGGTCTAAATTGAGAGAACCAAGTGTTAGAAGTTACAGGTGTCTGAATTGATTTTTCAGAAGAGCAGGTTTAGACATAGGTAACTTGTTGAGATCATTTCTCAAGATCTACTAAATCTTTTGGAGTGATTCAACTTGGAGAAGGTGCACAAACTGTAGGCAACACATTATGTAAATTTTCATAAAAAACTTTACACAATTGATAAGTTAATGAGAGAGATATGTGCAGCAGACTTTCTGTGTAGTCATCTTCTTCATAGTTTTTTCAAAATCTTTATAATTGATCATTGATCCTCTAAAATTGGTGAAGTTTTGAGTTACTCTTGTTATAGAGGTGCTCTAACTTCAAGAGTAGCTTGTTCTTTTAGAGATTAACACTCTCCATTAGTGGTATCATAGCAAGAAGTATCAAAATTGAAGGAAGGAGGATCTCGACTGCTGTAGCTGCAAAGAATTCAACATCTGAAGGTTCAAAAGGTGAAAGCTTGAGAGAAAACTTGAGAACGAGGTCATACGACATCAAAGAAGTCAAAAGGAACTTCATTTGAAGTAAAGGTACATCTATTATTCATAAAGTTTGAAGAATTCAATACACAGGTGAAGAAAGGATGGATGATTCTCTTCAAATAGAGAAGTTGGATAGAGAGAACTATCCAGCATGGTCAATGAGGATGGAAGCTCATCTTATGAGCAAAGACTTGATAATTTATATCACAGGTGAAGAAGAAAAGCCTCACTTCAGAGATCCTAGTGTTCCAACTAGGAAGGAATTATCAGATTTTAAGACTTGGATGAAGAAAGATGCTCAAGCTAGGAGCATTATCTATATGGCAGCCAATGACTACTTGCTACCTCACATTAGAGGTCTTGAAAGTGTAAGTGATATATGGAATGATTTGGAGGAGCATTTCAAAAACACCACAAAGTCAAGGAAGGCATCCTTATGGGCAGAGTCTACCACATTCAAGAAGAAGGCCTCTCAATCCATCTCTGACTATGTAACAAGGATGAAGGACATTGCAGATGCATTAGGAGCAGTTGATGAAATATTGAGGAGGATAAATTGGTAAGGAAAATCCTCACAAGGTTGAGAGGTGATGACAAATGGAAACCATTCATTTTGTCTACTGAATTATCACTTGATCATTTTACTCCTTACTTAAATAAGTTGCTAGGAAATATGTTAACCTTTAAGCAGTATGTCAAAGGTGAAAGTGATAAAAGTGCAGGTCATGCAATGTATTCAAAGGATAAGAGGAAGAATATCAAATGGAAGCAACAAACAAATGAAGATGCAGGTACAACTAGCCAAGCCAACTTCCTAAGAGGAAGAGGAGGTGGCAAAGGTAGAGGAAGAGGCAGGAGTAATAGAGATGGAGTCAAAGCTTGCTGGATTTGTGGTAAGACAAATCACTTAGCTAATGAATGTTGGCATAATACTCAGAGTAATGGTGGATATAATCAGAATTTTAATTCAAGAGGAAGAGGTGGCAGGAATCAAAGAGGTAATTTCAGAGGTAGAGGTAGTAGAGGTTACTTTGGAAGAAATGCAGGTAGAGGATTCCAAAGTCAACAATACAACAATACCTACTACAATTATGCTTCAGATCAGAAGGAAGAATCAACATTGATAACGAATGCAACTTGTGAAAGACAAAGTGAAGATCAAAGAGTCTTCTACATTGACTCAGGATGTAGCAATCATCTGAGTGGTAACATAGCCTTGATGACATATTTGGAAAATAAGGTAACTAATCATTTAGTTCAAAAAGGTGTCAATACAAAGCACAATGTGAAGTCAATTGGATCAGTGAAGGCCAAGGATGGAAGTACTCTCTTGAGTAAGGTTTTGTATGTTCTTACAATTCTTAAGAATCTGATAAGTGTAGGACAAATTGTTGAAAATGGTTATGAACTTAGATTCACTAATGAAGGAGTGTTTGTGGAAGACCCTAGCAATGGGTATAAACATTTTGTTTCAGGGAAGAAAGAAGGAAGATTGTTCATATTGAAGATCCAAGGTAATGTTGGTCATGCCTTGTTCACCTATGGAGGACATAAGATCTCTGAGTTATATCTTTGGCACAAAAGGCTTGGACATTTTAATGAAAGAGGTATCAAAGATATGGTTAACAATGGTTCAGTGCATGGATTGCCTAATGTTGCAGGTCAACAGATGACATATAGATGTGAGGCATGTCAATTAGGTAAGGCTCATAAGCAATCTTATTCCAAGCATGGTTTTATGTATTCAGAGAAGCTTGAGTTGGTACACACAGATATGTGGGGACCATCAAAGGAATTCAGTATCAATGGTTCAAGGTACTATGTGATTTATGTCGATGATGCTACCAAATGGATCACTATCTATGTGATCAAAGATAAGTCAGAGGTGTTCAATACATTTAAACATTATCATGTGTATGCAAAGAGAATTACAGGTCATAAGTTGAAGAGACTAAGGTTAGATGGAGGGGGAGAGTATTTCTCTAATGAGTTCAGTGATTACTTGTGGAATGCAGGTGTAAAAAGGGAAATTACTTGCAGGTACTCTCCTCAAGAAAATGGTGTGGCAGAAAGGAGAAATAGAACTCTTGTTGAGTTTGCAAGATCCATGATGAAGGAGAAAAATTGCCCAAATTACTTGTGGGTTGAGGCTGTAAATACAACTACTTATTTGTTCAATAGGTTACCATGTAAAGCTTTGCAGGGTATGACACCATATGAGGCATAGTGGGGTAAGAGACCTACTCTAGACCATTGCAAAGTATTTGGATGTTTGGCATATGCATATGTGACATCCCAATTAAGGCACAAATTGGAACCTAAAGCTAAAAAGTATGTATTCATTGGTTATGATGATAAGCAGATGGGATATAGGTTGTGGAGTCCATCCACAAAACAATTCCTTATATCAAAGGATGTTACATTTATGGAGCAAGGTATTTGGTATGCAGGTACAATCAATATTAATGCAGGTGATGAAGAAGTTGTGAATCAAAAGAAAGGTAAATCAAAGGTTCAAATATTTGATGAAGAGGAGAATAATGAAGTACAGGTTGAAGTTGAAGAAGCGCCAAGATTTGATCCAGAGTGTGATGAACGAGAAACCTCAAGGAGTGGAGAACTCAGAAGGTCATCAAGACACAAATGGCAACCTACAAGGTATAGCTATGAAACTTCTTTTTTGGCTACCAAAGATTATGCTTATATGATAAAGGCAGATGAAGACCCTTCTACATATGAAGAGGCAAAAGGTAAAGAAAATTGGGAGAAAGAAGAATATGATGCATTGACGGAAAATCAGACTTGGGATTTGGTTCCTAAACCAAATAGCCAAAAGATCATTGGATGTAAATGGGTCTACACGACAAAGAGGTATGCAGATGGATGTGTGTCTAGGTATAAAGCTAGACTTGTTGTTAAAGGGTTTGCTCAGATAGATGGTATAGATTATGATGAAACTTATAGTCCTGTGGCAAAGATGACAACCATCAGGACACTCATAGCCATTTCTGCATGTAAAGGTTGGAAATTATGTCAATTAGATGTGAAGAATGCTTTTTTAAATGGTTATATTTCAGATGATGTTTTCATGGAGCAACCACAAGGATTTAGAGATGAAAGGTATCCAGATCATGTATGTAAGTTCAAGAGAGATTTGTATGGTTTGAAGCAGGCCCCAAGGGCATGGAACTATAGACTTGTAAAGTTCTTGAAAGAACTTGGATTCCAAGTATCTAAAGCAGATAGTAGCTTGCTTGTCAAAGCAAGTGATGATGGGTTCATATATATGTGCATATATGTTGATGATATAATTCTTACAGGTACAGATGAGAAAGGCATTCAAAGCCTAAAGAAGCAAATGGAGAAAGAGTTCAAAATTAGTGACTTGGGAGACTTTTCATATTTCTTGGGCATGGAGATCTCATACACTCAACATGGAGTGTATGTAACTCAAGAAAGGTATTTGAGAAACTTATTGATCAAGTTTAAGATGAATGATTGCAGAGTAGCACCTACTCCAATGGAGGTAAATCACAAATTGAGCAGATATGGAGGTGAAGAGTTCAAGGACATGAAACTATATCAGAGTTTGGCTGATAGTCTGATCTATGCTACATTAACTAGGCCTGACTTGTCATATGCAATTGGAGTATTATCTCAATTCATGCATTGCCCTAGGAAAGAACATTGGATTGCAGGTCAAAGAGTGTTGAGGTACATTAAGGGTACACTCAAAGAAGGTTTGTATTATGGTTTTACATCAGATACAAACATCAAGATTTTTAGTGATACAGATTGGGCAGGTAATCCTGATGATAGGAGATCAACATATGGATACTTGTGTTATGTTTGTGATAAGTTAATTTCTTGGTGTTCAAAGAAGCAACACATAGTGGCTTTATAATCTACAGAAGCAGAGTACAAAGGTATGGTGGAAGCTGCAAAGGAAGTGATTTGGCTCAAGAATCTCATGAAGATTTTTGATATCATACGGAGTACACCCACTATTCATGGAGATAACATGAGTTCATCTTATTTAGCTGCTAATCCTGTTTTTCATGCGAGACCAAACACATTGAGATTTAGTATCACTTTCTAAGAGACAAGGGGCTGGATAAAGAGATTGAAGTAATACATACTTCATCAAAAGATCAGATAGCTGATATGATAACCAAAAGCTTGGATGGATCAAAGCTACAGAGATTCAAAGACATGGCAGGTATGAAGAAGATAGAGAAAACCTCAATTGATGATTGAGGGGGAGTTCTTGGTGCAGGGGAAGGAAGCATACATCCAGAAGATGAAGATGTGTACACATATGTACATTAATACAGAGATAGTTCACTTATACTTTTGTATAGTCATGAACTTGTAAATATTTGCCTATATATATATAAAGAAAATGTCGAGGAAAATATGAGAGAGTTTAGAATACAAGAATTAGAAGAGTTTGGACACTTGAGAAGTATGAAGATTAGTTCTCTCATCTAGTTGTAAAATTCCTTTAGGAATGAAAGAAAATTGTGCCCGATGTTTTTGTGCATTCTCCTTCTGTGCTTGATCGTTTCAAGAATCCTTTTGCAGACATCTAAGTCCATAGTTAATGAGTCTATGGTTAAATTTTGATAGCTTAATTGTAAACAGGCTGCAAGAATTATGAGTAGGAACATTCATATGTGAAGAAGTGTTCACTGTTTCCTGAAATAGGCGCAATCTCGATGGTAAATGATTTGATCATTTCTCAGTGCACAGGTTGAGTAAGGAGTCAAAATTTAAATTAGAAGGTAATCCATCTATGGCTAAAAGCATTTGTATAAACGGTTTCTATATTGAGAGAACCAAGTGTTAGAACTTACAGGTGTCTGAATCAATTTTTCAGAAGAGAAATTTTAGACATAGGTAACTTGTTGAGATCAGTTCTCAAGATCTACTAAATCTTTTGTAGTGATTCAACTTGGAGAAGGTGCGCAAACTATAGATGACACCTTGTGCAAAGTTTCATAAAAAACTTTACACAATTGATAAGTTAATGAGAGAGATATGTGCAGCAAACTTTCTGTGTAGTCATCTTCTTCATAGTTTTTTCAAAATCTTTATAATTGATCATTGATCCTCTAAAATTGGTGAATGTTTGAGTTACTCTTCTTATAGAGGTGCTCTAACTTCAAGAGTAGCTTGTTCTTTTGGAGATTAACACTCTCCATCATGGTTGTTATGATATTCATGTGTCCACTAGTGGTACTTGCTTTTTCCTTAGAGACTCATGCATATCTTGGTCGAGTAAGAAGCAACCTACAATGGAGAGATCAAGTTGTGAAGCTGAGTACAAGGCAATTTTCACAACTACAATGGAGTGTATATGGTTGAGACATCTATCGACCGATCTTTGTATGGAGATTGATGTTGTTATGCATATTCTCACTGATAGTCAGAGTGCATTGGCTATTGCATGAAACCCACTATTTCATGGACAGACCAAACATATTGAGGTGCATTATCACTATGTGAAAGAGCACCTTCGTGCATGAGATATTGATTTGGTATATGTGCCTACAAAACACAATGTGGTAGACATATTCATCAAAGCTCTTCCAGAGGAAAAGTATGAAGCTTTTCACAGAGCTTTAGGGTTATAAGCTTGTGGGGGATGATTTGTCACTCCCTGTATGCATTCACATCATCCGCTTCAGGGGGGTTTGTTACACTTATGTGTTCCTTGAGTAGCTTTGATGTGACCGTTTTCCCTATACATGGGCATCTTTTACTCTAGTGTTGGCTAGAGGTTTCTTCCCCATGTTACCACATACGTGATACACTCATATCTAGTGGTACTCTATACTTAGGGATATTATTTAGCTCTTACTTTAGTTTAGTTCATTGTCAATAGAGAGAGCTCATCCAACCATCCATTTTCTCTGTGTGTCTTGTTGTGTTTGTGCTCCTTGTGTGTCCTTCTCATGCTTCTCTTGCACTTCTACACACACCCAACAACATCATCTGGTGAAGAGAAATTAGGAAAACTCCCCACCATACCTTGATCTTTGATATGCTTGAGAGCTATGTGACTAATATGACCAAATCTAGCATGCCATAACTTCTTGTGCTACATAGGTGTAGTAGACCTAGCAACATTAGCATGACTAATTTTGGATAACATAAACATGCCCCTTCTATTTTCACCTTGAATTAGACAATGCTCCTCATCAAGTGAGAGGGCCTGACATGAATCTTTCTTAAAGACAACTTTATAACCATCTAACAAGAAAGTAGAGATAGAGAGAAAATTCTTCTTTATGTCTAGAACATAAAGAACATTAGAAATTGTGAAATTTCCACCTACTCTTGACTTAGCTTTACTCCTACAACACCAATAGCATCTAAATCATGACCATCTACAATGGTCACTTTTATTCAAAGAGTTAGAAAAGGAAGAAAATACCTTTCTGCAACCTATCATATGCTTAGTAGCTTTAGATTAAAAAAAATCCAAGGATTATCTGAAATTGCATTTAATGTGACCTAATCAAAATCTACTTCTTCAATAGTAGCACATGCATGTGAATCTACCTTTGAAGATTTAGGTTTTGGATCATCTTTAGCACTATTACCTGATACTTTCTTCGTCTCATTGAAAATCCTTGTTCTGCATTCTACTATGTAATGACTTGGTTTCTTAGATTAATGGTATACTCCTTTATTTGTTTTCTTTGGTTGTAGACGAAGCATTAAGAGAAAGACTAGAATACTTAGGATTAGAAGACTTACTTTCCTTATTGGATTGCTGTCTCTTCTTCTCCTTCTTGTTCTTTCCCTTTGACGATGATAACATGTCCATCATTCTTTTCCTTTTGTTGGTCTTTATCTTCAAATAATCGGAATTGTAGCTCTTCAAATGAAAATTCTCTATCTCTTGTAGAGAGATACAAAAGTACCAAAAGCAGGATAGGTAGATGGAAGTGCGTTTAGAAGTGATTTTACCATCTCTTCATCTGAAATATTTACTCCAATATTGAGTAACTAATCTTGTAAGTCTTTGAGCTTTAGAATATGTGTCTAAAATAACTCACCAACTTTTATCCTTGTGTTGGCTAGTTGTCTCCTTAGATGAGTTTTCCTAGTAGGGTATCTGCTCTAATAGAGATTTTGTAACTCCAACCAAGCCTAATGAGATATTTTGCATGAATTGATTTGGGGTATAATATGCCTCTTGAATCTGGTATCAATATATGAAAGTGCTAGTGCATCCTTTGAATACCATTTGGATTGCTCTTGTGTGGGAAGTAATATGATAGTAGTACCATTTACTCCTGATGAAGTGGCTCCTTCTTCTTCACTTACCTCCTGTTGAGTACAAATAGGAATAGGGGTTGTTTTAGAAGATGAAGTAGCCTCTTCTCCAACTTTTCTTGGCCTTTGATAAGTGTCATTCACAATATTCCATTAATATTTTGATACTAACAAATTCATCATCATAAAACTCCATAGCTTGTCTTCATTCTCAAGTCTAGATTCACTCATCTTGTTAAGGTTCTATGCCAACTATGCTTTGATACAAAATGTTGGAAGTGGGGTGGGCCTTAATAACAATAGCCACAGGTTTATAGGATCTTCCAACACATGATCCTTAGCATACACACCTTAATACTTGAAAAGCGATGAGTGAGAGATAGAGAGAGAATAGAAAAGATTTACAAAGTGTATGGTAAGCTAGTACACTAACTTATATTCCAATGTCAAATTACAATGTGTGCATATGATACAAACTGACAATATCTGAATCTAGGGAGAAATAAAAACTAGATGCAAGAGATTGTGTGCCTAAGAGGTATGAAGAGAGTGTGTGTGTGAGAGAATATGGAGAATATTAACAATTTAGAACTAGATCACAACAAACCTGAATTTTGATTAACTAAACAAGAAACTAGTGAATGAACAAGTGAAGACATGTATAGACTTGTTACTCACAGTATGTTATCTCACACAAACTCCTCCTGATGTCTCTAGATGTAGAGCATACTCTCTCCTAGAGTGTATTAACTCCACCTCCAAATAGAGCACCTTCAAAGATCTTCTCCAAGATCTTGATCACCAACTATCTCAAAGCGCTAGATTGTGTGATGATCACATAATGAACTTATGCCTTTATTTTATAGTGATTGGTAACTATTGAAAAGCTACTATACAAAAAGCAAAATGTCTATAATTTCCATACCACTTAAAAGCTTATCATTGTACGAAAGAGTAGCATTGTTGTCCGTCCTTTTATGAAAAGCAATTATCTGAAAAAGCAAGTTCAAAAAATACCCATCTTTTGGTACTGCAACAGATTTCCATTTCAGAGGATTCAAACTTGGGTCTTTGGTATGATAGCGTTTTGCTTTATCCAAGGTGCTCGGGCCTTTTGTAATAGAGTATTGTCTAAAAAAGAGTTCATTTGCTAGTAGCTTTGGACCATATGAAATTGTTTCCAACACCTTCATCCTTCTTCCTCCTATGGTCCAATTTCTCTAGTTTCCACTACTCAATTTCACTCCTCTAGCACTCATTGGGCTCTAGTGCACAGTCTTACTTGTGGTGTCTCGTAAAGTTGTACAATGAAAGTAGTGGGTGATTGATGTGGCATCCATGGTATGGGAATCCGCTTCACAAAAACATGGAATGAATTATTAGCTTGTCTTTAGGAAGCTTGCTTAGATAATCCTTCATATAATAATCATGAACGTTTGGGTACTTTAGACATGGTTATGTTATGTCTGAGTGTGCATGTGGAAGTGCTTGTGCAAAGTTTCATTGGACAAATGGTATGTGGTGCACAAGTTCATGTGTGTGTGTATATATAAATGTGTGTATGTTGTTTGTTTTCCTTTCTCGTGTGTTTTTTTTATCAGGTTGGTGTATATATATATATATATATATATATATATATATATATATATATATATATATATATATATATATATATATATATATATATATATATATATATATATATATATATATATATATATATATATATATATATAAGAGAGAGAGAGAGAGAGAGTTGTGTAACCCTTGGGTTAGATCTTTGGATAATGACATTAATCCATTAGAAACCCTTGGTTTATTTAAATTGGTTAGACCCTTGAAGTTGGAGCTCAAGTTCTTGGTTTTAACCCTTGAAATTGCCCTTTCAATAGAATGGATTTCACCCTTTGAAATAATTATCCTATGGTATGAGAACCTTAGATTATGGAGAAGCTTCTCCTAAGTTTGACCTCGACTCATACATGAAGGGAAGGCTTCAATTCAAATACAAGTCATGTGACTAGCCTTGGGAAAGTGTCCACATGAAGGACACTTGGAAGCACACATGGAAGAGTCCCATGGCATGCACCCTTGGACCTTTGGTATATATATGGGTTGAGTTGAATGAGTGGATATGTACACTCACTCTCTTGATGGATATTAACTTCTAGCTTGGAAGCTTTTACAATAGTGATAATTAGAGACTTGCTTTCCTCAATTGCAAGTACTTGTTGTCTTTTGTGATCTCTGTGGAGGACATATCACCTTGGAGCATTGAAGTATGTGCCTCTCTGAGATATTCGAATATCTATGCTGATGATTTGGTTTGGAGTGTGTGCCACATGGGAGAGGACATCTCTGTACCCCTGCTAAAAAAATTGCCTAAAGGCCGCACCAATCGATAGTCCAATGGAGTTGTTGCCATGGTGTTAGTCATCTCCGAAAGGATTTTAGGAGGGTCTTTAAGACCCCTCCCCCCTTAGAAACATAAGGAGGAAACCCTCCCTAAATGATGGGCAAGAAAAAGGAGGTTTTCCCATCAGGCCCATGCGAGAGAGGTATGAACCCATAACCACACAAGCATAGTGAGAAATGACAACCCCTCTTCCTCTCCTTAAGAGCTAGAAACAATGAAAAGAGTGATTTCTTCTTAAAGCCATTCTTTGGCATAATTCCCCTCACATATGGGATTCATGAGCCCCAATTAAGCACTTTTGGCCACCCACATTATCTTCACCACTAAGGACCAAATTTCTACATAGTCTTTGGAGGAACCGAGAGCAAGGAGGCTTTGTGGAAGAGCTTCTTGAAGGTCCTAGCTAAATTATCTTTCCCCAAACTCTTCAGCAAAGAGAGAGCGTCCATTGGACTACTAGTAACGACCTTTTTCAAGTTTTTCAAACAAGATGAGCCTTCCAAAAGGAGTCTTGAAGAAGGTGTCCACTCACGTTTTGCCCACTCTTTTTCTCAACAAAGAGTGAAAAGACCTCAAATCTTGGAAGGTGACGGATGGTCCAAAAACTTCAATATTGTTCATGGAAGGATGAGCAGAGTAGCAAATTGTCTAAGCCAGCCCAAGTGGACCCAGAACTAGAAGGAAAATTGGAAGAAGATGTGGGGAGTGCTCAATTTTTATTCCCATCTATTGTCTTTGAAATTAGGAATGTCATTTTCATTTCATTTGAATTCCAAAGTATTCAATGGAGGGGAATTCATATGCTAACAATATGTTGTTAAAAATACCTAGACAAGAAGTAGATTATGTGTTGCAAGAAAGGGTTAGAGAGGTACAATATACTCTAGGTATTCTTGAAGTGGGAAAACATGAAAGGCACAAATTACACCTTTGCACCTACATGCCGAATGACTACTATTCATAGCATCTCTGCACTTGCAACTCATCACGGTTGGAATGTACATCAGTTGGACATTAAAACAACATTTCTAAATGGTGACGTGCATGAAATAGTGTATGCTTTTTAGCCCCGTCACTTTGTGCAAAAAGAGCATGAAAACTAGGTGTGCATGTTAAAGAAGGCATTATGTGGTTTAAAGCAAGCACCACGTGCTTGGTATGAAAAGATACACGCATATCTGATTGCACATGGTTTTGAGAATAGTCCAACTCAGAGCACCTTATATGTTAAGTGTGCTAATGATGTGCTTCTAATCATTGTTGTGGATGTTGATGACATGCTGCTCACTGGTCCTCATGATAAGCATATTGCTGATTTTAAGGTTGATTTGCATGCCTCATTTGAGATGTCTAATTTGGGGCATTTGCATCATTATTTGGGCATTCAGTTTATGCAAGTTGATGGTGGAATGGCTTTGTGTCAAAGAAAATATATTGACACATTATTGCAACGTTTTGGTCTTGAAGACTATAAGCCTATTGCCACTCCTATGGAGATAGGTTTACAATTGAGTCTTCATGATGTTAGAAATGCATTTGATGTTGTTCTCTATCAGTAAGGTGTTGGATGCCTGATTTACTTATGCATTACTCAGCCAAATATTCAATTTGTTGTCTCAGAGATGAGCAGGTTTATGAATTGCCCATGTGTCAAGCATTGGCATGTGATTAAGTGCATAGTTCACTACTTGAGCGGTACTTAACTACTTGGATTGTTTTATCCCAAGGGGGGATCTCTACCACCATATTTCCATGCTTTTTCTGACTCTAATTGGGCTGGTTGCTAAGACACTTGTGTGTCCACTAGTGGCTTTTGCTTCATGCTTGGTAGTTCATGTATATCTTGTTTGAGCAAAAAGCAGCCTACTATGGCCACTTCCAATTGTGAGGCTGAGTATAGGGCAACTTTCACAATGACTGTTGAGTGTGTGTGGCTGAGACGCCTTATGGCTGATTTGGGTGTTGGTCCGTCTTCTACCCTTCACTGATAGTTAGAGCGTATTGGCAGTTGCGAGGAACCCTGTGTTCCATGCTCACACTAAGCACATTGAGGTGCATTATCATTATGTGAGGGAGAGGTTCTCTACTAGAGAGATCACCTTGGCATATGTGCCCATGCAAGAGAACATTGCAAATCTTTTCACAAAGGCTCTACCTAGGGAGAAGTTTGAAGCTTTCCGCAAAGCTTTGGGCTTACTTTCTTTTGTGGATTGATTCAAGATATCTTGGCACTTCCTTATACATGAGTGCCAGCTCCTTGTTCATCGCATCACTCCGAAGGGGGATTTGTTGATATAAGTAGGTAATGATGTGTGTGAACACTTTAGGATGACTAGGGCACTTTCTTCCCTCTTTAGGAGGTTTTCTTCCCCCGGCTTGTATATATGCCTATAGCCCTAACAAGCTACATATCTTTGTACATTCTAGTGGTATTACATTCAATATTGTGTGTTGTGCTCCAAGCTTCTTCTTCTTCCTTGTGCTATTGCATGCTTACATAGACGTTTAACTCCAAAAAATGACTCTCTAATCTCTCTGTGTACCACACGACTAAAATTCACCACTATATATACACCTTGATCGGGTTCAAAATTTGAATTTCCCTCACCTAAAAGTGTTCCTACACTTTAGGTGAAGTCTAGTTTAGTCCCAACCACCATATGAGTTGTGGCTTTTGGCTCCTTACTTCACAAGATTCCTCATTTCTCCTTCTTTTACTTTTATCCAAGGAATTAGAAATACATAGTTCTTACAAGAGGTGTTCACATGCAACTCTTTTGTGAGCCCAATGTAAATGTGAGAAGTCTTGATCATTTGGTCAAGCATCTAGGCTTGCCAAATGTACCAAAAGCTCCCCCTCAAGCCTAGGATGCTTGAGTCTTCAATCCTTTGGTATCTCCTAGAATCCAAACATAGATTTAAATCTGTCTAATTTGCTTCCATCTAATGATTTGGTCATCATATCTGCACATTTCATATGAGTAGATACATAGGAGAGTTGTATCTCCTTGCTCATAATCTTTTCCCAAAAAAAGTGATAACGAACTTCTATATGTTTGGTCATTGCATGAAAGATACAATTAGCAGCTAGATGAAGTGAACTCATATTATCTCCAAATATGTATGGAGTGTGAAAATCAACCCTAAATCCGTGTATAGGTTCTTGATCCACATAGCTTCTTGTGTTGCAATTTCTAACCCTCTATATTCAGTTTTAGTTGAGGAAAGGGAAACTATAGGTTGCTTCTTTGAAGACCAAGATATGAGCTTTGTATCTACAAATGAGAGATATATTGATATGCTTCTTCTATCATCTTTGGAACCTTCCCAATCTGCATCAGCTAATAGCCTTACATTCAAGTTAAATGTGTAAGGGTAATATAAACCTTCATTTAGTGTTCCTTTGAAGTACTTCAATATCCTCTTTGTTGGATCCATGTGTGGCTTCCTTGGGGTGTGCATGAATTGACTAAGAACACTTACACCATAGCAGACATCAACCCTAGTTAGTGTAGCATAGTTCAATCTCCCAACGAGGATTTGATAGCTTGTGATATCTTCAATGAGCTCTCCTCCATGTGCTCTTAATTTGTGATTGAATTACATGGGAGTATTTGGAACTTTAGCTTCTTGCATTTTGAACTTTGCAAGCATATCTTTAATATACTTCCTTTGTGTAATGAACATCCCTTGATCAGTATAGACTAGTTCCAATCCTATGAAGTAAGTAAGTAATCCAAGATCACTTATCTTAAACTCCTTGTTCATTTGGGTTTTGATTTTTTTGATCCCATCAACATCGTCATCTGTAAGGATTATATCATTGACATATACACATAAGTACATCATATCAGATTTACTTTTGTTAATAAAAAGTGAAGGCATTGCTTTGCTTGATTGAAAACCTTTGTCCTGGAAGAAAGTGACTAGTCTATGATTCCAAACTCTAGGAGCTTGCTTCAATCCACATAACACATACTCAGGATGTGATTCATCTTTAAATCCAAGAGGTTGTGCCATGTACACCTCCACAGAGATCCAACCATTCAGAAATGAATTTTTGACATCCATATGATGGATGTTCCCATTCTTTGAGGCAGCTACTCTCATGAATACTTTGATTGTAGGCATCTTTGCTGTAGGACAAAAAGTCTCTTCATAATCTATACCTTGGGTTGGAGTAAACCCTTTAGCCACAAGCCTTGATTTATACTTGTTTATTGAGCTATCAGAATTTATTTTTTTTAATTTGTAAATCCATCTTGAACCAATCACCTTCATAGATGGTTTCTTGGGAACTCATTCCCAAGTCTGATTCTCTTGAAGAGCTTTTATCTCTTCTTCCATTGCATCTCTCCTTCTGGTTTCTTCTTTGCTTCTTCAAATGTTGATGTTTCCTTTGAGTTCAAATCTTGAGCAAGGTAAATGGACTGCTTAGTGACAAGAGAAGTGTCAAATCCATACCTTTCTGGCTTCCTTTTTTCTCTCATGGATCTCCTTATTGTTTGTTGAGAAGATTTGCAACATCTCTCAACTCCTGTATCTTTGCTTTACCTTTGGTATTCCAAGTAGTAATATTTCTTCTTGGTATCTTTTGATTATCATCAGAATCACTTGAGTCTTCATGTATGTGCTCATTCCCTTTCTGCAATGTTGGGAAGTCCTCCTCTAGTTCATAAGGAAGCTTGACTTTCCTGCAATCATCTTCAAACCAAGAGTTGTTCTCATCAAATACAACATCTCTATTAATAATAAAGCTTTTACTACTTGGGTTATATAGCTTGTCCCCTTTTTTATTTTGTTCATACCCAATGAATACACATTTCTCTTCTTTAGTGTCCATTTTACCTCTAATTTGATATGGAGTAAGTGCATATTCTATGCAACCAAAAATCTTGCAATGATCAAAGCTAGGTCTTCTTCCATTCCATGCTTCATAGGGTGTCATCCCATCTAATGCTTTTGATGGGAGTTTATTAATCAAATAGGTGGTTGTAGGTACAACCTTTACCCACAAGTAATTTGGTAATCTCGTCTCATTGCGCATAGACCTTCCAGCTTCAACTATGGTCCTATTTCTTCTCTCGGCTAGTCCATTTTTCTCTAGAGTATACCTAGTTGTGATCTCTCTTTTGATCCCTCTCTCTTGGAGATAAGCATCAAAATCATCGGAGAAACACTCTCTCCCTCCATCTAACCTTAGGCTTTTTACTGCTTACTTTTTAGATTTTCAGCAAGGGCAAGATACATCTTGAAACATGAGATGAATTCATCCTTATGCATCATATAGTATAGTATGGTCCATCTGCTACATCATCAATACAAGACACATAGTACCTTGATCTTGAAATCAAGGGTTCCTTGCTAGGTCCCCAAACATCTGTGTGAACTAACTCCAACAAGTCTCCATGAATGTATCCTTTCTTCATGAAGGGTTGTTTGTGTGATTTCCCAAGTTGACAAGCACTACATTTATATATCATGTGTTTCTTGGAAATATTTGGCAGGCCAAGTTCACTTTGATCCCTACACATTTGCTTCAAGTTTGTTTCTCTTATGTGATCCAATCTCTTGTGCCACATTTCTAATTCTGATAAGGTGTGACTACCATACTTGAGTAGAACTGTATTTCTAGTGTCTTGGAACTCAAATGTAAAGAATCTCCCTGTCTTTTCTCCTTTTTCTATTCTCTTGAATCCTTGTTGTGGATCTTCCACAAAGGCTCCATTCCTTGTGAACCTTACCTACAATCCTTTCTCTACAATTTGCCCAACACTTATGAGATTTTTTTTTATGGTAGATACATATAATACCTTGCTCAGTAGGTTCATGTTTCCATCTAAAGTCTTCACATTTCCTATCTTTTCCACTGATTCATAGTGTCATCTCCTATTTGAACCTCATGTCTATTACTTGGATCCTCCAAGTTTGAGAGTAGAGCCACATTCCATGGTACATGATTTGAACAACCAGAATCTATAAAAAATACATGCTCATCTGTTTTACCTTCTTTCATAGTCACGTTCATCAAGAGAAGTGAATCCTCTTGAGTTTGTTGTTCAGTGTAATTGTTATAATATTTCCTTCCTCTATATCCTCCTTGATGATTTGTATTGTTGAATTTTTTGTTGTCGTAGCCATTGCAGTTATTTGATCTACCTCTTGCACTTGCATAGCCTCGTCTATCCTAGGGTTTCTCAAACAATTCTCAGTTGCATGATTAGTTGTTGGTGCATTTTGCCCAAGCCTACATGCTTGATATGCTTGATATTATCCTCATTTGTAAGTCACATGAGTAGTCATGTGAACACCTCTTGTAAAAGAGTTCATTTTATCTCTTGTAAATGGAAAAAGACAAAAGGAAAAGGATGGCTTACCTCATCCATGATGTAAAAGCAAACCCGTGGCTCTAACTATTTTTTGAGCTGAGGTAATATCTCCTAACTTTGGGGATCACTTTTGGGTGGAGCCATTCGAATTCGAATTCAAAACTCCCTCCAAGAATAGCTATAAAAGGAGCAAGAAGGAAGAGGCGATTAGCAAGCCTTGTACATGACCACTTCATGTCATTTTGTAGAGATTGAAGAGCTTACTCCATAGCTCTATAATTCTAATCCCATTGTGCAAAGATTCATTGCCAATGTGGTTGTAATCATATGTGAATGTATACATCTATCACCATTTACTTCTCTGTTTTGTTCTCTGCTATACTCACTCAAAGAAGTACCTTCAGAAGGTCATATCTGGAGTTATACTCATTTTGTTTCAGTGTTTTAACAAGGATTGCATAGCTCGTACTGTCTAGTTTCCGCCTATAAATTTTCATGGTCATTGGATTAATAGTCTTGAAGATATCTGCAATTTACTGCTCACTGGTCTATCTCTGCAGAGCCCCGAGAATGGCGGGCATGTTCCAGACTTTGTAAAAATTTGTTCTCAGTGCTCAGTCCATCATTTGAAGTATTTTAACTTGGATTGGGAAGCTTGCTAAGTCTATTTGCTATGCCCAAAAGGAATTTTTCAAATTCCTACTAGGTTGAGAGCACTGTTCATTTTTTTGAGCAGGTGTATGTCCAAAAATAGCAAGTTTTGGGAGCTAGTCATTTCGCAACTTGTCTATCTTCACTTAAACTTTTGGGATACATGTTCCAAAGTACTTGGCTGATATTTTGGTGGATTTAGAAAGCTCAAAGGGTCTACTAATCAACTCTGAAGTCTCAGTTGGCTGGTGTGAAGCTGGTTGTAGCAGCACCTACTCATCTTTGGATTGCATCCACCATCTCTCTTCAGAGTGGTATCAGAGCATAGTCAAGCAACATGGGAGATGGATTTCCATCAACAATTGACAAATTGGATCAAAACAAGTACCCGGCATGGTCTCAGGATGGAGGCTTACCTTCAAGGGAGGAATCTATATGGATTCATATCCGGAGATGAAGCAATGCCAACCTTGAGGAACAAAGGGCAACCATCACATGAAGAAGTGGAAGGACTTTCGAATTGGTGTTCGAAGGATGCACTTGCAAGGTCCTATATTCTAAACTCTATATCTGATTTTCTTTTACCTCATGTCAAGGGATGCAAGACATCAAGAGAAACCTGGAATGCACTTGCTTCGTTCTTCTCTTCCAACACTCGAGCAAGGAAGAACCAATTGTGGATGGAGTTCACAACAATGAAGAAAAGCCCGAAGCAAAATGTGACTGATTATGTCACAAAGATGAAGGAGATTTCCGACCAACTTGGAAGCATTGGAGAGGTAATTGAAGAGGAGCAAATCATTAGACAAATCATAAATGGAATCAAAGCAGACGACAAGTGGGAGTCATTCACAACAGCTATGGATTTATACATGGATATGCATGTACCCGACCTCAACACACTCATGGGCCAACTCTTCACTCATGAAGCAAAGATTAGCAAAGGTGGTGAGTCCTCAAGAGGTAATCAAACTTCTACCTTATATTCTGATAAAGCTAAGGTCAAGGACAAGTCAAAGAATAGGAAGAATGAAGATGAAGGTAGCTCTTTCCAAGCAAACTTTGCAGGTAGAGGAAGAGCTAGAGGAAGAGGCAGAAGTGGAAAGCAAGGCAGGGGGAGATTAACGTTGGAGAAGATTCTCCTTCCTGATCTTGTAATAGATGTGTATCTAGTCCAATTTGCTCAGTGGTTTGAAATGGAGCTATTTAACATAGTTTCAACTTATTGATCTTGCCAAGTTTACTTTTATAAAGCTACACCTAGGCTCTTGATTGAAAAAAAAATTATATTTAATATTTCTTTCTAGTGAGGATTCTTTCCATCTTTGTATAGTTTGTACAATACAAGAGGCACTCAGTCTTTTTTCTTCTAAACTTAATAAGTTGAATTGCCTTTCGATAAGTGAATTTTCATCACAAAGGTGATATTTAATTGCAAGCCTCAAACTCAACACAATAAACATTGATAAATTGGCTTCCAAACCATACAATAACTTGAATGGTGTTATTCTCATAGTGATTGTATATGCCATCTCAGATTTCCATAAAGCCAAACAAAAATTTATATCCCAACATTTATGATGATCTACCACCATTCTCGTCAAAATTCGAATCAGTGGTTTTTTATTGATTGTGCTTCCCATTCACCGAGGGATAATATGTAGCAATTATTTTTGTAGAATCATGTGTGCATCTATCAATGTTCTAATCACTTGATTCATAAAGTGAAATATTTGGTTTCATACAATTTTTATCAGGCAATCAAATCATGTCATAATGTTTCTATAGAGAAATGTTTACACATTCTGATATTTAGCATCTTTCATATCCTATGTTTGTACCCATTTTGTGCAATAATATATATCTACTATAATATATTTGTTACCTACCTATTTAGATGGTGGGTTTATGAAATTCCTTTGGCATTTCACATAACATTTGAGAAAGACAAAAAAATATTTAAATATAATCGGCCACTATAGCCTACCTGCAACACCTTTCAAGTGATCACTTCACTAGAAATCACCCACACGAGAATCTAATAAAATCGTCTTCTTTTCATCCTTAGGACACATCTTCTTAAAATATAATCAATGCCAATATTGTAGATTAAAGAACCTGCAATTATCTTGAATCTAGAATTTTTCCATGCTAACGTCTTCCTTTGCAATTATATTAAGTCTATAGGTAGAACACCCATGTTTAAAAATATATAATATTTGATCATATGAATTATTTGTGTGATCTATCACTTGTGATGAAAATGGATTTTCATCTAGAAATTCATCCATCTGCTCATACGGGACTTCCCTAGTCTCTATCCTATTGAGCTAATATGTTCTCACATGCTCTTGATCAAGACTTTGTATGATGGAATAATAAAATTCCTTCATGAGTAACATCTACACAATATCCTTTATAAATGTGGTTTTTTCACAAGGAAGAATAGAGCTTCTTAGTCAAGATGAATCATCACTTTATTAGCAGTGTTGTGCGAGCATGGAACATAGGGTTCCTTGCAACTACCAATGTGCTCTCACTATCAATCAAGATGATATTGGCAAACGTCTAACAAACAACCAAAAGGTGTTTGAGCCAAAAACACTCAACAATCACTATAAAAGTAGCCCTATACTGAGTCTCAAAACTAGAAGTGGCCAAAATATGTTTCTTCTTGCTAAAACAAGATATGCATGAGCTACTAAACATGAAGCAAAAACCACTAGTGAACACATGAGTGTCATAGCAAGTAGACTAGTTTGAGTTTTAAAAAATGTAAAGATAGCGACTATGAAACAAGCCTAAGTGCTTGACTTCTATTGATATTTGAGGATTAATTTTGTGCACATTCCATTATAGGACTAATTTTGATGAAATTCTAATGTTAATGTCAAGTTTTATCTTGGTCAAAAGTAAAGGAGATGGTTTGAGAGAATCTCTTGGACACATTGGGAGCAAAACACCATGACTTCATTTTATTTCAAAATTCAAATCAAGTCCTAAATGTGTGGATGACTTTTCGGTGAAATCAATCAACAATTATGAGCAAAAGTGTATATATATGCTAGTCATTTTAGTCAAGGGATAATGAGCTAGTCGTCAGACTCATTTTTAGTATTTCAAGTTTTTCATAAAAGCTACAAAAGTCCTCCACTCTCTCATTGTATTCTATATCAGTTAGCAATACATTTACAACTCATTTTCATAGTTCCATTGGTCTCTATCTACTATTATAGTACATTGAGTAAAGTTTATCAAGTTTTGAGTTATTTCTTTGCATGTATTATGTATTTTATAATATTGATTGAGGTATGGATTTAGGACTATTTTAAGTATGCGTAGAAAGTTTCATAGTCATTCAAGTTGTAGATATTGAGTTATGAATAGGAAAGGGTGATTGTGTCTGTGTATCTTCATCTTCCTTTAGAATATTCCTCCTAAATCCATGAAATAACTTGGTATAGTTCACTTAACACTTCATTTGAAAGTGTGCAAAAGGTCTTGGGTCAATTCCTACTAGGTTGTGAGCTCTGAATGAAATACCAAATGTCTTCTTCCATAGATAAAAGGCTTTCTCAAACTGTTTTGTACACACAAGTTATCTATTTTGACATAGGTTTTTGAGAAAATGTCCCAAAGTAGTATGCTGATATAGATTCATATATTGGAAGCTTCTTGAGTCGAATAAGGTCCTCTAGAGTTAATCAGGCTGGTCTGGAGCAGGCTTTTGCTAAGCTCCTCTCATCTCTATGCTTTAGCCATCACTCCTCATAGTGGTCTCAGATCTTTGTCATAGATTGAACATTAGGGGTGATGGATTTCCCTCATCAATTGAAAAATTGGATAAAGCAACTACACAACATGGTCTTTAAGGATGGAGGCTTACTTGCAATTGAGAAATCTTTTTGGATACATCTCAAGAAATGAATTGATGTCTGTACTCAGAAACAAAGGTCAACCAACTCAAAAGGAATAGGAAAGGTTGAACACATGGTGTGCAAAGGATGTTTTGGAAAGGCCATATATTCTAAATTCTATCTTTGATTTCTTACTTCCTCATATTAGGAATTGTAAGACCTCTCAAGAGACATGGAATGCTTTGGAATCATTCTTCTTCTCAAGTACCAAAGCTAGGAAGAACTAATTGTGGATGGAGTTGAAAACACTCAAGAAGATGCCCAAGAAAAGTAGGATTTTTGTGACCAAGATTAAGGACGTTTCATGTCAACTCGGGAGCATTGGAGACATCTTTGATGAAGAGAAAATTGTAAGACCAATGATCGATGGAATCAAGGATGATGATAAGTGGGAAGCTTTCAACACAACCATGGACCAATACATGGACATGCAAGTGTGAGATTTCAATACTATCATGGGACAACTTTTTATTCATGAGGTCAAACTTATGAAGAATGGTGAGAACTAGAAAGGTAACCAATCCATTTCCCTTTACACAAATAAGAACAAAGGTAAAGATAACAAAGGAAAAGGTAAAAAGTCAGATGATGAAGGCAGCAAAGGAGGTAGAAAAGGCAAAGGAAGATCTCAAAGCTCCTCACCATGTGCCATATGTGGCCAATCAAATCACATCACGGAGTGTTGCCTCAGAAACCCAAGGAATCAGAGGGAAAGATGAAACAACAGTGGTGGATATGGAGCTTCAAGAGGCAGATACAACAACTCAAATGGATACAACAACAATCAAGGAGGATATAAAGAAAGGAGAGACTACAGTAATTACACAGATGATCAAGCTCAAGAGCATTCACTTCTACTTATGAATATGACAATGAAGGAAGGTAACTCTGATGAACATGTGTTCTACATTGATTGTGGATGTTCAAATCTAGTAGGGAATATAGCCTTTCTATCAAACTTGGAAGCATAGGTCTAGACAAGTGATGGCACAAGGCAACCTATTGAGAAGATACAAAATGTGAAAATCTTGAATTGTAATATGAATCTATTGAGCAGAGATTGACATGTTCTATTTGGATTAAGCTTTGTGCAACAGAAGAGAGACTTACTCCTCAACTTTTAAGGCATTTGGATTTCCTTTCATCATCAAATAAAGAGTACAAGCAAACCTCTAATATGAATCTCAAAGATCATTATGAACAATATGCACAATTGAACTATCTCGCAATATTTTATGAGTTATCGAATATACACACTACGATAGTGCATTCGAAAGCCAAAACAAGCTCAAAGAAAAATTTTCATGCCATAAAAAAAAGTTGTTTTGAACTCTGATTCGCCTTGAGCATACCAGATTTTGTGGGATTCTCAAACTATGATCGAAGAGGTGTCGATGACACACTAGAGGAAGCGATGACATTCTCGGATAACAGTTGGAGTTTGAGATCTAAAAAATCACATGAACAACACAAGGAAGAAGAACAAGCTTGAAAAACAACATAATATTAAATCTATGACCAAGTGAATGTACAAAGATAAGTGACCCATTAGGGTTATAGGCATATATATGAGCATGAAAAAACCTCCTAAAGAGGGTAAAAAGTAACCTAGTAGTCCTAAATGTGTTCACACACACCACTACCAGAAATTTATTATCAAACTCCATATTCTATATTTATTAGTCACAAGTTGTGAGACTTATCTTAGTTGGATATTGTTATATGTATTACCCTGCATGCATTATTACGTAGCCAAAATCTCTTGTAATTTTTTATCTATTCTAGTCTTGATCATCACAATATAGTGCTCTCTAGAATATGGTGACGAGGAGCTCCTTTGAAATACGTATAAGTTAAACATGTAGAGTTTATTTGAGAGCTTCAATTTAAATTCAAATTTGATAGGATCCGATTGATTGGTTTGAATTAGATACCTTTTTGTATCAATAAATTTGTGGATGACTGGGGTTGTTCTTATTGTTCGTTCTATTGATTTTATTCTCCAAGTGATCATGTTGTTGATTTTATTCTTAATCATATCCATGAACATATACCCACCATGTCCACCTACTGATTTGTGCTCTACTTGAGTATCTCTGTGACATTCCATGGATTAAGGTGCTAGTTGCAAGTTTGCTAATAGAGATACCAAATGTGGTATGAGAATCCTTGTAGCAAAATCACACCTCTCATTTCTTGAAAAACACAAACAAGCACATTATCATTTCATAAATGAGAACATATTAATTGGCAATATTGTTCTTAGATATAGAATACGTTGACGGTATTAATACCAAAGCATTTGGAGAAAAGAGGTTGAAGAAATCTCAAATGATGCTATGAATCCAAAAGATTATCTTTAGCTTGAGATGGAGATGATGATGTGGATATATCAACTCAACACACGATAATTATGTTGCCTACTCACTCTCAGTCTCACTCTCTCTCTCTCTCTCTCTCTATATATATATATATATATATATATATATATATATATATATATATATATATATTACTGATACATACACACACACACACACATATATATATATATATATATATATATATATATATATATATATATATATGTTTGTGCGTGTGTGTAATATATATAAATATATATATATATACATATATACATACATATATATATATATATATATATATATATATATATATATATATATATATATATATATATATATATATATATATATATATATATATATATACTATAAGACTTTCTTTATTCACTTTTCTTGTTTAGATAGAGAAGACGTTGATGGTATTTTTACTTGGAGAAAAGAGGTTGAGAACTTTGAAATGATGCTATGATATTAAAGATTATGTTTTTCTTGAGAGGTAGACAATGATGTTGGGATATTAACTCATTGTACAATATTTACTGAGATTGATGGCATACTTATTGCGCCTACTCATTTATATAATTGCTATATGATTTTCTCTTTTTCACGCTTCTTAATATGTAGTGGATTATTTGTATTGATACCAATATTTATTTTGTTCTTGCCTCCGTTCATTTTTTTCAGAGAGGAATTTTTGTTGAAGCTTAAATTGAATGAAGGAAGGATTGCATAATTGAACGAGCATAGTACCCATGGGATCCCCCATACCCCACAAAGCAAAGGTTACACTTCCCAAAGGTAACACTAGAAAGGACAACCCAAAGGCAACTAATTTCAACTGGTTACACTGGTATAAGTCCACATGTGTCCTACCGTAGGGAGGGCTTGAACCCTTGCCCCCACCTCAAGAGGAGAGAGGCCCAAGCAAGCACCCTAGCATGCATGGACTTTGCCTCCCTTCTTGTGTACTTCATTTGTCTCATTATTATTTGATTTGTTCTTGCCTCCATTCTCATGTACTTCATTCTTCTGGAAAGCTAGTTTGTATGAGCTGAAAGCTCTCTTCTCTCTTTCCTTCGCTTTGATAGATCATATGGAGCATAATCCATACCTTCCCATACATCAATGACTTTAAGAATAAATCTTCTTTTGACAAAGCCTCCTTTATCTTTTCCAATCCACATGCATCCAATTTATAATCTTGTTGGGTATGGTTTTCATTAAAAATCGTTTTGGCTATGGTTTTTGTTGTATAAATCATGGGTTTAGAAGACTAAATATATGGAATCTAAGGGTTACAATATGATGTATATTGGCCTTGTTTTAACCTTGATTTACCCTTGGCACATGCTTAAACCTTTGGGTTGAGCCCTTGGGGTATTTACTCATATGAGATCTTGATTTGATGGTTGTGCTCATTGGGATTGATTTATCGTAACATGCCAGAACTGTAGTCTTGGGAGAAGCTTCTCTAACTGCTACCTTGGGGTGTATTGGAGAGAAGGATCCTCATTTAAATTAGAAGTCATGTGATAGCATTTGAGGAATTAGAAGAATGTGAAGGTCATTGGGAAAGTGTCCACATGAGAGACACTTGGATGAGCACAAGGGCATGCAATCCCTTGGACCAAAGGTATATATATGATGGATTTGGATGGGTGGATACATGCTCTCTCTTATCCTTTGTGGTCTAGATGCTTAAGCTCTCTTGCGAGTTAGATTATGTGGTTGATGGGCTTAGATTTGTTGGTAGCACACTTAGGCTTAGTCATGGATCAAAGCTTGATTCTTTATTCAATACACGTGACTAGAGTTCTATGAGCCCTTTATCATTCATTGGGTTCTTCATGGAATTCATAAGATTTTATCAAGGCCTTTTATCTCCTTCCCTTTAGGAATATAAAAGTCACTTATGTGACCCTCCCTTTATGGGAGTCCAAGGGAGGTTGAAGGCGCTCCTCAACCAGCTTGATGGAAAACCAAGAGGCTATTCAAAGATATTTACAACTCCATACGGCCATGGCATACACAAGAATGTATAAAGGCTAGAGACAAGACTACTTACAAAGCAAATGGAAAGACTCTTTGCCTCTCCCTCTCTTTAGTTGTGGAGCATAAAAGAGAAGATCTAATCTTCATAGTGCACTCTTCTTCAATTCTAACTCGTATATGGGATTTCTAAAGCTAGCTCGTGTAGTCCACAAATGTGGTGGACTCAAGAGTAGAGGAGAGTACCCACGGAGCAACCGTGAGCCTCTTTTCCTCTCTCTATCTTGCTTGATGAAGAAGTAAGTAGTAAGGTTTCAATTCAATTGTGGAGGACAATGGATCTTGAAAAACAAGTCTGAGGTCCTGCTTTGGTTTCACCCATGAGAAGAGTGGGGACTAGATGGAGTAATTCAGGTTTTGAGTTCAAACAAGCAGATTCATGAAGGAAGTAAGATAAATGAAGTTTTTCTTCTTTAGTAGTGCTCATGAGACATGGATGAATTCAAATCTATAAAGGTAATTCCTTTTCTACATTTATTTAGAAATAGATATAAGATCTTCTAAAGAAAGTATTCTTTTAAAGCCTAACACATAACTTCATACAAGTTCTCTCCTTGAAAGCATCTCATATATGATATAGTAAATACAAAAGCATTATATATATGAGAGCTAGCATGCATGAGAAAAACTTTTGAGTTTTTGTAAGGTTGAATGCATAAGTGGGCATACAAGTATGTTTAATTCCCAAGGAAGGAATTCAAAATTAGAAGACATGGAATAGCCAAACCTTTCAACTTCGAGTTCAACCTACAAGCGATCGAAGGATGGATGAAACTATAATGAAGATAAGTGTTATTCCAATTTGTTTGTTTATGATTAGTTTTTTTTCCATGCTAGAGTAATGCATGAAACAATGCATTTTGACTAAAGTAGGTGGTCCATATGCACATAGAAAGGTGCATGAGGAGCATATTAATATGAACAAAGATTCAACATAGTAGGTTCGATATAGCATGATATGCAAAATAATGGACATCACAAGCATATGTTTTATGTACATGCATAAAATGGATTTCTATGTGTAACTTCAATACATGCTTTAATGAGGGGTTCAATTTTTTAACCTCATGCATGCTAAGCATCTTCAAGCAAATATGTATATCTTTTTGGCATACATTCAGTATGCATATTAGTGAATTGTATTATGTATTCATGGGATGATGGAATGAGATAAAGATTAAGTTCACTAAGTCTAAGGTTGAGATACAAAATTACTTCTTTATATGAACTGAATAGCATACACGAGTAATGGTACATTGATGTCAAATGCCTAAATAACCATTATCCTTTTATTCTTTCAATGTGTTGGCTTAATCCAAAAGCCAACAAGTTATAACATGAATAGAAAAACCTTGGGCTTCAAGTCCCCTTTATGGATTCTAAAGTTCCATAAAACCCATGGCATGCCTAATCACCAAGGAAAATGACTATAACCTTAAGTGAAACAATGTTTCTCTTTTATTAAACCATTCATGTAATAATAAGATCCTATATTAAAAGAAATCCAAATTAGAAACGAAAGAATACATGATAGATGAAACCTCCTTGGGTAGCACTTGGTGGAGAGTTCAAGATGTCCAGCATGGGCAAGAATAAGGTTCAAGATACTAAGGTTGAGAAAAAGGTTCAATGTACCAAGGTTGCAAACAACACTTTATCAAAGAGAAGCAGGTTTCCATGGGACGAGCCCGGGTTGGATCATGCCCTCGAGTTTCGTCCATCCGATGAAGTGGCATTTGCACATTGGGTACCTTCCTAGGGATATTGGGATGGCCCCTCTTGCAGTTCAAGTGGAGCAACAAAGCATGCGGACGCAGGAGTAAGATGTCATGGATGAATATTGTTGGAGCGATTGAGGTAGAGACTAGTTTTTGTCAGGGGAACTCATGAATAAATGGTGTCATACTAGCTACTACAATGGTCATGAAAGAGGAAGTAACATCAACAATCAACTCATAGTCATCAGTGGAAAAACCAATGTTGCCATCCATGGGCATGTGACAGATACAAAGTATGGGGTAACAGACCCGTAGAATGATGCCTAAATGATACAAAGTAAAGATAATAAAATAGGTGTAAGGATCTTGGGTAATGATAGCTCTACAACATGTAGATAGAACAAGTATACTTTGGTTGAACTTCTCTGCTATAGGTGGAAAGTTCTCTTTGCTTTTTCATCTCTGATTTAATTCTTCAGCCATCAATTTCTATAGGACAATCAATCCCAGCAACATCTCTCTTTACACCACATTCTACTCTATGAAAAAAAACTCTTAAGATTGATATGCTCAGTCAAATTCTTTGTTCATATATCAATACCCAATCATTAGTCTCGATCTTACACGACATAAATTGATGAGTTTTGTCAAAGTAAATTTTATTCTTTAAACTCGACTCCTTTATCTTATGCAGTGCCTCTTTTATCTTTTCATTTGCTTATTCTTATCATTTAATTCTCAATGATAATAATTCTTCTCTTGTGAATTCATCATTTCAAGGAAGCATCATCCATGTTAGAATCTAATTTTGGATGGGAAAAACTAGTTTTTGACAATACATTAGTTCAACATGCATAAATCTAGTAGACGGAGTGTATGACATCATATCTACCCATAAAGTGAATGCAAGTTATATAGGCTATTGCTTTATGTCTCCATTGTAGGCCTTAGATATTTCCTTAACAATAGAAGGATGACCTCTCTCAATCTTCCCATGAGCCGCATGATTATAGGTAGTAATCAGAGATAAATGAATCCAATGTTGACCAAAGAACTCCTTTACCTCTCTTGCATCCAATTCTCCTCTATTTGCAACCACTTTCTCTAGGTAATCAAATCGTGAAATCACTTCTTCTAAAATAAATATGCATACATTATAAGTAGTCTTCATACGAAGAGCTCAACCTTCCACATGGTTAGTCAAGTCTTCTTTAGCAAGTACAATGTATCTCATTTTATCAATTCCTTTGGACATGGTTACAAATTCAAACACCCACTTATAATGAATACAAGGCCTAACTAAAGAATGAACTGGACATGTGGCACATGTGCTCACAAAGCCTTGAATAGTCACATATATACCTAACTACCAGAAAGCTTCCCTCATCTTCTCATATGTCGCATAAAAGACGTTGTGACGTGCCCATAGGGTCTCATGCATTTTTCTCATGAACTTGGTTTGAAGACTCCTATAATTAGTACATGTTGTGGATTCTTCAACTTACCTTTAGCATGTCACCAAATAAAGTTATCATTCAAGAAGAAGTTGTAAGACTTTTTCTTAATGGATCTATACTTATTTTTGGACCAACCTAAAGAAGGTTTCCCTTAACTCAGATGATTCCCTATGTCTTTCCATTTTTCATCATACTCATTCTTGTAGAATCATTCATAAACATAGACTAGTGGATCATATCTCATCATATTTGTATCTCTTTCTATTTCATCACCATCAAAAGCATCATCAAACTTTGCTCTTAAAATCATATCAAAAATATTATTTAGTTGTCTAGCTATGTGGACAAAGGTTGGATTAATAAACTTTGCATATGAAATCCACCTAAGCATTGCAATATCCAGAGAAGAACAAATATCTATCATACCAATCCAAGGAAGAAAATCAGATTCAACAACAATATTAGCTCCAATGGAATATTCTTTATCACATTTCAATGTAGTTACAAATCCCCATAATTCTCTCTGAATTTGACGATACTTTCTCTAAGTGTCATGTAGTATCTTTGCACGAAAGCAAACTCTGTATCTCTACCTCTCATCATCATCTTAACCTATGACCCAGACTATACAATAGGATTGGTATCAAGAGTCAAAATAATAGGCTTCTAACCTGAATAATTGACACGCTTCATAATGAGAGCTTCAATTAGCATTTGCTTTACTTTATGCATGGCTCTTGATTTTTTTTCTATCAAAAAAAAAATCTTTTTCTTTCTTAAAAGATCATATAAAGGGTTTACAACATGAGCAAAGTGAGGAATCCAAATCACATAGAAGACATATGCTCCTATGAATCTCCTTATTTCATTGACATTATGACATACCTCAAAAATTCTACTAATGGCCTCAACTTTTCAGGGGTAAGGCTTTTGGCCATAAATGTCCACACAGATGTCCTACAATGAGAACCTTGGAAAATCCAATAATAGATTTCTCTAGAGAAAATGTTGGCCCGACCTCTGCAAATCTTTCAAACATTTTCTCACAATTAGAGATATGATGTTGCTCTAGCACAATGGTGGGAACCACGTTAAGAAACTCCACCTCCTTAATGTCAATCCGTGGAAGAGATAGGAGTGATATGAAGATCGTGAACGTGAGATGAAGTGAGAGTGATGGTGAGAAGCATATAGATGCACACACACACATACACGCATAATGAAGAGACAAGCAAGACACAACGGAAGGTAGAAAATCAACTCTATTCCTCAAGAACAGTCTTACAAGCTCACAATAGCTCTAAGCTCTTCTCTACTCAAACAAGTTAACCTCAAAAATGAACTCTCTAGCTCTTTTTATAGATTCTAGACTAATTTTGATCGGCTTCACATCTAGTGACTGGCATAGTTAAAAAATAAGTTCTAGGTGCTATTTGAAAGGGTAAACAATGTCTAAAAATAGCCAAAATTGGTATGCTCATTCTACTTAAGCTCCTCAACCTCGAGGACTCCTCGGCTTGCACAAAATGGAGCTATAAATTAGAGAAAGGTTTTTTCTATGTTACATATGTTACAAAAGTGATGAAAATCATTGTTGAATGTTTGACAAGATAATATAAAACATATTTGTTTGAAAAATTGATTCTACGTACTCCCGGCTTCTTTGTTATGCTCTATCTTCACATGCTTCCGCGTCTTCTATGCCTCTGGCTACTACCAACACCCCCCTCCCTCTCGCTTCTGTGGTCCTCGACAGAACCTTGTTATGAGGTCTGTCGGATATAATTATGGAGTAGTTCCTGAGCGAGGATGTGCTCCGATATTCGAATGGCTTGGGCTAGATCTGCCTCGAGTTTCTCCCAATCAATGGGTTGCAGTTCATTGGATAGTGGGAGTCGATAATGCGTGGAATACACCATCTGTTCACAGGCAAATAACTGCAAGAGGTGTGTAGGCCTGCTGATGAACACTTCCGAATGGTATTCCTAGAAACCGGTTGTGAACATTTCTTCGAAAGTCTACTTATAGCACGCCGGTAAGTACTTGATTCTACAATGCCACGCATAACACACCCGGAGCAATGGTGTTGTACTCATATCATATGCAAGATCTAGATTGCCATGCTCAAAACCCAAGGTGTTCACATGGGGTGCCTTGACGTGACGGAAGACTTTGAAAACCATCTGCATCATGTCAAATATCTTGACAGTCATGTGCGCTGCTATATCGTCCATATGTTTGAAGCGAGGGAGCCAGTGAAGAATTGTGGCCATCACGTATCTGACTGTAGGTAGTCTTGTGGGTGGAGTGAAGTACGGGTAATTTAACCAATCCTGGCATTGCTTGTTGTTTTGTACTTTAATAGCAAATGCCTTCCAGGAGCAGCGACGTGGCATTGGTCCCCAACATGGGTTGTACTTTAAGTGTAGAGGCGCCTTAACCCAAGTACTCATCATCTCTGGATAATTCTATAAGAGATCCTTGCGCCAATCTCGTTGATAGATTTCTCCTTGCTGCATGTCTGTTGGCAAATCGTCAGGCTCAAACTCAGTAGCATGAGAGGGTTTCTTGCCTGTTTCTTTCTCTATGGCCAACTAATATTCTGCCATTAACATAAAATAAGGTTTATACTGTAGCTCATGCCCTGATATGTATCTGCGAGGGGCCAAATGAGCAAAATAAGGAGACTGTAAAATTCTTTCTTCAATCATTGCCATGGCGTGTAGCTACGCCTCTACCCTTGCTGAGTGGGTTGTTCCAAGTTCTTCTATCGTCTTCATCCATGCGGGAGTCGGAAATTCAAAAGTCATCTGGCCTTCGGCCGTTACGCGTCCGCCTGGGATGGGTTGAGGTTCATATGCTTCTTCAAAAGTTTCCTCCACCGGAATAGTCACTGTTTCTTCCTCTACTGGTAGTTCCGATGGGGAGTCTAGCCTGGGGGTGCTTCATATACTACTATCTGTGATTGAAGAGTTGATACATGGGCCCTTAATGCGTCGAGTTCCTCTAGGATGTCAGGAGATGGGTTCGTAGGGGTTGGTAGTCCTTGTGGTATTGGTGCTCTTAGTCGTAATAACTTGTATTCATCTTTGAGTTTCTGGAACTCCTCGTTCATGTTGTCATACTCATCTAACAATCTGACATGATCATCTAGCAACATTTTCATAGATTCTGAGGGCACAGCCTTAAAGCGAGTGGGGCTCAATGGTTGGTCTGGTTGATCTAGGGCAGCTTCTAAATTTTCTCTGTTTTGTTCTTGTAAACGCTGGTTCTTCTCTTTTGTTGCTGCCAAGTGTCATCTGAGTAAGCCCATGTTTCTTGTTAACATTGCATTGCGAATAGTTTGTGCCCTTAACAATTTATCGATATCTGTGACAACCTCTTTCGTCTTTTCTTCACTTTCTAGTTCAAGTTTATGATATGCCTCTCGTAGCTCTTGGTAGCGGGTGTTCAATGAGGCATTCTCGATGGTCAGTGAATTGAGCTGTGACTGTAAGTCATTCGTTGTCTTTTGCAGCATCTGATAATTATTTCCAAGAGATGCAAATTCATCTCTTACTTGTGTCGTACACGTGAACATCTGTCAAAATTATGTGTCTATGGTGGGTGATAATATTAGTGACGGAGTGAATGCAGTTGTGGTGTGTGTGGGTGTCAATGTAAAGGGAAAGGGAAATGGGGATGGGAATGTGGATGATGTGGTGACAGTGGAAAAAAATGATGTTTCTAAATATGGTGGTGCCATGAATGAAGTGAGTGGTGGTGCAGTGGGCAGTGATATATCCATGTCATTGGATGTGATATTAGGTGCGGTGACTGTGCATAAGGGTGTGAGAGTGGGTGCGTGCATGGGTTTAAATACTGGATTTACAAGGGTTGAAGAGTAATTTACAGAGGGGTTTTCTTGTATTCCTTGGTGGAGAAAAGGAAGAGGAAAGGCAGTTGGGTAGGGAGGTGAGACTGGGGAGAAGGTTAATGGAGGTGGGAATGGGAAAAGGGGTCTTGGAGGTGTGGGGAAGGACGGGAAGGATGGCGGGAAAATTGGACTGGATATAAAGGTGAATGTTCGTGGAGGAAAACTAGGTTGGGTGGGTGTGGGAATTGTCGGATGAATGGACGTAAGGAAGGCTTCTGCTACAACGCTATCCAAATATGTGGATGGTCTGGTAGAGATCGGATGTACAGGGGAGATTGGAGATACGAGAGGTGAAAGAGGAGCGGTTGGGGTGGCGGGTACTTTGGTTACAGTGGTATGTACAGTAGTAGTGTGGGGTGGGGAGTCGACGAGGATAGATTCTTCTGCCCATCATCCTTCACGGACGAAACGTGCTTCCTTGGCCTTTTCTAAAGATTGTGCTCCTGTCGATACACGAATGTATTCACCAGGTTTGGTTAGTAAGCGAACTCTGCGACGGTCATATTGCGGTAACAGTTTCCTCTGCAAATACCTTAAGGCTTCAATGGATCCCACTGATTTGACAAGTTCCCTGAAGCCTCTGATGTATACTTCTTTGAAACCGCCTGAGACAAGCTCTTGTTTTATAAGTGCTTGACTCTCTTCCTCTATTAACTTCTTACGTGCCCAAACTTTTTCCATAGTGCGATATAACTTTTTGATGGCCAAGGTGTATGCCGCTACTTCAAATGTTTCGTCTTCGTGCATAGTGGTGTCACTTTGGGTGTCAGTTTGCTGTTCTTGTTCATCTGTCTGTACATTTTCTTGGGATTCATGAGTGCCCTGGCTAGCTTCATCATCTCCATCATCTTCATCGATTTCTGTTCTTTCTTCCTCGGAACTAGACACTACTTGTCCTTGTGGTTGATCCAAAGGAGTGGTCGGGTAGCTTGGACATTCATATTCCTGACAGAAAATCTAGCCTTCTGAAAACTAAAATTCACTTGAAAACACATCGTGCATCTCGAAATCGAATGTTGTGTCCGCTGGTTCTGCTTCCATGTTGGGTATCAGAAAGGAAAATGCTTCCGCACCAATAGTAGTGGGAACTTCTACTGTAGTGGTTGGAGGTCATGGGGTTGTGGCTACTTGAGGAGCGACTGTGCTGGTAGTGCCTTCTGTAATGAGAGGTCGAGATAATCGTATGCGAATAGGTTGTACAGTTACAAGGGCTTCTGTAGGAGACTGTTCTAGAGAGGGTTGTGGTGATGGTGATTCTGGGACCTATAGGCATGGAATGGTTCCTCTCATGCGCTTTCCTGCTCATCCTTTGCTAGACTTCCTAGCTTTCTTTGATGTCCCCTTGAATGCTTTGAGCTCCTTGCTTGTCATTGCACGCTCGATTGGTAATCGTATGCCAAACACATGTATACAATGCGTGTGAGAGTGCAGCATCCATTGATTACCTTCTTTCTTTCCCATCTATGTTGTGCTAAGTACAACTGATCAATTATCCAGCTTGCTAGGTCAACCGTTTGAGGTCTAGTGCATGCTAAATATAAACCAAACCAGATGCATTTGTGGGGCATGGTAAATCGATCCTGAGCGGGGAAAGAAAAATGCTGCATGCATATCCTTAATGGTTTAGAGAGCTTAGGTGTGATCGCAGAAATATCTTCCCATTTATTAACATCCCGACGTTTCAGAGGCTTTGGAATTAGCCTTTCTCGTTCTGTCAGCGTATGCATTCCATGTATCTTAATAGCAGCTTTAATCAAATCTTTAGACAAATAAAACTTCTTATATGGTGGATCATTTACCAAAGACGGCAAAATGAATGTTCCTGGAAAATCTTTGTTCTCTGAAGTTGTCAATGTGGTTATCAAATAGTAGCATCGATAGAAATCTGGTTTAGGCAAAGGATCACTGAAATATTCTATGAAGCCTGCTCTTGCCCAAACATGCGTTAAGTCTTCTGTGTTCTGTAGTCCTTTGAATTGTCTTGAGAAAAAATGGTACTTGGCCCATGTACGGTGATCAAACGGCAAATTGGCCTCAAAAATGAGATTTGCATCTGCCAACGGGCCTGCTAATCCTTGGAACCAATGAGAGTTGTGATGAATCTTTTCAGTTTATCCCCTAGGAGGGTCCTCAATTGGCATAGGTCCTGGAAATCCTTGGAATTCTAGTGGTTAGGATGTGGCTCCCGAAGTAGTTCGCCAATATTTGCCATCGGTGCACTAGGGCCAGCTTCAGATGGTCCTTCTGTCTGCATGATGAATGATGCAAGTGTGTAGGAGATCTGCTACAAAAGATTAACACATTAGTATGGAAATTAATCATGATCCCATTAAAGTGAGACCGCAATCCCTTTCCATAAACCCATGTAGCCGAGTGTTGTGATATGGTTTATGGAATGATTTCTTGCAAACTAATGCAGGTCTCTAGACACCTACATGCTTCAGATCATGCATACATTTCTTGATGAGGTGTTATTCCAAGTGATGTTGGGTTACAGTGTGTGGATTTGTACAAGATTCAGTCATGAATGAGTTATTACAAGGTTGTAGATTAGTCGGGGTGGGACTTATCTTAGATAAGGGGGTTGGAGAAGACATCTGGATACGTTTTGCTATCCACTTCTTAAGAGTTTTTGAGCGGGTAATATGTTTCTGCAGAGGGACAAAAGGTGATATCGAATGTGGTGGTATGGAGGGGTGAAGAGATTTCTGAGGGTTATCTATTACATGGCTTGAGGGTTGAGCTATAATACATTGTTTGGGTACCCAAATCTGCGTGGGTGTGGGTCGATTCATAAGGTACTTCTTGGCGATCCAAATTTGTCGAATGTTTGTACTCGTAGAAGAAGGTTGAAAAGGCTTTGGATGTTGCTTCTGCTTCTCCTGAGACTTCTTTTGAGCTTCGTCTGCATTGTTGAAATCTATCGGTGGTTTTTGTCCCTTTGGCACCCATATTTGTCTCGTGCCTCTTACTTTGTGATATTTCCACTGCTGCTTTCTTCCTTGTATCGCCTGATATTGTCATCGGTCTGGGTTCCTTCGTCATGGTTGACTCCTTTGTGGTTGAGGTTGAGAGGTCCGATGGACACTCTGCTTTGGAAAAGAAGGGAGGTCCAACACTTGCAAAACCTGCCCATTAGGAAGTTCTCCGTTTTGTACTATTAATCTAAGCCAGTTCGTAGTAAGTGTGGAAGGATAGGCACTGCAGGGTGTTTTGCCCATGTGGTTGTTGATGCACTCCACCTGACCTGCAATTGTGTCCATTTGACCAAGCGGTTAGGCGGTTGCCCCTTCTAGTTTGCAGGAAGCCCAAGGGAAAATCTCCTGACGTCCTTCTGATTGATAGTTGTCCATCGCCAAGCCTGCGTGGGTTGGTGTAGACGTAACGTGACTCATTTGACCAAAGATCTTCCGGTCCTCCTTCGCATGATGTTCATATGGTCTAGGGTTACATACCTCACTTGGAGGGTTGTTAGGGAAGTCAAGCGGTATCACTCACTTCTAATCTAAGGTTCCAATCTGTAAGGAGCCTTGTCTAAGATTTAGGTCCACTGAGTTATCGTATAGCCAATCTTGGCCAAGGATTAGGGGTTCTATCAAGTCATCATCATGGCATACTAGTAGCTTCACTGTCAAGATCACTTCGTTTATGAGGATAGGAAGGTCCATCTCACCCATGCAAGGGGTTTCCATGCCTCCTAGCCCTATGAGGTATGCCTCAATTGGCCGCATTTCTATTCCTCAGTCCTTATAGTGGGACCATCTAATCGCACTAGTCGCAGCACCTGAGTCAATTAAAGCCCTGAGCTCTTGGAAAGGGTTACCGTGATCTAGCCTGACTGTAATGAATGGTCTCCTGTCCACTATGCTAGGATGTGTACTTGACTTTGCTTGACACATGGCCATGGGTATCTGGGTGTTGTTTCCAGATGGTTATAATGTTCTCTCCCTAGTCCTTGTTGTCTTAACTTCATACGCTTAATGCGTTCTATAGCTTCTGCCTGAGTTTCAGCACGTATTCTATTTTCTTCCTCCTTGAGCTTCTTTGCCAACGTGAGTCGTCTAAGCATATCCTCAGTAAGAGGTTCTTGGTATAGCCAGACTCTACAGCCACTAATGTAATTAGGCATGATGTCTCCTTCTAAGGTGGCTAATTGTACTGCTCCACTTGTCGAGAGTCTGTTAATGATCATAGGTCCATAACCTCACTTTTCTAACTTCCGTGCGTGTTGTTTCAGCGTATATACTAGAACTAAATCTCCTTTTTTTAAGCCTTTATTTTTCACATGCGTGTCGAAGTATGCTTTTTGTCGCTTCTTTGCTGTGTATATTCTTGCTGCTGCTCTCAGCCTGGTTTCTCCTAATCATTCCAAGTCCATTATTCTTGCTGATAATTCATGGCTGGTCCACTGATGTTCTTGTGCAACCTTAAGGGTCAGTATTAAGAAGTCCAAAGGAAGCACAACATTCTGACCAAAAACCATCTGAAAGGGAGTTGCATTGAGTATGGTCTTGTAGGCCACTCGATATGCCCAAACAACATGGTGTAACTGTTTGTCCCAATCTGAACATTGGTTGTTCCCGAGTTTTGTCAGTACGTTACAAAGTATCTTGTTAGTGCTTTCAGCCTGACCATTGGCCTGAGGATGATATGTTGCGGATTTCTTGTGAATCACCATAAAATCCTGTAACAAATATTTAATGACTTGGTTTAGAAAGTGAGTTCCTCGATCGCTCACTAACTCTATAGGCAATCCATATCCTGTAAGGACATTTTCAAATAAGAATTTTGCAGTCGTGTGTGCATCATTCTTTTTGTGGCTTTTGCCTCTACCCATTTGGTAAGATAATCTGTCGCAACAATAATGTATTCAGCATGTGTACCTTTTGCAGGGGGGTTAATGGGTCCTACAAAGTCTATACCCCACTTAGAGAATGCACATCCTCCCATCATGGGTTTCAATGACATTTCATCTCTACGAGTAGGAAATTGAGTTCTTTGACACACATCACATCTCTTTACATAGGTTTTTGCATCCATGTGAAGAGTGGGCCACCATAATCCTGCAAAGAGAATGGCTTTGATTATCCTATCGGGTCAAAAATGACCTCCTGTAACACCTTGGTGTGCAGTCTCTAGTATGCTTAGATAATCACTTTCATGAACACACTGTCTTAGGTATCCATCTCTTCCTCTTTTGTATAGATTATCACCAATAAGTGAAGAGTCTTGAGCTTCCTGCTCTAGACTTCGTTGTCGTGCTAAGGTCATTCCTTGAGGGAATGTTTTCATCCTCAAGTACGTCACGAAAGGTTCACTCCAGTCTGTTGTGAGAGACACGTGATATAATGTAGCATGTTCTACTGGTGGTCTTTCACAACAAACATGGCATTCTTTACACAACTTGTAGACATCTACTTCCATAGAAGGCCAATATACTCCTAGTCTATGCAGAGTCTGCAAAGTACGATGTTTCGAGTGATTTTGCTTTAATGCACCTACATGTGCTAATTGCAACCAATTTGCATGTTCTGAATCATCTACACAACAAGCAAGAATCTTTTGATTATCTTGTTTATATATACTTCCTGCTATGATTTGGTATCTCTGAGACTTGGTAATCTCTCCTCCCTTGATCCTTATCCTAGGATTCTTGGGTCCATACGTGAGAATAGGGACTATAGGCTTAGCTCATTCTGGTGCTATCTCAAGGGTAAACAAATATGCATCGGGTAATTCATCCGCTATTCCTTGAGGAGCTTCTCTGGTGGTTAATCTTTAGAGGTGGTCAGCTTTGAGATGTGTCTTTCCTTTTCTGAGTACTACTTCAAAATCATACTCCATGAGTAATAGAAAACAATGTATCAATCTTCTCGTGTTACATGGTTTATTGACTAAGTACAATAACGCTTGATGATCTGTAAAGAACTTGAACTTGTTTGCCAACAAATAATGCCTGAATTTCTTTACTACGTAGATCATTCCTAATCCTTCTCGTTCTGTAGTGGTGTAATTTCCTTCCACTGCATTCAACTGTCTGCTCACATAAGCTATGGGGAGATCTATATTTCCTTCATTCGTGGGTTGTGCCAACACACATCCTATAGCATAGCTGGATGCATCCACATGCACATGGAATGGCTTACTCCAATCCGGGGTTGTCAATATAGGTGCTGAGCATAAACGTCTTTTAAGCTCATTGAATGAATTCTCACACTCATTTGTCCATTCAAACTTGGTCAAAAGAGAGTATAGAGGCTTGGCTATGATTGCATACATGTGTATGAAACGTCTGTAATAACCACAATGACCCATAAATGCATGTACCTCTTTTATGTTAGTTGGTCTAGGTAGATCTACAATTACTTTCACTTTTTCTTCATCTGTCAAAATTCCATTCTTTGACACAATGTGTCCTAAAATTTTGCCTTGTCTGACCATGAAAACACATTTCTCTGGGTTCAAACAAACCTGATATTCTCGACATTTGTGAAATACTTGTCTTAATTCTGGGATATGTGTCTGTCTGATATTCGGATGAGCACATATGTCATAGACATAAACTTCCAAATTCTTGCGTAAGAATTCCTTAAAAACATGACACATGAGTCGTTGGAAAGTGGCAAGTGCATTTGTTAAGCCAAAAGGCATCACAAGAAATGCAAAAATGCCCCATTTTGTGGCAAAAGCAGTCCTGTGTTGATCTTCTAGAGCAATGGCTACTTGATTATAGCGTGAGAAACCATCAAGAAAGCTGTAAACTTCCTTGCCCCCAACTCTTTCTAGTAGGTGTTTCATGATAGGAAGAGGATAACTATCTCTAATCCTGGCGGCATTAACTTTTTTAAGGTTAATACACACACGCAATTTTCCATTCTTCTTGGGCACAACCACAATGGGGGATACCCATTCAGTATGCTCAATTTCATAAATAAATCCTGCTTCTATCAAGCGATCTATTTCTTCCTTAATCTTTGCAGCATAGTTATCATTGTAAGTGTATGGTTTTTGTTTTGTAGGTTTTGCATATGGAGTCATAGGGATTCTATGAGAACATATATCTAGATCTACACCTTTCAAATCTTTGTAACTCCAAGCAAAAACATCTCTATATTTGCGCAATAGGGCAACTAACTCTTCCTCTTCTTCAGTCGTCAAATCATGCCCTATGTAGGTACATTTTTCTTCTGCTCCTTCTATGGCAACTATGATTTTTTTGGTTTTCTCTTGATTTTCGTATACTTTTCCATCATTGGGTTTTCTATTAGGCATTCATACCATGATTCTTCTATCTTCTATTTCATATTTCTTGAAGTTTTCCGGAACCTCAAACAAAGATTCTTCTGTTTAAGACATGGTTTCTTTCTTCTTTCTTTTCTTTCCTGCACTTTTGATAGTCACTTGTGTGGCTAACCTCGCCTCATTCATGGTTTCTTCATGCCTCTGAGGGTAAGTTTCTACTTCGTAGAAGTATTCTTCTTCTGATGCAAAGGGTGGGTCCATAATAATTGACTCTAAGTCAAAATCACTCGCATCCTCAAATGCATCAGTGCTAGGTCCACATTCTTCTATAATTGAATCACACATGATTGGCTCTATTGTGAAAACAAAAATGTCATAGCCATCCTCATCACAGTGGGGTGTCCATTGTTCTTCATTGATGGCTACATCCATGGTTGCTAGGATTTTTGCCCAACCATGAGGTTCGAATTCTTCATCTAGAAATACTACCGATGCATAAGCTGGGTCTTGAAGGGTTCATGGATGTTGTTCTGCACCTAAAGTCCTGGCTTCTAATCGTTCTTCCTCTTGTTTGGCTACTTTACACATCCATAAATGAGTATCCTCGTGCAACTATGAGGGATCTGATTCCAATGAGTGTACAGATTCTGTTTCTTCTGGTGTCTTATGGATGGTATTCCATTGTATTGGGGGTACATCTCGATGTGAATAGTCTTTAAGATTGACTTTAGTAGTCACTCCTAAATGTTGCAAGTACAAAGGATTAATTCCCCAATCTTGTACAATTTGCAACTGACACATGAATGGTCATCCTAAAATCATCTCGTATGCATGATTTTTACTAAAATCACAAATGGCGAAAGTGTGCTCAAACTCCACACCACAAGTGGTGAGAGATATGCCTTCTAGTAAGCCTAATGGTTTTTCTATATGTCCATCAGCCATTTGTAGCTTCATCCTGGTGGGTCTTAGTGCTGGCTTACCCCAACGTTTCCATAAAGCGGTGGTAGCGATGGCTACTCCGCCTCCTGAATCTAAGATGGCTTTGGTGGTGTAGCCCTGATGGGTTATTGGAAGATAAGTGTTACCTTCCTCTCCTTTGCTTACATCTCCGATCTTTTCTACTGGTATCTCTAGTACCTTCTTGTGTGTTCCTATCTGTGAGGGAGTAGTAGCAAGCTCAGGTAAATGATTTGCTACATGTTTCCACAGTTCTGGTTTTACCTTCAACAACTCCTCTAGAGTGAGGTGACATTGTACCTTATTGTTCTTGATCACTTCCGTGTTTCTAGGGATTACTGATTCTTCATTCCTCACTATTATCGTGGGCGCTCTCATGCTAATAGACTTAACTTCCCAAGGTCCTGTGAACTGAGGTAATTCTTGCAAAGAATTGGATTCAAAACCTGTGTGTTCACTCAATTGTTCTTCCTCTACCTCATCATAAATAGAGGGGATGTCTTGGTGAAATTGCTCCTGGAAGTCATCTATTTCTTGAATAGGAGGATGGGTTCCTTGTCCTTTTCTCCATTTCTCTTCTTGGATTTCTCTCAGAAATTCATGTGAATACCTATGTATGGAAGACAAATTGTCTTCACCCTCGGTGTTTGGTACTTGAGACAGGGATGGTGCATTCCTTTCTTGTGTCTCCAAAACAATAGGGTTCCTATGCTGATTCTTTTCTCCTTGCTATCGATCAAGTATTCTAGCCTCTCCATTAGTCCTTGAAAGTGTAATTCCAGTTTTGCCATGTTGTTCCAATTGAGATATCTAGAGGCTTCAAACATTGCTTGTGATAATTCTACCATCTTCATGCAAAGTTTAGTTCTCTCAATTTCTAAGTCTACTCGAGGGTAGTTCTTACTCATTTCCGCTACTTGAGGTCCTTCTTTTATTCTTGCTTGATATGCGCAAAACATCATGTCTAGGTTTTCTGGTAGGGGTTCCGCTAAAACTAATCGTGATTTTTGAGTTGGGTTCTCTTGATTCGATTCCTGTGAAGTCAATTCTAGGATTTTGGCTCTAGATTCCTTCAAACTTCCTTCCAACTCAGTTATTTTTTTACTCCATTTTCTCTTTATTCTTTCTCTAGAATCTTTCCAAGATTTCGTCTTTTTACTACTAGATTCTCCAACTTCACTAGTTCCAGCTATTTTCTCAATGTTAGGCTGTTGATTCTGTAAGAGCGCTTGGGCTCTTGTTATAGCTTGGATAAGCACCTATGTAGGGTTGGATCCATCTGCGTTGTTTACAATACCTATCACGTTGATCGGTGTCACATTTGAAGCATTAAGAGGGTTCTTAGGACACTCTTTTATGATATGTTCTTTACCATAATCGGCACAAAAGCCTTGTATGTTATAGTATTGTGATTGTCCTCCTATCAGAGGATGTGGACAATCCTTTATGAAATGATCTCCTTGGCACCTAAAGCATGGTCCTCTAGGGCCCTGTGGTCCTTGCTGTCTTAATTGGGGCCGTGGAATTGGGTTTGTGTACATCACATTAGCATAGTCAGGCTCCCAACTAGGTTCCAATGGTGGACTACCATATTGATATGTCTCTACATGTTCTGGTGACTCTGTGTAATACGCGAGTAGACTATCTACATGAGTAGAGTCAAAGCTGTTAGAGTTCGGGTCACTCTCCGTGATCACGGGTGATGAAGGCACTAAAGCCCTACTTAGGTTCTCTTCTGTAGCAGCATATTTAAATGAGATGACATTAGCTGGTGGGGGTGGCTGTTGTGCTAAGACAGGTTGTGGTTTCTATTGAGCCTGATAAGGATAGTTTTGTGGAGGCCTATAGTAATTAGGTTGAGTATTATATTGACCTTGATACCTACCTAGTTGTGCATATACTTGTTGGAGCAAGTCTATGACAAGCCTAAGTATTGGCTTGAGTCTCACAAAGTCTTAGAAGAAGCTTCAAAATGAAGACTATGTAAACTTCACTTGTGAACTACCTCTTGTAATTTTTTGAAGAGTTTACTTAATGTAAAAGTAAGAGAATCTTAAGTGGTTGAGTCCACATGATCAAAAAGGGAAAGAGGAGCCACGAATTTGTGATTTGTGGTAGGTAGAGAATCAAATCAATCATTGAATGATTGGAGAGTGATTGAGGGAAGTTAGCCTCCCAAACTCAACTATAAATAGATGGCAGTTTTAGTCGTGGTTAGAGAGACCTATGTGAAGACCTCCAAGAGCTGAGCTTTATGCCATATCAAGGTGTGATTACAAGGCACCCATATGTATCAGTAAGTCATTGTATTGTACAAGCAATATACTTTCATTTTCATGATTATTTGAGTTCATCTTTCCATGTTCTTGTGAAGTGTACTACTCACTGCCATTACTCTCAGTTTTTCTCAATCAGCTTGCAGAGATGTTTTCTCTGAGCTTGGTGCATCATTTTCAGTGATTTAACTTGGTAAAGTTAGCTCTATAAGTCTACTATATGCGCACAAATTTTCATGTCATTTGCATGTTGCAATCTTCAGGTATGTTTAGTTGAAGTCAACAGTGTCTGTGCATTTTCACTTCTCTGTCAGGTACCTGACTTTTTCACTCATCTTGCCAGAGGTGTTTCTCAGTGGTTACCTATCCAAATTCAGTGACTTAAAGTTTATTAGATTCAGCGTACTGTCTAGTATAACCATAAAAATTTTCATAATCATTGGATTCCTACATTTTGAGTTATGTGGATTTGTCTGCTCACTGGTGTCAAACTATAACAGCGCATGAAAATCGGGATGATGTCATCACTTGTTAAAACTCATTCTCAGTGTGTGGTTTATTATTTTTGATGAGATTACTCTTGAAAGTTAGCTCTTTAAGCTATCTAAACTTCCCCAAGAGGAATTAAGCTAATTGCTACTGTGCTTAGAGAATTATGTAAAACACTGGACAAGTGTATGAACCAAGAATAGCAAGTTTTCTCCTCTGAGCTAACTCCAACTTATCTGTTTTGATCTATCTTTTTGAGAGTGATCTTCCAAGGTACATAGGGTGTCTAATACATCCATTGGCAAGCTAAAAGGGCCCACCATATACTTCTGGAGTTCATTTGGCTGGTGTAGTTCAAGGGTTTTGCAACACCTCTTCATCTTCAAGCACATACCTATCCATCTCTTCACAGTGGTATCAGAGCAAGGTTGGACAACATGGCAGATGGATTTCCTTCATCAATTGGAAAATTAGATAGAGGTAATTACTCAGCTTGGTCATTAAGAATGGAAGCCTATCTCCAAGGTAGAAGTTTATATGGTTATGTGGCTGGAGATGAAGTTATGCCAAGTTTCAGGAACAAAAGTCAACCAACACAAGAAGAAAAAGAAAGATTGAGCACATGGTGCTCCAAGGATGCACTTGCAAGGTCTTATCTCCTCAACTCTATCTCAGATTTTTTGTTGCCTCACATTAGAAGTTGTAAGACATCTCAGGAAGTGTGGGATGCACTTGAAGCTTTCTTTTCTTCAAGTACTAAAGCTAGGAAGCATCAACTATGGCTGGATTTCACAACTCTCAAGAAGGCTCCCAAACAAAATGTGACTGATTTTGTCACAAAGCTCAAGGACATAGCAGATCAGTTGGGAAGCATTGGAGAGGTAATAGATGAAGAGCAAATTGTAAGGCAGGTCATCAATGGCTTGAAGGCAGATGACAAGTGGGAAGCATTCACCACAGCTATGGATTTGTACATGGACATGCATGTACTTGATTTCAACACACTCATTGGACAACTACTTACTCAAGGGGCAAAGCTTATCAAAAATGGAGAAAGCTCTAAAGGTAATCAATCTTCAGCTTTATACACGGATAAAAGCAAGTGTAAAGATAACAAAGGAAAGGCAAAGAAAGTGGATGATGAAGCAGGTACATATCAAGCTAACTATGCAGGTAGAGGAAGACATGGCAGAGGTAGATGAAGAGGAGGTAGACAAGGCAAGGGGAGATCCCAAGACTCCAACTCATGTTCTATTTGTGGATTAACTAATCATACAACTGAAAATTGCTTTAGGAATTCCAGGAATCAAAGAGGAAGAGGATACAATAGAGGAAGTTGTGGCTACTCAAGAGGAAGGTTCAACAACTATCATGGCAACTACAACAACTACAATCACTCAAACTATCAAGGAGGCTACAAAGGAAGGAGAGACTACAATAACTACATAGAAGACTCAAACAAAGAGGATTCATTATTGATCATGAACATGGCTATGCCACAAGGTAAATCTGATGAGCATGTTTTCTACATAGATTCAGGTTGTTCAAATCATGTGGCATGCATTACTCGACCGGTTCTCTGCTAGGGAGATCAGCTTGGCATATGTGCCCACGCAAGAGAACATTGCAGACCTTTTCACGAAGGCTCTGCATAGGGAGAAGTTTGAAGCTTTTCGCAAAGCTTTGGGCTTACTTCATTTTGTGGAGTGATTTCCACATAGCTTGGCACTTTCTTATACATGAGTGCCAGCTCCTTGTTCACCGCATCACTCCTAGGGGGGATTTGTTGATATATTTAGGTAGTGATGTGTGTGAACACACTAGGACCACCGAGGCACTTTTTTCCCTCTTTAGGAGGTTTTTTCCCGCAGCTTGTATATATGCCTATTGCCCTAATGGGCTACTTATCTTTGTACATTCTCTAGTAATATATTCAATCTTGTGTGTTCTGCTGCAAGCTTCTTCTTCTTCCTTGTGTTGTTCGCGTGCTTTTATAGACGTCTAACTCCAACACCAATCAGTTCACTATGGTGTCAATATATGCCCTTAATGGAGAGATGGATAGAATCGAAACTTGGAATTCCCTAGACTCTCTCTAACACAATGTTTTGCTTTGTGGGGACTTCAACATGGTTGAATTTCCTGAGGACCATTGGAATAACAAGGGGAAAACTATTGACGGTCAGGAGAAAGAGACATGGGATAAAATCAAGCTCCATCTCGACCTGGTCGAGGTGAAAGACACGAAGGGGTTCTCCCGGTCTAAGCTCCAATTGGGGGACTCTCTGAGGAAAACAAGACTTGATAGATGTTACATCGACCAAAACACCACCGTTCAGCGGGGTATTCCTTCGATTTCCCAACACATGGACCTGACTATCTCGGACCACTACCCGATCACTCTTTCTTTCAAACCGATTCCCACGCTATGGAAAGCTCCTTGGTTTCATGCTTGTCTGACATCGTTTTCCCTCCCCTCTGTCCACCAAGAAATCTCCGCAGTTTGGGCGGATGCCTTTGCCTATTGTAATGAATCGGCTAAGTGCTGGAGAAGCGCAGTGGAAAGGACTAGACAAATTCTTATGAGGACTCATAAGACCATAAGAGATATCCATAATAAAAGGAGAGAAATGGTGTACCAGAGGCTCTCACGACTTGAAGAAGAGGTGAAAAAAGCTAACTTGCAATGCCAACAAGGGCTTTTGGAAATTAGGGGAAGACTAAGACTCGAGGAAGAGGTTCAAAGGAAAAATCTACAAATATTCTTCAAAGATTGGTGGGCGGGGAGGGCTGAAAAACCTTTGAAAGAGATGTGTAACATCCTTAAAAGGAAGAAAGCTAGGGAAGCCATTCCCTTCTTGGTCGACAACAATGGGATTGAATGTAGCACGGAAGTTGAGAATAGATCTATCATCATCAAGCACTTCACCCATCTTCTTGGGGTCCTCTTTCCCCACACAGGCGTGAGTGCATGGCATCCATCTCAAGGGTTGCTCAACCTAGAATCCCTCAGAACATGATTTCTGTGTTGGATGCTAACATTTCACAGAACGAAGTTATCGAGGTTATTGATGCTCTACCCAATGGAAAAACTCCCATTCCTGATGGACTCACCAATGAGTTTTTCAAGTCATTCAAGCACATGGTGGCCACCCTGTTGCGTCTGGTGTGGGAATAGGCTCTCTCCTTCAGTGCCCTCCTTGAGTGTCTTAATAATGGTGTCATCAAGTTAATTCACAAAAGGAGAGATAAGAACAAAATGGAGAACTGGCGGACTAGTGCCATGCTCCAAACTGGATACAAGATAATTGCCAAAGTCATCGCCAACAAAATCTCTTGTCATTTAAAGTCATGGCTTTGTGAGGACGAGAAAGGTTTTATCAAAGGAAGATCTATACTTGAAGCAATTGTCGATATTTGGGAAGGCCTTGCGTTTGTTGAGGAGTCTGCACAAGATCTAGTATTCATTAAGATCCACTTTGACAAAGCATATGACCGATTGGAATGGGGCTTTATTCTCCAATCACTGAAAGATCTTCGAAGCAGCCAAAAGTTCACGAAGATGGTTTCCACTCTCCTCGAAAATGCTTCGATGAGAATAAATATCAACGGTTAGCTCTCTGAACCCATACGTTTAAAAAGATCTATCAGGCAAGGCTGCCCACTAGCTCCACTACTCTTCGCTATCGCCTCGGATGGCCTCAGTGGCCTTTTTAAGCATCACTCAGATGCTAGCAATCTCAAGGGTCTTTCCCTACCTCTTGGTCATGACCAAATGATTGCGAGACTCTTTGTCGATGACATGAATGCCTTTGTTCTTAACGATATCAACTGCATTGAGGTGTTTTGGAGTTGCTGGGACACCTTTTGTGTGGCGTCAAGTTCAAAAATCGACCATGCTAAAACTGCTTTCAAAGCAATCCGTGGGCCTCCACCCCAACTATTTATTGATCACTAGTGTCAAGTTATCCTTAGTGGTCAAGTCTTTTGTCTCCTCGGTATCCCGATGGGATTCAACATCTCAATGGACCAACGGTGGAACTAGGTGCTATTCAAACTGGATAGCAAACTAAATCATTGGAAAGTTATGCAAGCTAACTTGGCAGGGCGTGCAATGGTTGTCAACACATTTATGCTTTATACGACTATTTACTTTATCTCGTGTTGGAGACCTCAGGAAAAAGAATTGGCCAAAGTGGAAAGAATATGTAGAAACTTCCTATGGACTGGGGACCCCAATAGAAGGGGGATTCCCAAAATCAAATGGGAAGCTTGTATTAGCTCGAAAGACTCGAGGGGCTTGGGTATTTTGAATATCGCTGGGTTGGTTGACAAGTTGGCGGAAAAGTGGTTTATCAAGGCTTCGAGCAATAGTGAATCCTCTTGGGCTAAATGGATCTTTAGAAACTTGAAAGACCTTACCTTAGTTGGTCTTCTCAGTTGGAAGGGCATTGGGATCCTCACACTTTTGTTCTCTCCCCACCCAGTGTCCCCTAAAGGCTCTAGCCTCGTGTGTTCCTTATGGAAGAGTTGGAACAAAGCCAAACAATTCATCAGAATCAGTGATGAGTGGAAGTGGGCAGCTGGGATAAGAAAAAATGAATCTATCTGGTTCTCGATCATCGGCATAAGGGGGTGGAGTCTTGAAACCTCCAAATTGCTAAGCGGCTATGGAATAAGGGGTTCAAATAGTGGAAACAACTCTGGAAACAAGAGACCGGCTAGTGGATCAGGTTTGAAGACTTAGATCCGAGACATAGAGTTTCCCTCGAGGAATGGACTCTCCTCCAAAGCAGGTGTTTAACATGGGACCACTCAACTACCCACCTTCTCGATGGACAGGATCTTTTGTGCCTGGAGGGCCTCAAATGGAGCAATGGTAAGAAACTATCCAGAATTCCCAACTTCAAAGAAAACTTAGATGTTCACCACACTCTTAACAAGGTGTGGTGCCTTTCTTGGAACAAACTTTGATGGGAACTTAAGTTCATGTCTATTTGGCACCCCCTTATTGAGATCAAGAAGTCTTTTCTCATGTGGAAAATCTTGCATAAGGGTATCTCGTACAATGCAAGGGCCAACAAAATATGTGATGTCCCTCCATGGTACAAGCGATGCCATCGATGCATCGAAGACCTTGTTCACCTTTTCTTCGACTGCCCCGAATCCCCTGTTATCTGGCATCACGTGACACGGGTTTTGAGACTCACAAACCAAATCAATTGGCAACAAGCGCTATTGGGTGAGGTGGTTGGCTGCTCATCAAGGTTGTGGAATGCCATCAGGGGTGAGACTCTTTGGAAGATTTGGAGGGAGCGATGTGCTGTCAACTTTGGCCAAACCCCAAAGGAATGGTCGATTGAGAAATCCTTGTTTCTTCTAGGTAAAAGAATCTCCCGTGATAAGAGGTCTCCACCATTTAGGCACCACTGTATTTATATCCTCATTGATAACAAGCTGAAACCCAAATGGGTCTCGCATGAGGGAAATAATAGATTTGTACGCCTCATTTGTAATGCCCTCTAGCTTACCGAACTTGTCCCCTTCATTGTGGGATTTGGGGGGTCCCATGGGCACTAGTCCCTTTCATGTGTAACTTTTTTTATTTATTTTAATTAAGGTCCGGGAGAATAGGCCAAGCCCAAACTTCCTTTTATAAAAAAAATAAAAAATTAATAAAAAATATATAAAATAAAAACAAAACAGGGATGTGTGAGGTAAAGCGAAACTTGGGGGGGAAATCAAATATTCATTGCAGAACATAAGCTGTAGTTTCCATTGCTATGATGATGATGATGATTTGGGGCTTAGGTAGGTTCACATGAGCTCAACGATGATTTCGGGGTTAGGTACGTTCACATGACCTCGAGTAGTAGATGGGCATAAGTAAACAGGACATCATTCTCCTCTCACTCATTGATTTATTTTGCATAACCGTGACCTTAATAGAGAACCAACAAGAAAAATCACTCACATACCAAGAAGTGTCTATGCCGCATACATATATGATTCTTGTGCCTGTTACTTCAATAATGGCTCAAGGTATTTACGTTCTAAATAAACAAAGTAGACTGCTTGGAGTCATTTCGAAAAATAGCACCGTCTTGTTCCCTTCTCACACTTAGAAATATATTCTTCAATAGGCGAGAAGTCTTTTCTAAGTGGGATTAAATGAACTATTATTAAATCCCCCAAGAGAATTTGATTTCGAATTGCTTTCCTGATCAAGATACTATGTTTTTGGTTTTATATATGGAATATATCGATGACCATGAAAATATGATAGAAAATATGATAGGATGACCATTGAATTGTTTTGGAATATCTTGATTTTATGTTTTGTTTGTTCCTAATTCATTTTTGGAAAGGCATATGTCAATGAATTTTGAAGCATTATGATATGAATAGGTTTTGGACACTTGAAATATGAATGTGTTACAAAATTTCGCTTTAAACCTTATCAAATACCTTAGTGAATGTCCTCCTTTCGAATGAATAATAGATCTTAGTATCAACCTATTCTTGGACTGTGGGATTGTGATTTCACTCTCGATATTGAAATTTTATGAGTTGAAAACTCATGAAATCATAGCATATGAGAAATTTTTTATCGATTGATGGACATATATGATTTCTTTGTCCATGCCTCTCTCTAAGAGTTCATTCTATGTCTCATGATGATCAGAATAACTTTGTGCGTCATAAGAAAACAATATGTTATCATGCCTTACCTCTCTAAGTTTGTACAATAATGTAAAATAGGTCAAAACTTCGTTGTTTTTTTTCTTTGATGAACCCCTATTTCACATATTGTTTGCATTTTGATAGAAAGACCAAATCTCCAAAAAATCCAAAAAACACACAAAAACCCAAAACAAATATTAAAAAAACTCTCTTAAAAACTAAAAATTCTTCAAAACATGAGAAAGAAAAAAGCAAAAGAAAGAAGAAAGGGGGAAAAGGTTGCACAAAAGAAGGAACAAAAAGATGAAACACGTGCATTGATCACACATGATCAATGTGAAATAAATAGAAAAAAATTGCAAGGGGTAGAGGAAACTGGTAGAATTTCTAAAGGGGTGGTTCCATAGTTATGACTAAGGAATATAGCAAAAATTTTGTAAATGTATTCATTGGTCATGACCATAGAAATATGAGTGCTTATATTGACCTTAATTGTGAGTTGAATTTAATTCATATTGATTTAGTGACTATGATTTTGAACAACATTCAACTAACTACTCATTCCTCTATCCTCATGAATGGTGAAATTTATGATTGCATGGGTCAATTTGTGTTGCCTATTGTGGTGAATGATATGAAATTTTTTCAAATATTTTTTGTCATGGAAGGTATAGAGGAAGACTTGGTCATAGGCACTCAAAGGTTTTTTGAACATAATCATCAAGGGTTTGAAGCATCTTGTCCATCTATTATGTCCATCCCTACTAGTGAGTCTTTTGGAAATCCTGATGATTATCCTCATTGTATGGATTGTGGACATAATCATCTATTCAAAGATTGTGCTTTTAATCCACAAAATAGTCTTTCCACTCATGCTTCTGTATTTAATCTTTCTTTGAGTAAGTCGCAGGAAACCTTGGTGAATGGAGGAATGGAGGACTCCTAGTGTTTGGGAGATGTGGAAGGGCCCTCTCTTCCTCTAAACTTGGATTCCCCTCATGAATCCATGAGCAAGGATGATCTACACTTGGATCATCAAGAAGGAGATGAACAAATGCTTAGTATCAATGCTATGGAAAATGATGTTGAATCTATGGTCAATCATGACAATCCATCATCTATTTGTACATCTAGAGATTTTATGTGTAATAATGATACATGTATCGCTAAATCTTTAGCCCAATCTCGAACCACACAACCCAATGATCCATTGCATGAACATGTTGTATGTATAGAAGATCAATCTTTGTTGAATTCCCCTTGTAAAGATGTCTTGTCCCTAAAGACTCACATAGAAGGCCCAAAAGACCCTTATGTCAAGAAGAAGAAATCACATTTCCCTTGTAATGTCAAGCAAATTTGGGTGGCCAAGCAATTACTTAGAGCCCAACCAAATCGCACCATAAAATGGGTACCAAAGAAATCCCTTGTACAAAATCAATCCTCTCACACTAGACTTCATAATCTATGGTCTAGACCCACCATGCCTTATCTCCAAGAAAGACCACTTCTAACCAAAGGATCCAAAGCAATCAAGGCAAAACTAAAAAACGATCCAAGGAGAAACTTCAAGGTGACGATCAGCGAAGCAAGGACATATTGGTGGCCTAAAACCTCTTCATGCAGCATCCATGGGTGTCAAACCCAACCTTGCCCAATGCACAGCATATGTTCCAGATGCACACCAAGTATGCATGTGAATAGGTTCTCATCCAAAGGCCAAGCATTAGGCATACTAAGTTTAACCCAGGCACAAAGAGGGAACATGTACATACAATTCAAAAATTTGCTTTTCTTTTTTCTTTTTTCAGGTTGGTGGACAAAGGTATCATCCATTTCAAATGCTTGATGGAAAAAAAAAGGTTCTTGGAGTTGGACATTTGGAGAAAGCCTCATCATCGCTTCACCCTTGAGCACTTTGCTCAAGATCCATCCATTTTTGCACCATTTTTTGTTGTATGCATTTTTTAGAGTATGCATAAGATAGGGTCATATTATAAGACCGTGCATGGACACTTTTTTGTCTTCCACCCATGCACTCTTAGTCGCCATTCATGCACATGGACTAAGAAGAGATGAATCTATTTCATCTATTTGTATCCATCATCTACATTTCTGTCATTTCATACTCATAGATCATCCATCCATTCTTTTTTTTAAAGCATTCTAGCATATTCTTCTCATCTATATGAGGCAAAAGACCTGTTGATATATTTAGGCCGAAATCGCGATCTGAGCTCGTTTTGGCCTCCGAACGCACTATCGTAGCGCTTGTGCAAGCTATTTTGTCCTTTTGTGCCAAAGGTATATACGAGTTTTTGTTCGCTAGTTTAAGCGTCTCGAAGTCTGCTACAGGTCTAGCAGAACTCGTCTGGGCAGTTCCGTTCAACTTTTTGAGATACATTCAATTTTCTGCATCAAGGTATTTTAGTCATTGGCCATGGCTGAAAGCAGTGATGTATTCCGTATGTTGGCTGTTGAGGATAAGTTGGATGGTACCAACTACCCATTATGGGCTTATATGATGCGACATGTACTGGTTGCAAAAGGACTGTGGAACATTGTGCAGGGTGTTGAAACACGTCCTGTTACACCTGCGACTACAGGTACTACAAATACAGGTGCTAGAGGTGCTGGAGCTGATGAAGATGGTATCGAAGATGATATTCCACATATTCCTGTTCGTGCTGCTATTTCTGTTGCACCTACTGCAGAGCAGATTCGTTGGGATGGCAGAGATGCCCAAGCACATGCATTGATAGCTTTGTCTGTCAAACCTGCCACTATTCCTCACATTCGCTCTTGCAGAACAGCAAAGGATGCTTGGGATACACTTACCACTTTGTACCAGGCTAGGAATGAGGCTCGTGTTGCTTACCTCCGAAAACAGTTGGAGAGTGAGCACATGAATGAAGGTGATTCTATGGACAATTTTCTTACAAAGATCAAAGACCTGAAGGAACAATTGATTTCTGCTGATGAGGTTATACCAGATAGCTCACTTGTGCAGACCGTTCTGAATGGTCTTCCTGATTCATATCAGAGTTTTGCCTCTACTCTTCGGTTGATGATGAAAGGCAATCCAAATGCCTTGTCATTTGAGGAATTAGTCTCTGTTCTGTTGCAAGAAGATCAGTCCAGGCAGAACAGGTCCATTATGCGTGTTGCAGATCAAGCTTTCCTGGCTAGTCAGAAGGGCAAAGGAAAATGGAGCTCTTCTACTAGTAAGCAGAAATCTGCAAATGCTGCACAATCGAAGAACCAGGATAAAGATGAGAAGAAAACAGAAAACCAGGAATTGTTCTGCAAGTACTGTAAAGGAAATGATCATATTATAAAGAATTGTCCAAAACTGGCTGCTAAAGAGGCAAAGAAGAAAGAGGCTGGAATGGTTGTTGCAGACGCCTCTACACCAAAAATAGAGTCTGCAAATCTTGTGCAGGAAGAAGAATGGGCGTTTACTACTGTCTACAGTTTTGACCCATCTTCTCATGATCAGTGCATGTATGTAGTAGACTCAGATGTTTGGTACTGTGACAGTGTGGCGACCAAACATATTACCTCGCAGCGCAGTTTCTTCTCTTCACTCGAGCCTGCCCCTACAGGGAATACTGTCACATGCACCAATAACTCCTCTTATCCTGTTATGGAAGTTGGTAAGATCATTCTGACTACTGCTGATGGTAGTTCTTTCACTTTGTCAGATGCTTTATTTGTGTCAGGGATCAAAAAGAACCTGTTATCAGTTTCTACATTAGCCAAGATTGGCTTGGTTGTGAAATTCGTTGATGACAGGTGTACAGTCCATGATGTCTAAAACGGTGATGTGATTATTGCTTCTAGCATCTTATGTCGTGGGTTGTATAAGCTCATAGACTATGAAAGATCTGTGAATGATTCGGCATGTGTAGTTCATGATTCTCAGGCTATGTCATGCTGCTCACTAGTCCTATTGAGACACATATTGCTGATTTTAAGGCTGATTTGCATGCCTCATTTGAGATGTCTGATTTGGGACATTTGCATCACTATTTGGGGCATTTGCATGCCTCTATGTTGATGACATGCTGCTCATTGGTCCTATTGAGACACATATTGCTGATTTTAAGGCTGATTTGCATGCCTCATTTGAGATGTCTGATTTGGGGCATTTGCATCACTATATGGGCATTCAGTTTATTCACGTTGATGGTGGAATGGCTGTGTCAAACGAAATATATTGACACATTATTACAGCGTTTTGGCCTTGAAGACTATAAGCCTATTGCCACTCCTATGGAGATAGGTTTACGATTGAGTCTTCATGATGCTGGAGATGCATTTGATGATGTTCTCTATCAGCAGGCTATTGGATGCTTGATTTACTTATGCATTACTCAGCCAGATATTCAGTTTGTTGTCTCACAGATGATCAGGTTTATGCATTGCCCAGGAGTCACGCATTGGAAAGTGGTTAAGTGCATCTTTCGCTACTTGAGTGGTACTCAGCTACTTGGGTTGTTTTATCCCAAGGGGGGATCACTACCGCCAGATTTGCATGCTTTTTTTGACTCAGATTGGGCTGGTTGCTATGACACTCGTGTGTCCACTAGTGGTTTTTGCTTCATGCTTGGTAGCTCATGCATATCTTGGTTGAGCAAGAAGTAGCCTACTGTGGCCACTTCCAGTTTTGAGGCTGAGTATAGGGCAGCTTTCACAGCGACTTTTGAGTGTGTGTGGCTCAGACGCCTTATGGATGATTTGGATGTTGGCCAGTCTTCTGCCACCACCATCTTCACTGACAGTCAGAGCGCATTGGCAGTTGCGAGGAACCCTGTGTTCCATGCTCGCACTAAGCACATTGAGGTGCATTATCACTATGTCAGGGAGAGGTTCTCTGTTGGGGAGATCAACTTGGCATATGTGCCCACGCAGGAGAACATTGCAGGCCTTTTCACGAAGGCTCTGCCTAGGGAGAAGTTTGAAGCTTTCCGCAAAGCTTTGGGCTTACTTCCTTTTGTGGAGTGATTTCCACATAGCATGGCACTTCCTTATACATGAGTGTCAGCTCCTTGTTCACCGCATCACTCCCAGGGGGGATTTGTTGATATATTTAGGTAGTGATGTATGTGAACACTCTAGGACTGTCGGGGTACTTTCTTCCCTCTTTAGGAGGTTTTTTCCCCCGGCTTGTATATACGCCTATTGCCCTAATGGGCTACTTATCTTTGTACATTCTCTAGTAATACACTCAGTATTGTGTGTTTGTGCTCCAAGCTTCTTCTTCTTCCTTGTGCTGTTCGCGTGCTTCCGCAGATGTCTATTTCCAACAAGACCCAAGTTAAAGCACTCTACTCCAAAAAAACATGCAAAAAGCAAGATGAGGAAAAGGAACAAAGCAAAGCACTCCAAGGATACAAGGAGCATGCAATCAAAAGGAACTTCTACACGCTCTTCCACAAAAAGCTCCATACCTGCAAAAGCTTTGTCGAGGACAACAAAGTCAAGGAGGGGGGGAGTGTTGATGAAAAAATATATATTTCTTGGATACACTCTTATTCATAATCATTTGTACCTTTTTCTACCTCTCATTCAGTTGGATTAGCACTCTTGTATAGGTGTGTGTGAGTGCCACACTAGAGAATAAGTGGGATTCATTCTCCTTTCAGTTTACAAATCCCACATAGCATGCTTTTTCTCCATTTTGTATATAAAGAGGCCTCCACCTCTTCTTTTGGAGAGCTTTTCTAGAAGTAATGAGATAATGCTAGTTAGTAGTTAGACTCTATCTCTCTTATCGTCATGATCCTCAAGCAAAAGGCCAAGCTGAAAATACCAACAAAATTCTTGGTATAATACTTACCAAAAGAAACTTATGAGTGGCAAGGTAATGAGCTACCAAGCCATGTTGAGAAAATTACAAGGAATAAGACTTAGAGTTGTAGTGGGTATTTATGCTGCAAAATGTAGGCAAAAGCCTATTATGATGCACATATTAAGGATAAGAATTACAAGAAGCTGACTTTATTTTAGAGCACCCACTAAAACAACATGCCAAAAAGCTTTAGAAGAGGATTCATTGACCATTTATTATTTACAAAATCTCCACATGATGTGTGATCCCAATTAGCAACTTTATAAGGTGAAATCTTGCCTTACATTAGTGGATGTTGTGTCAAGAGGTATCTAGACCCCTTAATAGATGATACATTGGCTATACTTCAAATGGCTAAAAATAGAAAGAATTGAAGAGGAAAAGATAAGAGAAGAAGCTCAAGAAGAAGCTAGATAGAGGATCCTTTGTTGTAGATGACTAATGAAAGGGATTTTTGAACCATCCCATCGTTCCCTATTGTACAAGTTTTTTCATCATGAGGGTCATAATGATAGGAAAATGGTTAATAAGCCATGATCACCATGTTCAAACCAGAGTCTTCAACAAAACATGAGGTCTAGTATCCTCAAATACCACTCTTCTCACTTCAACCTCCTTAATGGATTGTTTATGCATTTTAGACTCACTGAAAATGGCATCACTACTTCTGATTATTGATCGTGTTTTAAGATCCCATATGCAATATCCAAATTGTCATTCTTGACCATATCCAAGAAAAATCCATTTCTTTGACTTACGGTCCAACTTTTGTCTAAGATTCTTGGGTATATGAATGTATGTTTCACACCCAAAAACTCAAAGATGATCATAATATGGTGGCTTCCCTGTCCATAACTCCTATGCCACTTTTAGAACTTTGGCAACACTAGGTGAAAGGTTAATCACATGAACTATATTCAATACTACTTCTTCCCAAAAGCCATGTGAAAGGTTTGCATGATGCAACATAGAAACTACTCTATCCTGAATAGTTCTATTCATCCTTTTAGCTAGATCATTCTATACTAGGATATAAGGAGCTATAAACTCTCTACAAATTCCCCTAGACTGATAGAAAAGGTTGAATTCATGTGAGCTATACTCACCCCCATTATCCGAATGTAAAGCCTTAAGCTTAGTTCCTTTTTCAATCTCAACTGAAGCAAGCCTTTTTTTGAAAGTAGGGAATACCTCATCCTTTGCTTTGATAGGATATACCCAAACTTTTCTAGTAGCATCATCTATGAAAGTAACAAAATAAAGAGAACCTCCTAATGAACTTGTGGGCATAGGACCACACACATTTTTATAAACGAGATCTAAAGGCTGAATTGAAGAGTCAATGTGTGTTTTGTGCACATTCCTAGTTTTCTTTCCATATTAACAATGCTCACAAAATGAAAAATTAGAGAAAGATAACACAAGTAGACAGAACGAGAAAGATTTTCCATTCCACTACATGATATATGGCCCAAACGGCCATCCCAAATACAAGCCGTGGATTGTTCAATAACAGTTAACAAGTGTTCCTTCTATGATACAAATAAAGGATAAAGTGAGCAAACTTTTCTTCCTTTTGCGATAATCATATTTCCTGTGATATGCAAAAGGATTGAGCATAGAAGACCACCTTGTAACCAAGGTCATCAAGTCGAACAACTAACATCAAACTACATGATAACTGAGGTTAATAGTATACATTGTGCATAGTAAATTTTGAACCATCAATGAATTGTGCAACCACATTTGTAATCCCCACAATGTCACACGGCTAAGAGTCACCAAGTCTCACGGTGTAGGCGCGAATGTGACGGTCGGTGGATCAGTTCAACCGTCGATAATACGACGCACGCAGGGTGCTTGGAGCATGCTCAGGTACAAGGAGACTCAAGAAAGCAATTTAAAAGCAATCTCAAGCGACATAAAGAGTTACACTTGAGAGCAAGATTTATATCTTTTGATTTTTCAAAACATTAAAAAGAAAAAAATCTAGGTGATGTGTATGCCCTCAACTTCCAAAGTTCAGAACTTTATTTAGTTTAAATGTCAACAAGCGCAAAGCCTAAACGCTTGATATATTTAGATTTGGATAGAAGCAATCAGGAGAAACCCTTGTTTTTTAGATAGATTTTAACTAGAATGCAAAAATGTCTTGATGACGTATAGAGAAAATAAAGTCATTTGATTGCAACGAGTTCAATATGATACTAAAATCCAAACATATATGTTCCGCACGCTTTTCGATAATTCTTTATTTTGTTCGTCTTTTTAATTCAAACACACTGATCAGCAATTGTTTGTCCTTATGTAACTCGAATAAGTATAGGCATCATAAAAACATTAGTTTCTGCATGAGAAACCTGTAGGAACATGTGATTTGAGTTTTCCAAGGCATTCACTGCATATGCAACAACTTTTCACTATGTCCTCTTCAGAATTTTGGACAAAGGCAACATTAAACATAGCATACTTGATACAGATAAATGTCGTCAGTACAAATAATCGTGAAGATTATGATTGCACGTATCTCTTCCCAGAGTTTTTGGTTTGGCTCTGTATGGATTATTTGGTTTGGCTCTGTATGGATTATAGTATGGCTTCATGAAAAAAAACATTGGAATAACAACGTCTTCCTTTTCTCAAGTTTTCATGGTGAAATTCTTTATATATGCTACTCTTCGTACAAGACTAATATTATACTTAAAGTGCAATCAAGGTGGACGGACAATCAAACTTCATCTAAGCTCAGAAGATGACAACAAGTTTTACTCATAGTTTCTTACAACTTAAGTTTTAACTATCGCTATAACTTTATATGAGACAGTTAACAGTTTAAAGCATATGCGTCTGCTCACACTATGACTAACAATGGATATGAGGAAAAATTCACTGGATAAGTTTAATAGATAACCATTCATATAACGCAGATTAGCACATAACTAAGTAAACAGATGTTACAATTATTTAATTCATCAGCCATTGACTATTTATGTAATCGTTTTCTGAAATCATTCATATAAAGAGTGCAAAAAAAGTAAGTTCAATTACCCGATAAATTTGATGTAGTTTTAACGGCTGCTTTGTCCAGCTTTTGATCAACCGAGCAATCGTTTATCAAAACTTGATGGTTATGAATTAAAACCATCAATCTAAAACTTGTGCGCAGGTCAGTGCCATCAGCATTGTAAATATTTTCCTCTTAAATTATGATGTCCCGATTTCACAATCATTCATCAGTCAGCAGATCATGCAGAAACATTAATATCATAAATCGGAATTTAAGAGCGATGATAACTAGATTTATCAGAGTAAGAGATTAAGTTGCACTATGTTATCTTTTTTCGGATTCAAAATAGATGAACTGTATTCTGCGCGATCATGGAATTAAATTAATTTTTCATCAGAAACTTTCAGATTAAACATTCACCATCATCTTTCGAATATATATAGAAAAGTAGATCCCAGAGATACAAGCAAACATTGTCAGGTTTATCAGAAATAAAAAGAACTAATAACTGGCATACCTGCGTCAAGGACTTTCTTACTGAACATCAGAAGATATGGCATCTTTATTATTAGTAGAGTACTGTCGAAGTTGAAAGATGTCAAAGTTCCAATTATATGGCAAAGATGAATTATCATAAATGAAGTTCAAAGCGCAGTCCTTTCGTTATGTCTGAATCCCCTCATGATCATGCGTTCTTCATTAGCACATCAAAAAACGCCCTTCGCTCGTAGATGCCTCCCTTAGTTATACTTGGTATTTGTCAATTTAATTCTCTTTGACTCAATGAGTTACAACTCCTTCAAGACTCGGATTTTCTGATTCATTTGGTCACGATCAATAGCACCTCTATCAAACTCCTTTCTCAGATACCTGCGCGTTGATGCTGTTGATGATCGTTGATTCAGACCCCCCTATCTCTATATCTCAGTCCTCCCCTTCTCTCGGCCCTCTCAGAACATGCGCCTTTCTTCCCCCATCCTCGCCAGAGATCTCCTTGCCGGAGCGAATCGTCCTTTTTTCCCTTAATGCTTCTACTGTCGAGTGACCTCCATCATGCAGATCTCATTCTTCTTCTCTTGCATGTCCGCCACCACGTACTTTAGAACATCTACCTCTCTGCATGCGTACTCTCCTCGAGAGATCTCAAACTCTACTTTTAATTTAAAGCAAAAACTCTTTATTTATTAAAAGTTTCTTCATAAAAAAAACGTACGCCCATCAATATATGCTCATATACATTTCTATACATTTTAACCCATCAATATATGCTCATATACATTTCTATACATCTTAATGAGAAAAAAGAAAGGCCACCAGCATAAAACATGTTCCAATAAATAGAACATAGGACGTTTTTTACTTCATCAATTTTGAGCATGCCTCCCATGTTATCTCCACTACCCAGAGATTTTGCTTTGTAGAATAAAACTCATGAAGCCCTGTAGAACTTTGATTGCATCAAAAGTGTTTAGCTGGTTCCATATAGTTGTCAAGATCTTTACCACGAACATGCATATCTCCGATGAACATTGTGCGTGCAAATTATTTGTAGTGTTTTGACTTCCAAGTAAGGAGAGTATTTCTCTCCGACATTCACCCCCACCAAACCTGTGCTTCCTCCGGATGCACCAAACCTGCAGATCAGAGAAGGCAATATCAAATTCTTTTGAAAATTATTCATGACTCAAATTCAGATAGCCTATAAAAAATGCTTCTAGTATTAGTATATCTTCTGATAGTAAAGAAAACTTATAAAATTATGTAAGCTTCAATTTCAACCTTTTCATTTAATGCATGAGTTGAAAAACAGGTTTTAGAAAGAAACTATAGAAATCATTCAAATAGTGTTCGTAGTAACTCTTCTATTAACTCTGTTCATAAGTAAAGCATATGTTATATAAGCCTTCTATCCTCATCTCCTAGCCACTTTCCATTAAGATACAAAAAACCAATTCCCCTCTAGCATACATCCGCCTTATATAGCCCGCTTTTCAATTCAGAAGTGATTTCAAGACCACAACTGATTCATTGAAATGATTTGATTTTTCTTTCATCTCTTTTTTCATCATAAATTTTCTTTTTGTTTTGTCATTCTTTCTCTTTTCATATGCAGCAACCATTAATGTACTGCTTTCAATTTTTCTTCGCAACTTTTTTGATGAAGGGGAAAGGCTTAACCCCTAATCAGAGCAAAGGATCTAGAGGTAAGCTAAAGCAGGAACTAAGATCTCTTTAGTAAAATGGGTCACATTTAAGGAAGCTTACCTATATAAAACAAGCCTACTTCTACTAGGAATTGCAAGTTAAGGGTTCCGTCAACTAGTCATATGACAGCCATAGGTCTCTAATTCCTATCTTCTCTTCAAGCATGTTCCTACTTCAGTGTAAATTCTACTTTTCATAATTTTAAGAAGTTTCTTAACCTATCTGAAGAATGTACATCTTTTATCATGAAATGCAAAGAAAAACAAAACATAAAACATTAATCAGGTTTAGAACTATTTCACCTGATCGACATAGAATTCTTCTTCAACTGCTCTTCAAATTCTTCATAGTATTGTCAAACCATCAATTTCATAACGCATCGTCAATTCCATTTCCATTGCCTTCCTTTGATCTTCTCCTGCATTCAAACACTAAACACGTGATAAGAAATATCGAATCAAAAGAGAGAGATGATATACTCACGTTCAGAATTACCTTTTGATGAGGGAGATGGTAAACTCCCGTTCATATGTTTTTTTAATTTTGAGGGAGAAAACTACAAAACTCCTATTCATATTTACCTTTTGATGAGGGAGAGATAAAACTCCCGTGCTCGTAATTATCTTTTGGTGAGGGAGAGATAAAACTCCCGTGCTCGTAATTATCTTTTGGTGAGGGAGAGATAAAACTCCCGTGCTCGTAATTATCTTTTGGTGAGGGAGAGATAAAACTCCTGTGCTTGTGCTTGTAATTATCTTTTGTTTAGGGAGAGATAAAACTCCCGAGCTTGTGCTCGTAATTATCTTTTGTTTAGGGAGAGATAAAACTCCCGTGCTCGTAATTATCTTTTGGTGAGGGAGAGATAAAACTCCCATGCTCGTAATTATCTTTTGGTGAGGAAGAGATAAAACTCCTGTACTCGTGCTTGTAATTATCTTTTATTTAGGGAGAGATAAAACTCCCGTGCTCGTGCTCGTAATTATCTTTTGTTTAGGGAGAGATAAAACTCTTATGCTCGTAATTATCTTTTGTTTAGGGAGAGATAAAACTGCTGTGCTCGTGCTCATAATTATCTTTTGTTTAGGGAGAGATAAAAATCCCGTGCTCGTGCTCGTAATTATCTTTTGTTTAGGGAGAGATAAAACTCCCATGGTCGTATCTTTTGATGAGGGAGAGATACAACTCCCGTGCATATAATTTATGTTTTTGTTTTTGAGATTACCTGAGATTGCCATGCCGTGGTGATTCACGTCGGGTTCACCAAATGTAAGCACGAATGTGATGGTCGGTGGATCAGTTCAACCGTTGATAATACAGTGCACGCAGGGTGCTTGGAGCATGCTCAGGTATAAGGAGACTCAAGAAAGCAATTTAAAAGCAATCTCAAGCGACGTCAAGATATATCTTTAGCTAATAAAGAGTTACACTTGAGAGCAAGATTTATATCTTTTGATTTTTCAAAACATTAAAATTAAAAAAATCTGAGTGATGTGTATGCCTCAACTTCCAAAGTTCAGAACTTTATTTACTTTAAATGTCAAACAAGCGCAAAGCCTAAACGCTTGATATATTTAGATTTGGATAGAAGGAATCAGGAGAAACCCTTGCTTTTTAGATAAATTTTAACTAGAATGCAAAAATGTCTTGATGACGTATAGAGAAAATAAAGTCATTTGATTGCAACGAGTTCAATATGATACTAAAATCCAAACATATATGTTCTGCACGCTTTTCGATAATTCTTTATTTTGTTCGTCTTTTTAATTCAAACACACTGATCATCAATTGCTTGTCCTTATGTAACTCGAATAAGTATAGACGTCATAAAAACATTAGTTTCTACATGAGAAACCTGTAGGAACATGTGATTTGAGTTTTCCAAGGCATTCACTGCATATGCAACAACTTTTCACTATGTCCTCTTCAGAATTCTGGACAAAGGCAACATTAAACATCGCATACTTGATATAGATAAATGTCATCAGTACAAATAATCGGGAAGATTATGATTGCACGTATCTCTTCCCAGAGTTTTTGGTTTGGCTCTGTATGGATTATAGTATGGCTTCATGAAAAAAAACATTGGAATAACAACGTCTTGATTTTCTCAAGTTTTCATGGTGAAATTCTTTATATATGCTACTCTTCGTACAAGACTAATATTATACTTAAAATGCAATCAAGGTGGACGGAAGATCAAACTTCATCTAAGCTCAGAAGATGACAGCAAGTTATACTCATAGTTTCTTACAACTTAAGTTTTAACTATCGCTATAACTTTATATGAGACAGTTAACAGTTTAAAGCATATGCGTCTGCTCACACTATGACTAACAATGGATATGAGGGAAAATTCACAGGATAAGTTTAACAGATAACCATTCATATAACACAGATCAACACATAACTAAGTAAACAGATGTTACAATTATTTAATTCATCAACCATTGACTATTTATGTAATCGTTTTCTGAAATCATTCATATAAAGAGTGCAAAAAAAGTAAATTCAATTACCTGATAAATTTGATGTAGTTTTAACGGCTGCTTTGTCCAGCTTTTGATCAACTGAGCAATCGTTTATCAAAACTTGATGGTTATGAATTAAAACCATCAATCTAAAACTTGTGCGCAGGTCAGTGCCATCAGCACTGTAAACATTTTGCTCTTAAATTATGATGTCCCAATTTCACAATCATTCATCAGTCAGCAGATTGTGTAGAATATCATAAATCGGAATTTAACAGCGATGATAACTAGATTTATCAGAGTAAGAGATTAAGTTGCACTATGTTATCTTTTTTCGGATTCAAAATAGATGAACTGTATTCTGTGCGATCATGGAATTAAATTAATTTTTCATTAGAAACTTTCAGATTAAACATTCACCATCATCTTTCGAATATATATAGAAAAGTAGATCCCAGAGATACAAGAGAACATTGTCACGTTTATTAGAAATAAAAAGAACTAATAATTGGCATACCTGCGTCAAGGACTTTCTTACTGAACATCAGAAGATATGCCGTCTTTATTATTAGTAGAGTACTGTCGAAGTTGAGAGATGTCAAACTTCCAATTATATGGCAAAGATGAATTATCATGAATGAAGTTCAAAGCGCAGTCCTTTTGTTATGTCTGAATCCCCTCATGATCATGCGTTCTTCATTAGCACATCAGAAAACGCCCTTCGCTCGTAGATGCCTCCCTTAGTTATAGTTGGTATTTGTCAATTTAATTCTCTCTGATTCAATGAGTTACAACTCCTTCCAGACTCGGATTTTCTGATTCATTTGGTCACGATCAATAGCACCTCTATCAAACTCCTTTCTCAGATACGTGCACGTTGATGCTGTTGATGATCGCTGATTCAGACCCCCCTATCTCTATATCTTAGTCCTCCCCTTCTCTTGGCCCTCTCAGAACATGCACCTTTCTTCCCCCATCCTCTTCAGAGATCTCCTTGCCGGAGCGAATCGTTCTTTTTTCCCTTAATGCTTCTATTGTCGAGTGACCTCCATCATGCAGATCTCATCCTTCTTCTCTTGCATGTCCGCCACCACATACTTTAGAACATCTACCTCTCTGCATGCATACTCTCCTCCAGAGATCTCAAACTCTACTTTTAATTTAAAGCAAAAACTCTTTATTTATTAAAAGTTTCTTCATAAAAAAAACGTACGCCCATCAATATATGCTCATATACATTTGTATACATATTAACCCATCAATATATGCTCATATACATTTCTATACATCTTAATGAGAAAAAAGAAAGGCCACCAACATAAAACATGTTCCAATAAATAGAACACTGCACGTTTTTTACTTCATCAATTTTGAGCATGCCTCCCATGTTATCTCCACTACCCAGAGATTTTGCTTTGTAGAATAAAACTGATGAAGCCCTGTAGAACTTTGATTGCATCGAAAGTGTTTAGCTGGTTCCATATAGTTGTCAAGATCTTTACCACGAACATGTATATCTCCGATGAACATTGTGCGTGCGAATTATTTTTAGTGTTTTGACTTCCAAGTAAGTAGAGTATTTCTCTCCTACAACGGTACCAAGAGACTTTGCTGCATAATTAGAGAACCATTCACTTTGTGGTGTCACATGGAAAGAAGCACCATAATCTAGTAGCCATGTGTGGGAAAGAGAATCAGCCATAAGAGCCTTAGTTTTCATAGTACTATCAAGTGTCAACACATTAGCATCATCAAGAATGAGAGAAGAAGAGAGGGTGTATTGGATAGAATAAGCAAGGGTTCAGGGTAATGGAAATGGAAGGAATTGGAGAAATGAACTTGATTGAGATAGAAAATATTACAAAGACATGGGGACTTACTAATTAGGAGCTTGTATAGCTCTCTCAATACAATGACATAGGATAGACTCCTCCTCCTAGGTTTGGAGTGCTCACTACACCCACATCGCGTACCTGCATACAACTCTTCTTGTTTTGAGGGCACCCAAGGGGGTCCTTTTATAGGTCTTTTGGGAAGCTATTTGGAGATTATATTATTTGGGAGAATCTTCTAGATGTGACACTTGTGTGGTGGAAAATACAATATTGATAAAATCCTAGAAGATTTTTGGCCATTCTAAGGTGTTCATGATCTTATCTCATATGGTCATATCTTTGTTTTTTTATGAAAAACCATAAAAATACTATAAATAGCACCCTTATTTTGTGGAAATGAGCCTCATATCTGAGTTTGGGCGTTTGGAATATTTTATGCTTGATTCTGGGCCCAAAAAGTCAATCACATGTGTCCCATTTGTCAAGAATCTTTGTGTAGGACTCAAAGGTCCATGGTGGGGCTTGAGTCTTTGAAACGTTTTTTGGACTCTTTCAAAAGGGAGAGTGGGTCAAGCTTAAATATTTGAATTTTATAAAATTACTTGTCCCACTCCATATTTAGCTTGGGATTTGATTCTACCATTCACTGCAGGTAAGGGTAGCTACTTTACTAGGGTGGGGCCCACCTTATTAGTGGATTTTTATTTCCTTCAAATACACATATTTATGGTTTCCTTGAAGGTTTGAAAAATAAAAATACTATAGGGGTACATATCTATACATAAGGTATTATTAAGGAGGGGTTTCAAAAAATATTTCCTCATACTTAGCCCTCCCCTCAGCTAGAGGCATTCATGTCTCTAGCCTTCAAAGAGTTTGTTGAAGCTCCAAGGTGGGTCATCTTCTTGTACTACTGATATGTATTTCTCCCTTGATTGTTCCTGTTGTCATTGCTTTCTTCTATCCTCTGCCAGTATTTCTTTAACCTCCATCCATTGACCTTCGTCTTGTGCAGCTTCCCTGACATATCCATGAGTTGATAGCTTCCATTCTTGAACTTTGTCTTGATCAGAAACGGTCCTTCCCATCATGGTTGGAACTTTGTATCATGCCTTTTATCAAAGCGATTATCATACATTAAAACAAGAGTTCCTTCTGTTAACCCTTTATCCTTTAGTTGTTTGTAAATTCCTCTCTTCTTTTCTCTGCTTGATTGATGTAATGTTCCACTGCAAGCTCCCTTTTCATACTCAATTGTTGTAGATCTATAAGCCTCTTTTGAATGAACTCTTCTTCACTTTTTGCACTTTCTTTTAGCAGTACGCAGAGACTTGGGATTTCCACTTCTATTGGTAATAAGGCTTCTTGTCCGTACACTAAATGAAAAGGCGTGAATCCTAAGGATGCCTTGTAGGATGTGCCATATGCCCATAATGCTGCAGTGAGGTGCTGGTCCCATTCCTTAGGATGCTTCTTTACCTGCTTACTGATGATTTTACAAAGAATTCCATTGGTCTTTTCAACAAGACCATTACATTGAGGATAATACGGTGTGGAGTATATGTTCCTTATGTTTAATCTAATCAATAGATCGTTCAAAACAGCTGATCTAAAACTTGGACCATGATCAAACACTATCTCTAAAGGTATCCCAAATCTACAACATATGAAATCATAAATGAACTTCCCTATATCTTGTGCGGTTGTCCTTTTTGTGCTAGTTGCTTCTGCCCATCTAGTCATGTAGTCCACTCCCACAATGATGTACTTCTTCCCTGAGCTTGTCCTTGGTAGGGGTCCAATTGCATCATTCCCCATTTCTTGAATGGCCCATAAGATATGACTGGTGTCCTTGGTTCATACATAAGCCTCTTATTCCCTCTAATCTGACATTTATTACATGTTTTACACCAATATTGAACATCTTTATGAAGTGTAGGCCATGTATACCCTGCTTGAAGTACTTTCCTTATCATTATTTCATGTGAGAAGTGTCCTCCACATGCATGATCATGACATGATTCCAGAGTGCTCTTTATTTCATCTGATATGGGGACCCTTCTAAGGATAAGATCCTTAAACATAGTTCATAAACCTTTGAAATGTTTTAGGTGCATTGGTTAGGCCAAAAGGCATTACTCGATAAGCAAAGCATCCCCATGTCGTAATGAATGTGGTCTTCCTTTGGTCCTCCTCAGCTATCCGGATTTGAAAGTATCCTGAGTATCCATCACATACAATATACCTTTCATGACATGCCACTTCATTTAGAATCTCATCTTGGAAGGGTAGTCAAAAATGATCTCTCTTTGTTGCTCCATTTAAGGGTTTATAGTCTACACACACCCTCCATTTACCATTCTTCTTTGGGGTAACTACTACTGGAGAGACCCATTCTGAATTTGATACAGGGTAAATGAAACGAGCCTTTATGAGTCTATTTACCTCATTTAATAGAGCCTCTTGTTGAAGTGTTCCAATCCTTCTGAGCTTTTGCACCACTGGCTTTGCTTCTCGCTTGATTTCAATATGATGGTGAATAACACTTACACCTTGTATCTCATTATAATCTTTAATGAACAATTTGGGATACCTTTTGAGCATGATGTACGTGGTCCTTTCCTCTGAGGTGAGATCTTCCGCTAGCATATTTTGGACATCCACTTCAGGCATGGAGTCCTCACTTTGTAGTTGTTGTAGATCATCCTCTTTGCCTCCATCTTCCTTTCCTTGAAAGATCACACCCATGACTTCGAGTGTTGATGAATCACTTTGAGTTGTCGATTCCTCACTGCTATAATCGCTATCATAATAAGAACTTTCTTCATCTACTGTTGTTTCATACCTGTGATCTTCCTTCTTTTGGTCCTTCAAATCATACGTAACTGACTTTGTTCTATCATTTGGTTTGAGAACTAGAAGGCCAGAACCCCATTTCTGATCTGCTTTTACTGCAATTAACCATGGACATCCTAATATGATAGGGTAGCCCTCCCCCTTGGTTGCAATGACAGACATATCCAAAGCAACCTCTATATCACATATTGTGATTCTTAAATTTTCGATTACACCAACACATTTAACAACACTATTATTTTCCATTTTAGCTTGATATGCAGATGGTCCTGTCATGTCCAAGCCTAACCTATGCATTGTTTTTTCTGACATGACACACATCTGTGCTCCACCATCCACATACACATTGGAAATCCTTTTCCCTTTTACATATGCATCCACTGTGGGTACCACATCATCACATGCGTTGGCTCTTATAAGGTTAATTTCCTTGTTTTTAGCCCTCCTAGTGCTTACTAACTTGGACCATTCCCTCCTAGTTTTTGAAGATAGTTGGAGTAATTATGGCCAAGTGATATTTGGTTTCTGTGTGGATATATCCTCAATCAAGTCATAAGATTCGATACCCTTACCTAGAGGAAAGTCTTCCATCATGATCTTCCTCCTTGGCCTTCTTTTTCTTTTACTAGCTTCACCTTCTACAACTCTACCTTTCTTTGTTTGTGTAGCCATGCTTGAATCTTCGCCTTGAGATCGGTCTCTGTCTTGCACCCTTGTCCTCTTGATTGGCATCGTATCCATGGTCTCTTGTTCCTCGGTCAGCTCCAAAACATTCACTTGCCTTTGGTCATCTTGAGCCATTCGGATAGGTGGAATATTTGCTTGATGTTGTTGTTGTTCCTGTGCATATCGTGGCGGCCTCCTGACAGGATACATATCACCTAGATTCCTACGAGGATGAGGACAATTATACATACCATGACCACGTTCATTGCAATTGTAGCATATAAACTCTTGTGCTTGTCGTCGTTGTCCTCGATTTCGTTCCCTTTGTGGTCTATCTTTCTGGCTCCTCACCAAGTTGAGTGTTAGTTGTTCCAGCTGTTGTGTGAGCTTCTACAAAATATCTTGTTGTGGATCTTCTCCTTTCTCTACCTGTGTAGCTGGTACTAGCGGAACAACATCCATATGTTCTACTTTTTCAACTTTTGAAGACTGAAACTTTAATTTTCTACACTTAACTCTTGCTATATCTAATGCTTCTTCAAAAGTACCTGGAAATTATGACTCCAGCTTTTGTTTTAGAAAAGGGAAGAGTCTTGAGATGAATCTATCCCTTTTCAAGAACTGTGGAGCTACTTCATTTGCCCCTAGGCTACTCTCCCAAGTACTCCACACACATTGAAACTTAGACTCATAATTTGAAAAGTCTTCAAGTGTGACTTGCCTTAGTGAGAATAATTGTTGCCATAATCCTTCTGGTGTATCCTTCTTTCTGTACTTTGCTATGAATGCTTCTCGCACTGCTTCCCAGCTTCATGTTGCTTCATTGGATAGGTTGTTGCACCATGCTCTAGCTTCCTCCTTTAGGACCAATGGAAAAGCCTTCAACTTGATAGCTTCTTGGTCCCTTCGTGAGAAAAGTTATGCCATCTCCAAGTTGTCTAAAAACTCTATAGCATCTTCGTTGGGCCTTCCGTAGAAGTGTGGGAAGATTGTTGCCATGGTTGAACTTGAAATTGGAAATTTCTTACAAAAGAATGAAGATCCAAACGTCAAAACTAAGGGTATATTCTAAAACTGGAAAGATGAAGGGTTCTTGATACTCAAGGATTTCTGCCAAACGCTCTGCCCCAAAGTGATAGACGATGCGTTGTTGGAAGAATATCTTTCTACTATATGTGATATGGACAGAAAGAAGGGGTCTTGGTTGATAAGGTTGGTTGGGACGAATGGGAGGATTTTGGTTGTTAGGGTTTTGGAAATTCATGAATGAGTTCCTCAGTGGGGGCACTAGGTTATGAGAGGGGCATGAAGGAAATGGCCTCTAACACTTCCTCGATGCTCAACTCATAAACAAAGAATGGAATTGAAGATGAGGGACACCAGGCTCGTATAAAATCACTCACATGAAAAACACACACAGCACTTCCAAAGTAGGGGTGGTCCGCGCCGCTTTGTCACACAAATACAATGGCACTCTTAGGGTGGGCGTGATCCACACTGCCCTCTTAGTACACTTATTCACAATGAACACAAAGGTACTCTTAAGGCAGGGGTGATCTGCATCGCCCTTTTAGTACCAACACAGAAAATGCAAAACACTCACAAGAAAGAGATTCTAAATAACAAGAGGAGCCAAGTGATACCACAATCTTCAATGGGTTTTTGGAATGATGGAGAAGAGGTAAGGAATATGGAAGGAGTAGGAAATGAGAGAAGAAGAGAGGGTGTATTAGATAGAATAAGCAAGGGTTCAGGGTAATGGAAATGGAAGGAATTGGAGAAATGACCTTGATTGAAACAGAAAATATTACAAAGACATGGGGACTTACAAATTAGGAGCTTGTATAGCTCTCTCAATACAATGACATAGGGTAGACTCCTCCTCCTAGGTTTGGAGTGCTCACTACACCCACAACGCGTACCTGCCTACAACTCTTCTTGTTTTGAGGGCACCCAAGGGGGTCCTTTTATAGGTCTTTTGGGAAGATATTTGGAGATGATATTATTTGGGAGAATCTTCTAGATGTGACACTTGTGTGGTGGAAAATATAATATTGATAAAATCCTAGAAGATTTTTGGCCATTCTAAGGTGTTCATCTTATCCCATATGGTCATATCTTTATTTTTTTCATGAAAAATCATAAAAATACTATAAATAGCACCCTTAGTTCGTGGGAATGAGCCTCATATCCGAGTTTGGGCGTTTGGAATATTTTATGCATTATTTTGGGCCCAAAAAGTCAATCACATGTGTCCCATTTGTCAAGAATCTTTGTGTAGGACTCAAAGGTCTATGGTGGGGCTCATGTGCCTGGGATTCTCAATTGTATCTATGCACGGCCATGTAATGTGGCCCTATATTGATGCATACTTTGGAAATGCATGACCTGAATGGTGCAAAAGACAAGGTTATGCCAAAGGCACATGGTTGTTGCATGTCGAGGCTTTCAATGTTCTTGCAGATGTTGATGCAGCCTTTGTTGGAGGTATCCATTGGATGTCAAAAGGACAATGATTACAACTGATTTTAGGGACCCATTTCAGAACATTGTTGGGTTGCATACAAGTCCTCTTTGACTTCTTCATCTTTGGTTGGTGCCTTAAATTTTGTATCCGGAGTGGTTCATTCTTTGGTGTTGTGGATGCTACTGGTACCTTAGGCTTCCAAACCCATATCCTTGAATGATTATCTTCTTACTTTTGCCGATGGGTTGAGTTTATCTTCTTTTGGTCTTTGTTTTCTGTTCTTACCCCTTTCTCTCCTTGGCTTCTTTGTTGAGACCTTTTGCATGGTGGGGAGCATAGGCCATTATGTATGTAAGAGCTTCTTGGGTACCCACATCTGTAATCACCCTTGTTGACCTGCATGTAATTTTTTTGGTACCCAAATTTGTCGAAGAACTTTTGGTTGCGCTAGTCCTGGTTGCTTGGTTCTTGTCTTCCCATGGCTGGTGTGCTTGGGTGGTAATTGTATTGGCAAGGTAGGGGGTTGCTCTCCTTTTTGTACCCAAACCTGCTTCATGCTCGGAACTACTTTCTTCTTGAAATCTCTTGGTCTATTTGATATAGCGGTTGTCATGTGCTATCTCGCTTTCCTTTTTGGTTGAGATGTTGTGACGGCCTTAGTTGTTGCGTTAGAGGAGGAGGTGGTTTGTCTTTGAGCCTATTCTTCCACGGTTGAGTTCTTCTGGAACATAGATCTTTTGACACATACAACATCCTTTTTGCTAAGATTACTCCTAGAAGAACTAAGAGAGTGTGTAGTGCCATGATCTCTAAGCATGCGGTTGTCTAATTCTAATGTAATACATTGTTCATGTACTCAAACTTGAAGAAGTTGACTTCTTAGGTTAAAGTTGACTGCATGGTCGTAAATCCAATCTTGACCCAAGAAAAGTGGCTCTCTAAGGTCCTCATCATGACACACTAGCATTTTGACTTTCATCAAAACATCTTGAAGGTAGATGGGAAGTTCCGCCTCACCCAAAGAAGGGGTTTCCACACCTCCCAATCCTAGGAGATATGCTTCTATGGGCTTGATGTCCAATTGCAGGCCTTGGCAGTATGAAAGTCTAACTGCACTAGTTGCTACACCTGAGTCAACCAATGATCTCACAATCTTTACACTCTTTCCTTGTCCTACCTGTATGGTCACAAAGGGGCATCAGTCGATGATTCGAGAAGTAATTGTGCCCGATTTTTGGCACATGTCGATGTGATATTTTGGGGCTTTCGGGTTGACATCTAGGCCTAGCCTTGTTAACTTATTTTGCCTAATGCGCTCTCTCGCCTCGGTTTGTGCTTCTTCTCTGACCCTCAACTCTTCTTCTTTTCGCTTCTTAGCACTGTTGAGTCTCATTAGCATATCCTCTGTGAGAGGTTCCTGATATAACTTGACTCGACAACCAATGATATAGTTTGGCAAATTATCACCTTCTAAAGTAGCCAATTGAACCGTACCGCTAGTGGAAATTCTATTCATGATCATGGGTCCATATCCTCATTTTTCCAACTTACGGGCATGTTGTTTTAGCGTATAAACTAGCACTAGGTCTCCCTCTTTCAATCCTTTATCTTTGATGTGTGCATCAAAGTATGCCTTTTGTCTTTTCTTTGCAGCATAGATGCTTGCTGCCGCTCGTAGCCTGGTCTCACCTAAGCATTCCAGATCAAAGATCCTAGAGGGCAATTCATGTCCATTCCACTCATGCTCTTGTGCTACTTTTAATGCTGGGATTAGGAAGTCCAACGGTAGCACAACATTCTGTCCAAAGACCATCTGAAATGGGGTAGCATTGAGTAGTGTTTTGTAAGCAGCTCGGTAAGCCCAAATAGTATGATGAAGTTGTTTGTCCCAATGAGAGCATTTATTATTTACGAGTTTTGTTAATACGTTACATAGGATCTTATTTGTGCTCTTGTCATGTCCATTAGCTTGTGGATGATAGGGGCAAACTTCTTATGTATCACCATGACTTCTCGAAGGAGATTTTCAATGACCTCGTTCAAGAAGTGCATACCTCTATCACTTACTAACTCTATTGGTAACCCGTATCTAATGAACATGTTCTCAAATAAGAACTTAGCCATCGTTTGAGCATCATTCTTTGTTGTGGCTTTTACTTCCACCCACTTTGTGAGGTAATCTGTGCTAACAATGATGTACTCTACATGGGAGTTTCTGGCTAGGGGGTTAATAGGACCTACAAAGTCTATAGCCCACTTTGAGAACACACATCCTCCCATCATTGGCCTCAAAGGCATCTCATCTTTTCTAATTGGGTATTGGGCACGTTGGCATGTGTCACATTTCTTCACATAGGTGTGTGCATCCATATGAAGAGTGGGCCACTAGAGTCCTGAGAATAGAATGGTCTTAATTACTCGGTCAAGAGCAAAGTGTCCACCTGCAACACCACTATGTGTGCAGTTTCTAAGACTTTCAAATAATCTGATTCATGAGCGCACAGTCTTAAATAATCGTCTTTGCCTCTTCGGTATAGGTTGTTACCTATTAAGGCATAGTCTTTAGCCTCTTGCTCCATGCTTTTCTTCTTGCTAGACTAGCCTCACTAGGTACTGTCCTAGATCTCATAAAGTCCACCAATGGAGCACTCCAGTCTGGAATTAACATGATAAAGGGCAGCATGCCTCTCCTGACACACTGGAAAATTCTTGATCAATTCCTGTATTTCTTTGTCCATGTTGGGCCAATACAATCCTAAACATTTTAGATTCTACAATGTGATTTCCTATAATTCCTTCATGGGCTTGTTGCAACCAACTACTATGTTTGTTGTCCTTGACACAACAAGCTAATACTCCCTCTGTATCTTGTTTGTACATGCTCCGTGCCAATATTTGATATTTTTGTGATCTCACTACTTCTTCTTTGTTCGTTTTCACATTTTATTTGTAGGGCCAAAGGTTAGGACTAGTATTAACTTATTTGCCCATTTAGGAACAACTTCTAAATTGAACAGATAAGCGTCAGGCAGATCATCTGACACTCCTTGTGGTGACTCTCCTGAAGTGATGCAAGAAAGGTGATCTGCCCTGAGATGGGTTCTACCTTTCCTAACAACAACTTCAAAGTCATATTCCATTGGTAAGAGGAACCATCTTACTAAGCGTCCCATATTGCAAGGTTTATTGACCAAATATAATAAAGCTTCATGATCAATGAAAAACTTGAACTTGTTGGCCAGTAAGTAGTGTCTAAACGTTTTCACAGCATACACCATGCCTAAGCCTTCTCTCTGGATTGTTGTATAGTTTTGTTCAGCCGCATTTAATTTCCTACTAGCATATGCTATCGGCATATCTAGGTTTCCTTCACCTGTGGGTTGTGCTAGCACACATCCTATTGCATGATTGGATGCATCCACATGGACATGGAATGACTTATTCCAATTGGGAGTGGTCAATATTGGTGATGTGCACAAACATCTCTTCAGCTCATTGAAGGATTTTTCACATTCGTCATTCCACTCAAAATTTTTCAACAAGGCATAAAGAGGTTTAGCTATGATTGCATACATGTGGATAAACCTATAGTACTATCCGCAATGGCCCATAAAGGCTTGTACCTCTTTAACATTCCTTGGTCTTGGAAGCTCTGCTATGGCTCTTACCTTATGCTCATCTGTTGATATTCCGTTCTTAGAAACAATGTGACCTAATATTTCACCTTGTCATACCATGAACACACACTTCTCTAGGTTCAGACACACTCGATATTCTCTATACTTGTTGAAGATCTATCTGAGCTCAGGGATGTGGTATCTTCTTTCTTGGGAATGAACACATAAATCATCCACATATACTTCTAAGCTCTTTCGCAAGAACTCCTTGAAGACATGACACATGAGCCTTTGGAATGTTGCAAGTGCATTGGTCAGACCAAATGGCATCACACAAAATGCAAAGATTCCCCTTTCTATGGCAAAAGCTGTTTTGTGTTGATCTTTTGGCCAAATTTGGTGTCACTCTAGCACAATGGCAAGTACCAATGTGAGGAGCATCACCTCATAAATGTTGATCTGTGGAGACATGAGGACCGGTATGAAGACCAAGAGCAAGTGAATTGCACAAGTGCGTGAGTGAAAGCACACAAGCATGCACACATATACACACACACGTGCACAAGGTAAGAGCACAGAGTGGAACAATGGAAGATCTTCGATTGCAAAAGAACTCTCTTACAAAGCTGAAATCTACCACAAGCTAACCTCAAAAATGAGATCTCAATCCCTTTTTATAGTTTTTTGAGTAGTTTTGGCCATGTCCACACCTACTGACCGGCCCTTTTTATAGTTTTTTGAGTGGTTTTGGCCCTGTCCACACCTACTGACCGGCCCTTTTTATAGTTTTTTGAGTGGTTTTGGCCCTGTCGACACCTACTGTCCAAAGCTTATTTGAGGGCCCAAACAGAGTCTACAAATTATGAAAATTGGTAAGATGATACTTCTAATACTCCTCAAGCTCGAGGACTCCTCGGCTTGAACAAAATGCAGTTACAAAAATGAAAAAATGCTATTTACAATGGTTTTTAGTGATAAAAATCACTATCTTTGTAGGGATTTCTTCTAAAAATTTGACATGTGCTTCTTGGAGTTCCCTACATGATCCATCTTCTTGTGTGTCCACCTCTTTGATGTGCTCCTAAGCTTTGTCCTTTTCCTTGAGCTTCAACACTTTGGTCTCCTCCAAATATTCCTTCATCCCACCTCTTCCTACATTCAAAGGTAACGGGGATCAATCTTGAAACTTACAAATTTTACCTTCATGTTCACTTACTAGTCTATTTCTACATTCACTTTCATATGCTATGCAATTTCAGAACATATGTCCATATTGGTCACACCAAAAACATAGTATAGGTCTCTTCTCAACCAAACTTCATGTCGTAGGTATCACTCTACACGTGGTTCTTCTAAGACCTAATGATTGTTTATGTGTAGATATGCTTTGGACTTTTACTTCATGTTCATTATCACATTTCAGTACTTGTAGGTCCTTAACTTGTTTGGTCAACAACTTGTTGGGATAGATGGATGGACACTTCAAGGAATGAGTAGGTACTGCCAAATCCTTCTTAGTACCAGCCCCTTGTAGCTTCAGAGTTGAGTTTTGGGCCCTTTTAGCTTTCCAATAACACTATACAAGTGCCTATGTACTTTGGAAGTGATGTAAGAAAAGATTGAATCAAAAGATACTACTTTCAAATAGAAGGATCAATGAAAACCTTCTATTTTGATCATACACCTGCTGCTTGTTATGCTCAGAGCTACCAGTATAGTAGGGATTAGAAAACTTCATTTTAGAGGTATCAAATTAGCTTAGTAAGCTAATGACTCCAAGTGGAATCACTTGAAATTATGCACTATACACAGAGCAATCAATTTAGCAATTGAATCATTAGCCCTGACTTTTTAGGACCTCTGTAGAGCTTGACCAGTGAGTGCTTTGTCACGTGTTTCTCTAAATTGGCTGAATGGATTCCCTTCAAAATTTTTCAGCATGTAGATAGCTTGGAGCAGATTCCAACAAGCTATAGGTCATAAAAAATGATGAAGAACTGACTAAGATATGAGCAGCACAAGTTGATAGTTATGAAAGGCTATAAGAGAGAGATCATATATGAACAATGTAAATGTATTGTATCAATGAACAATGTTGTACAAGATCATAGGCTTGACAATCATAGCCTAATGATGTAGATAAGTGTAGGCTACAATGTAGGCCTCACACTCTTACAAAATAACTATGAACTCGGGAAGTGACTCTTCTAACCGCAACTTTTTCAAGTCACTTTATATAAGTGTTACATTCAAATTTGAATTTGAATTCAACTTTTGGCTCTCTCTAAAAGTAGTCCTTCAATCTAGGAAATATTCCCTCAACGAAGTAGTTACTTTTCTATCTAACAAATCCACAAGGTCTTGGTAGGTTATTACAAATATTCTCTCAAGTCAAATAAATGACTTTTACAAATGTAAAAAGATAAAGTTCTCTTAGCAATGGTTTCCATAGAGCTTCATGTGTTTATGAACTTCAAGCCAAATCTGTGGGCTTGGACTTTGCACCAATAGCTCCCCCTCAAGCCAAACATTTTTGCTTACTCTTCATCTTCAATCTTCATGAATATCCTACAATCCAATCATTGATTTAAACCTGCAAAGTTTTGTACCATCTAATACTTTAGTCAACAAGTCTGTAGATTGCATATTATTTGATACATATGCCAACTGAATACCCTTGCTCAATAGCTTCTCTCTCACATAATGATAGTGGACCTCTATATGCTTGGTCCTAGCATGATTGTGCTTCATAAAGTACAATACAATCCACCTACTGTAATCATCAATGAAAGATACATAACACCTTGATCCAAAGATTGAGGGATCCTTACTTGGTCCCCATACATCTGTATGGACAAGCTCTAGGTAGTCCTCATGCATGTAGCCTTTCCTTGAGAAGGGTAACCTATGAGATTTTCCAAACTGACAAGCACCACATTTATAAATCATGTGTTGCTTGGATACATTAGGTATTCCAAGCACACATTGGTCTCTACATATTTTTTTCAAGGTTCTTTCACCAACATACCCTAATCTCTTATGCCGAATTTCAAGCTCTGATAATGTTTGATCCTTCTAACTATAAAGTGCAATGTTCCTTGTATCCTCAAGTTCAAAAGTGAATAATCTACCTGTCTTTTCTCCTTTGGAAATTCTCTTTAACCCATGCTTGGGATCCTCCACAAATGTTCCATATTGCTTGAATCTAACTTGCAAACCCTTTTCCACAATGTGTCCAACACTCATCAAATTCTTGGTAATTTTTGGTACATATGGAACCCTACTCAACAGATTCTTGTTTCCATTAGAGGTCTTAACATTCCCTACTTTAATCACTGAGTGCTTGATGTCATCACTTGTTTGTACCTGATGCTTACCTTTTGGTTCCTCAAGGTGAGAGAGAAGAGCTACATTGCCTGCCACATGGTTTGAGCATCCTAAGTCAATGTAGAACAGATGGTCATCATTTATACCTAGTTTTGAAGTCATGTTCATAATCAGAAGAGAATCTTCTTGCTCCTCTATGTAGTTGTTGTAATCCTTCCTTGACTTGTAGCCTCCTTGGTAGTTGCTATTGTAGTTGTTGTTGTATCCTTGATGATTCTTGAATCTTCCTCTTGATTTTGTATATCCACCTCTTTGATATCCTCTACCTCTCTGATTCTTGAAGTTCCTGAAACACTCATCTGTAGTATGATTTGATAAACCACAAATATTGCATGATGAGGAGTTATAAGGTCTCCCCCTACCTTTCTTACCTCCTCTACCCCTTCCTCTTGAGGTTCTACCTCTCCCTGCATAGTTGGCTTGGGAGGTAGTTCCTTCATCTTCAACCTTCTTGTTTCTCCCTTTCTCTTTGGACTTACTTTTATCAGTGTATAGGGCAAAAGAGCTATTACCTCTTGATGAATCTCCATTCTTTTTGAGCTTGGCTTCATGGGTAAATAGTTGCCCCATGAGTGTGGTAAGATATGGAATCTACATGTCCATATACAAGTCCCTGGCAATTGTGAAGCTCTCCCATTTGTCATCATCTTTAATACCATTGATTACTTGTCTTACAATATGCTCTTCTTCAATTTCTTCACCTATGCTTGCCAAATTGATCTGCTACATCTTTGACTTTGGTCACATACTCTGAGATAGCTTGCTTAGGTTGCTTTCTTTGAGTGGTAAACTTAATCCACGATTGGTTCTTCTTAGCCCTTGTGTTGGAAGAGAAATAAGAAGACAATGTTTCCCAAGTCTCTTGGGATGTCTTAAGATTCCTAATATGTGGAAGAAGAAAATCAGAGATTGAGTTAAGTAAGTAGGACCTTGCTAATGCATCCTTGGCACACCATGTGTTGAGTCTTTCATGCTCCTCTCTTATAGGTTGTCCTTTGCTTCTGAATATGGGCATCTCCTCATCTCTTGAGATGTATCCATAGAGGCTCCTTCCTTGTAAGTATGTCTTCATCCTCAAGGACCATGCTTGATAGTTGTTCCTGTCCAATTTATTAATGAAAGAACAAAAACCATCTCCCATTTTACCTTAGCTTTGCTTTGATACAACTGTTGGGATAGATGGATGGACACTTCAAAAAATGAGTAGGTACTGCCAAATCCTGCTTAGTACCAGCTCCTTGTAGCTTCAGAGTTGATTTGTGGGCCCTTTTAGCTTTCCAATGACACTATACAAGTGCCTATGTACTTTGGAAGTGATGTAAGAAAAGATTGAATCAAAACAGACTACTTCCAAATAGAAGGATCAATGAAAACCTTCTATTTTTTATCATACACCTGCTGCTTGTTATGCTTAGAGCTACCAGTACAGTAGTAATTAGAAAAACTCCTTTTAGAGGTATGAAATTAGCTTAGTAAGCAAATGATTCTAAGTGGAATCACTTGAAATGACGCACTATACACAGAGCAATTAATTTAGCAATTGAATCATTAACCCCGATTTTTTAGGACCTCTGCAGAGTTTGACGAGTGAGTGCTTCGACACGCTTTTCTCTAAATTGGCTGAATGGATTCCCTTTAAAATTTGTGAGAATGTAGATAACTTGGATTTGATTCAAGAAAGCTATAAATAATGAAGAATTGACTGAGCTATGAGCAGCACAAGTTGACAATTATGAAAGACTATAATAGAGAGATCATAGATAAACAATGCAGATGTATTGTATTACTGAACATTGTTGTACAAGATCATAGGCTTGAAAATCATAGCCTAATGATGTATAGAAGTGTAGGCTACAATGTAGGCCTCACAATATTACAAAATAACTATGGAAAACTTGGGAAGTGACTCTTCTAACCGTGACTTTTTCAAGTCACTTTATATACGTGTTACATTCAAATTTGAATTTGAATTCAACTTTTGGCTCTCTCTAAAATTAGTCCTTCAATCTAGGAAATATTCCCTCAATGAAGTAGTTACTTTTCTATCTAACAAATCCACGAGTTTTTGGTAGGTGACTACAAATATTCTCTCAAGTCAAATAAATGACTTTTACAAATGTAAAACAATAAAGTTCTATTAGCAATGGTTTCCATGGAGCTTCATGTGTTTATGAACTTCAAGCCAAATGTGTGGGCTTGGACTTTGCACCAACAACACAACTCAGCTTTATGTTTTAATTCTGAAATATCATAATCCATTTCCTTTCTTATGTCTTTAATTCTTATGCCCATTGTGTGAATAGTGTCAGATATTGCATTTATCATTTGCATTAGGGTCATAATGATACCAAAATTTGATTTTATAGATTCGCTCGCATTAATTTCCATTTCCCTAAATCACTCTTTGTATTTTCTAAACTGTTCTTCAATCATGTTGTTCATTTTCATTTCTTCTTTATACCAGTTAAGCTATGAAAATGACAGATTTCTAATCCAAGCAAGGAAAAAAAAGTGTACACGCGTATGATCTAATCAAGTGCAAAATATGGATGCTCGGACTCGGGCATTCAAATCAGTGTTTCTGTTTAAGTGCATGTAGCAATGCAATAATTCAAAGAACTTGAAATGCTAGTACCCCGAATATAGGATCTGACACCGAGGTTCTTGTTTCTCTTCTCAAGGAGTGGGTGGTGTGTCGAGGATCACTGGGCAACCACCTCGCTTCATGTCACGTTCAGGTGTGGAGGACCAAAGGAAGGTCTAAGGAAGGGAGAGTGGTGCAAGGTTGGACAAGGCCCCAATGGGTGCATCATCCCCCGCGTTCAGCGAGCGGTGTCTGCATGCTGGGTGTCTCACCCCTGGTATGGTGGTCATCGTCTCGTGGTCCCGCGCCTCGGAAGAGAGAGGCTTGATCATGTGGAAATAAATTCGTTGGGCGTATGCATCACGAGCTTTCGCTTGTCTCTTCTGAGGAGAGGAGCACAAAGGAGGTGTAAGGAAGGGAGAACAGCACGGGGTTGGATCAGGCCCCATCAGGTGTGTCGTCCCCATCATCCGACGAGCGACATCTGCATGCTGGGTGTCTTGCCCCTGGTATGGTGGTCATCGTCTATGGCATCGGCCCGTGCCTCAGAAGAGAAAGACTCAAGCGCCTCAGTCATGCAACGTATGCTCCTAAGCATCGTGGATGTGGAATGAAATATGCAATGCTAAAAAATGGTCGATCTCGATAATAATGGTCCAACAATTTACATCCAATGATCAGTATACAAAATCAATGATACAACTCAGAATATATGTTAGGACAGTGCCGTTCGAATAATAAAAAACGGAGAATCCGCGATAGTGCGGATCAGGTAACATAGTATAGACTTCCCGCTATAGTGCAAGAAGGCACCCACGAGCTTCTCTTAGATCTTCGCGGTAGTAACTTTACTTCACAGCAGGTCTTTTCTTCACTTTCAGTCTTCAATCTCCATAAAATTTGGGTCTTCCATCTTCTAACAGCTTTATTTCAAATGATCTCTTTACTTCAAAAATGTGGCAATAACCTCCGAATCACGCAACAACATAGAGAAAAGATCCACGGGGGGTAATGCTTCACTTCCATCTTCACTTCCTTCTTCAAATCATGAGATGACCTATGCCTAGAAAGAAGATCCATGGGGGATAGCTTCTTTATTTTACTTTGGTCTTGAAAACTTCTCTTCACTTCATATAATGTCCTGAATGGTACTTTGAATCATGAGAGTCCTGGGCCTGGAGAGGCAATCCACAGAAGAGATCCACGGGGGGAGTATACAAAATCATCATTAGTACTTTTGAAAAAGTAAAACACACTCTTAAATAAAACTATGCCTTCCTTTACTTTATTTTTGGTTTTCTCCCTCAATTTTTATAGACTCATTTTAAACACTTCATTTTCAAAGAGTTGTATTGTTTTGCCAATAAAGTATGAAATATTAACATCCAAAGTTAAATCTTTCTTTTGTCTTCTTAGTACAAAAATCAAAGTGACCGCATAAAACATCTTTAAACAACGATGAAATCTTTTCACCATACATATTAGAATTGCTAGAGCCTTTTTGCGATCGTTCAAATGAGAAAATGACCCATGTAGATATTTGTGGGTTCTTTGAAATATGATCCTTTGATCCTCCATTGATTCCTAGCTAAACCTTGTTATGGGTAATGCTTGATTGACAAAGATCATGCAGCAGAGACTACCCTTGATCATAACAATGTGCTTTTTTGTGGTTATGTGACCACATATGAGAATACCTAATGTTTCAACAGGGAGGCTCCATATTAAAATGAAATAATAAGTTATGCTTTTATGAAATGGATATGATATATTCTAAAAATTAAAGCACAACAAACATCAATTCTTCCAATGTTGAGGCTATAAACAAGAATGCCTTGTTATTTCATTTGAAACTTCCAAAATCTAAGCTTATGTGGTAATCAAAATAAACGTTCTTCCATAGCGACCGCGAATTCAGATATAGCATACATTTATTCGTTTCAATAAAGAAGATGATCATTCAAACGCATATAAATATGCTATAAAACAAATATATAATCAAATGCTGAATAAAGAGATATTGTGTCAATGACATTCATAAGCTCTTCAATGTTTTTATGGTCTGAGTCTCAAGATTTTGAGTGTAATTCCATATTTGAACACATATAGAGAACTCCTTTGTAAATAGACTCATGATTATTAAGTCATTAGTCATAACCATATCACTTTCTCTCTCCCTTTTTCTCTCTCTTATTCCACTACCATAACTCCATTCTCTCTCTCTGTCACTCCACCGACTTTGTTGGTCACTCTCTCTCTCTCTCTCTTCTCTCTGTGGGTAAGTATCTACACATCTGCCACCTCTCTGTGTCCTCTCTCTCTCTCTGACTTGATTTGCTCTATGTGCGATCCACCACCATAGTCGTCTGTGTTCTCTTCTCTCTCTCTCTCTCTCCTTCGGAAACCATCGTCATCTGCACCACCATTTTTGTTGTCCCTTCTCTCTCTCTCTCTCTTGGTAGCTCACTTCCTTAGGCATCAACAGCTGCTTTCATTGCGAATTAATAACTTAATCTCCTAATTTGCTTCTGATAACCAACATTGAAAACATCATTGTCTTTTGGAAAAACAAGCTTGGTTTGGAAGGCTATCAGTTTCTCCACAGCCCAATGAGATATGAAAGAGTCAGCAACTCTCTCTCTCTCTCTCTCTCTCATGTGTGGAAGGCAGTGTTAAAGCCTGGCACACTAATCAATGTAATAAGACGCAACCAGAATGAGCAACATGTAGCACAATGATTGGTACTGATTCGGATGGCATAGAATCAATATAATTTATTGAGCCATAGTATGTAAGAAAACAAAAGACATAGAATGCACAGTTTAGATAATCAAAGGGGGTAGGTTGCTAATTCATCTCTCTCTCTCTCACACACACACAAAGCATAAAACATCTTGAATAAGAGAGGGATAAGAAGTTTACTTGGAGAGGTGATCCACATAAGAGATCCATGGGGGAGAATAAATGAGATTTGGACCTTTATTTATAGGTTCCCCCCTCCCTTGAGACTTCTCTCTAAAAACTTCTAACCTCCTTACTCAAACTCTCTATTTTTTGGAATTCTATTTTTGGATTTTCTCTTTTTATTTTTCCAAAAGTAAGGTTTGGTTTCACACTTGTAATCAAATTAAATGAAACTAAATGTTTAGACTTAGGGTAAATACCAATTCTAAGGTTCTAATCTAGGGTTTCAATCATGGAAAAGTTAGGGTTTGCCTACGTTTGAGGCCAGGCACTTTAATTTAAGGGTTTATTTACATTTAGGACCTAAACTCCAAGGGTTTCTAAGTGTCTAGGTTAGGTTTTTATGGGATAAAAATCGGGTTTTCAAGGGGTTTCAAGGGTCAAACCTAGGGTTTCTAGGGTCTAGAGTTAGCTATTTACACACACATGTCTAATGCATAGACACGACATAGTCTCCCATTGCATAAACAATTACATCAATCAGATCATGCACAGATTATAATTCTTTCCCAGTCAAAACATCACAACCATAACCAAAAAATCAATGAGCATGAAAAAATTTGATGTACACTTCCCTAAGGAATTTCATCCCGACATTCGCCCCCACTAAACCTGCACATCGCCTTGATGGGCCAACTTGCAAAATCCAACAGAAGCGTATCAGGATTCTTTTGTTAACTCTTTTTAATTTTAATGTCTTCCTTCTCAAAATTTGAAACGTGATCTCTTGCGCTCCATGCAACTTATATAAAGATTAGTACAAATTTTCGAAAATTAAGGAGATGCAAGCTTCACAAACATCTTACTATGTTTTCGCTTCTATAATCAGACAAGTAATCATGTGATAAAATCGTAAGTTTCCTAGATCTTTTGTTTGTTCAAATCGTTCAAATCCAGCAACTTATCCTAAGTACTAGCATATACTAAGATTCTACTAACTCAGTTTATAGAATATGCCCTGTTTCCCATATTTATCTCCTATTGTCCAACTCTCCATCAAATCTTTCTTTTCTTTTACTTTTTCATTTTTCCTTTTCTCTTTCTTTTTCTTTTCTTTTATTTTCACACTTCATCTCAGCTCAACACTTTTTCTTTTTATTTTTAGTGCATGTTGTGGATTATGATTCAGAGAAAAACTTCATACTCAAGCCAGCTATATATGTGTGTGCATGTTGTTAGCGTGCTACTACGGGCTAGTAGGCAGGTGAAACCACCTTGGTTGGGTGATCAAGGCCACGAGCTGATGGTAGTTTCATCGTAGGCATGACCTATTTGTTACCATGTGCCTGCATGGGTCGGTACGTGGGTGGAATCACTCTAGCTCAGTGGAGTCACTCTAGTTGAGTGGTCAAAGCCACGAGCTGACATTGATTTCATGTAGAGCTGACGTTGTGTATATCATGCACTATGTCGAATTGACAAACTGGTGGAATAAACTTGGATGGGTGGGCAAGTCCATGAGTCACATTGGATTTTGACATAGACCGACTTATGAACAAATATATAGCTAGCTTGAGTATGAACTTTTTCTCTGAATCATAATCCATATGGAGGTAGAATCTTGCAAGAAAAAAATAGTAGGAACTAAAGAATCCCGCTGACTAAGCATTCAAATCAATCAGCATATACACACACTCAATTTAAGTATGCCATCACATTCCCAAGCTTTCACTCCCAAAAGTCTCTAGTCCGCTAACTTATTCTATTCATATAATTTCTACTCATTAATGATTCATGCAAAACCATATAAGAGGTTTGCTATCTTCATTCTACTTGATTTTCCTAAACTTGTACAGATCTTTATCACACACAACAATGCAATGCATATGCTCTTTCAAAAAGAAAACATAATTTGAAATCAGAAATGTTTCAGTTGATCATTTTACTTCATTTCTTGATCTATTGTTCTTCATCAGCATCATCATCAGCATCATCAACATCCTCCATCATCATCATTATCAATCATCATCATCATCACTCATCAATATCATCATAATCAATCATCAATGATTATCATCTTCCATCTTTCATCATCATCAATCATCAATAATCATCATTATCACTCATCATCATTCATCATCATCAATCATCCATGATCATCATCATCATCATAATCATTATCATTAACCATTATTATCATCATTCTTCATCATCCATTATCATCAATCATCATCATGCATTTTCATCAATCACCATCATGTATTATCATTCAATAGCTCTTGATCATTCTCATACGTTTTTATTATGATTCTTCTTCAATCATCCTTCAGTATTTGCGAATATGCCTTGAAAAGTTAGATTTCTATTTCTCTTGTTCTTTTTCAAAGTCTTAGAAGACTTTGAAGTTGCCTTTACATTCCCCTCAATTTGCATAATAATATCATCAAGCAATTGTTTTTCTACTTTGTTAACTTGTTTATCATATTTTATATCTTCTTGAGTTTCTTCTTTACTCTTTTCAAGTTCAATCTGTTTATCAAAGTTTAATTGAGTCTTTAATTTTGTAATTTTCTCTTGATCAAATAGATCCTCATTAGCCAAAAGTTTTGGATCAAATGAAACATATACATCCTACTCTTTCTTTGATTTCTCTCGAATTTCTCTATCAGATTCTCTTCTATGATCTATTTCCATTTGTTCTTTTCATATCTGCTCAATATTTTGTTTCTCGATCTTTATTTGTCTAGTTTTGGTTTCTTCAATAGGTTTCTATTGAATCTCAATAGATAGCATTCTCGTTTGTTCATCAGATCTATTATCTTCATGAGTTTTTGGTTTCCAAATCTTTTGAAATGACTTTGATCTAGTTTTGGTCTCTTCAAAATATTACTTCATTCCACCTTTTCCTACAATCAAATGCAAATGTGATCTATCTTCATATTTACAAATTTTATTTTCATGTTCACTTACTAGTCTATGTCTACATGCACTCTCATATGCTATGCAATCCTAAAATATATGTCCATAGTGATCGCACCAAAAACATCGTATAGGTCTCTTCTCAACCCAACTTGATTTCCTAGGTATCACTCTAGGCATGGATCTTCTAAGACCTAATGACAGTTTATGTATAGATATGCTTTGAACTTTTATGTCATGTTCATTATCATACTTCAATACTTGTAGCTCCTTAACTTATTTGGTCAACAACTCAACCTTGTGTTTCAATTCTCAAATCTGTTTCCTTTCTTACCTCTTTAATACTTATGCCCATTACCTTAATAGTTTCAGATATTGCATTTATAGTTTGCATTAGGGTCATAACAATACCAAACTTTGATTTTATAGATTCACTCATGTTAATTTCCATTTCCTTAAATCGCTCTTCATATTTCCTAAACTATTATTTAATCATTCTGTTTATTTTTATTTTTTCTTTATACAATCTAAGCTATGAAAATGATAGATTTCTAATCCAACCAAGGAAAAAAAATATACACGCATATGATCTAATCAAGTGTAGAATGTGGATGCTCAGACTCAGATAATCAAATCAGTCTTTCTGTTTAATGTGCATGGAATCAATGCAAATAATTCAAAGAACTTAAAATGCTGGTACCTGGAATGTCTAATGTGATGTCGAGATTCTTGTTTTCTATTCTCAAGGAGTGGGTAGCGCGTGGAGGATCATCGGGCAATTGCCTCGATTCACATCGGGTTCAGGTGTCAGGGAGTGAAGGAGGTCTAAGGAAGGGAGAGCAATGGGGGGTTGGATCTGGCCCCATTGGGTGCGTCGTCCCCCTCGTCCGATCAACGATGTCTACACGTTAGGTGTCTCACCCCTCGTATGGTGGTTGTCATCTACGGCGTCGGCCCATGCCTTAGAAGAGAAAGACTCAAGCGCCTCAGTCGTGCAACGTATGCTCCTAAGCATCATGGATGCCGAATCAAAATGCAATGTTGAAAAATGGGTGATGTCAATAATAATGGTCTAACAATTTACATCCAATGATCAGTATATAAAATCAATGATACAACTCATAATATATGCCGCAACAGTGCGGTCCGAACAATACAAAATGGACACTCTGCTAGAGTGCAAATCAGGTAATACAGTATAGACTTCCCACTACAGTGCGAGAAGGCACCCACGAGCTTCTCTTCGGTCTTTGCCGCAGGAACTTTACTTCACGGTAGGTCTTTTCTTCACTTTTGTTCTTCAATCTTCATAAACTTCGGGTTTTTCGATCTTCCAAAAGCTTTACTTCAAATGATCTCTTTACTTCATAAATCCGGCAATAACCTCCAAGTCACGCAGTAACCTAGTGAAAAGATCCACAAAGAAGATCCACAGGGGTAATGCTTCACTTCGATCTTCACTTCCTTGTTCAAATCATGAGATGATCTATGCCTGTAAAGAAGATCCATAGAAAAGATCCATGGGGGATAGCTTCTTTACTTCAATCCTCAAATCTTTTCTTCAGTACTCTTTTCTTCATATAAATGCTCCAACACCAATACCTAAAGAGAAAATCAATGCGGGGTATACTTCACTTCGGTCGTCAAGCTTTTCTCTTCTCTTTATATAATATCTCGAATGGTACTTCAAATCACGAGAATCATGGACCTGGAGAAAATGTCCACAAAGAAGATCCACGGGGTATAATCTTCACTTGGATTCCTCAAAAACTTTAACTTCAAATCATCAGGAACACCTAAACTTAGAGAGAAAATTGACAGGGGTATAAAACCACTTCTTTAATTTACTTCGACTCGTACTCTACAAATCATGAGAACCTCATTTGAAAATATCAACAGCTTGGAGAGAAGATCCATCGGAGGGTCATTAATATATTTTTAAATACATTCTCGGGAAAAAAACGTAAGAGTAACACTTTAATAGCAATAAAATATCATGAAGCTCTTTGAAAGAGTTTTTCATGCATTTGTTTGATGCCATCTTTAAATTGGAGAAGCAATTTATCATTTATCTTGAATTTATTTTTATCTCAAGTCATTCAAACTTATAAAAGTTCTTTCGACTCCCGTGTGTGAATCTCTCAGTCTCTCATAACATTGATGGCAATATTGCTTATCAATTGATATCTCATAGGTATGCCCTCAAATGGAACTTCGTCCATCCTTCTAGATTGAAGTTGGAGTTTGCCAATAACATATTTTATTCGTTTTAAGTGTGCCTCACTCATATATAATAAATTCATCGTTGTCTACTAAGTTCTTTAGCTATGAAATATCTTCATTGCTCCAAATCTGTAAACATTTCAACTCTTTGATGCTTCAATACCTAAATAGGCTAGGTCACGCGAAATCATTGATGACGTTTTGGCTAAATTGATCATACTAAATCTATGACACGGACCTTCATAGAGCCTTTATGTGATAAGAAGGCAATTTAGGGGGCAGGGGGAAGCAATTTGAGAGGTCCAAATCTCTCTCTCTCTCTCTCTCTTTCTATCAGCTTTTTATAACTACCTCTGAATTGGAAGAAGAACATTCTTTTCATTGATTTTGAACCTATTCTAGTCTCTCTCTCTCTTTCTCTCTCTCTCTCTCGACTGTTGTGCACTCTGCTTGTCAACCCTCTCTCTCTCTCTCTCTCGACCCCGGGCTTTGCACGAGAACTTTCCCTGATTCTTTGAAAATGATCCATAAATATCTCTCTCAATTTATTTGCATAGGCATAAATGACACAATTAATTACACAATCATGAAGGGATTAAGAGTTTATGATTCAATAATTAACAATAGAGAACCCCAATAATTTGGTAAACATGATGATCAATCATGAGGACAAGGAACATGAATCCAATCTCATAAGGAGAAAAACTCTCTCTCTTCTTCTATTGGCATGGTAATGGAGAGCATGAACAAGAAACAAAAAAAGAAAACATACACAAGAATGAATGAACAAGAAAAAAAAAAGGGCATACCTGGAGAGAAGATCCCTCAGAAAACGAAATGAGCATGACACCTCTATTTATAGGTTCTCCCTAGGGCTTCTCTTTGGAATCTTCTAACCTCCTTATTTGTACCCTCTATTTTTGGAATCTTCTTGCATGTTCATTAGCTATTTTTGGGAAAATCCCCTCTCTTATTTCTATTTTGGTTTCTCTTCCATTTATTTTTCCAATTTTTCTTTTTCAATTTTTGTTTCTTTTTCTTTTTCCCTTTTTATTTCTCTTAGAATAAGGTTTGGTTTCACACTTATAGCAAATTAAATGAAAGTAAAGGGTTAGACGTAAGGTAAATGCCAATTCTAAGGCTCAAACTTGGGGTTTTAAATCAGGAAAAGTCAGGGTTTACCTGCATTTAAGGTCATCCACGTCAATTAAAGGGTTTATTCACATTTTTGGGCTAAAATCCTAGGGGTTTCTAGGGTGAAACCTAGGGTTTCAAGGGGTAAAATTAGGTTATCATGGAGATTAAACTCAGGTTTTCAAGGGGTTTCAAGGGTCAAACCTAGGGTTTTAAGGGCCTAGCATTAAGTTAATGAACTATTTACAAATATACACACCTAGAGTACATAATTGACATGATTTCGCATCTCATAATTAATTTAATAAACCAAAACATGCACATATTATAACTCTTTCTCCGTCAAAACATCATACCATATCCTGAAAATCAATGAACTTGAAAAAAATTTGATGTACACTTCCCTAAGAGATTTCATCCTGATAGCACCAACGGTGACTTCGATTACTCGATGACAAGGTATGCCTTGGTCATTGCCTTAGTCCTAAGCCTTGGAGAAAACCTTGGGTGGGTGGGAAAGAAGCCACAAAGAGTAGAAGAGACTAGGAGTAGATGCTAGAACAATCAATCAAAACCCAAACACTACAATTTGTGGATACAAAACAAAAGACAAGCTATGACACTTTGAGGAGCAATTGTGCTTACAAGGATAAAAGTTTAAAAGTAAAGATCAGGAGTTCAAGAGATTACTACAAGAAGCTAGGGATTCCCATGACCCACCTTTATATTAGGAATCTCAAGGAGGTGCATAGAGGACCTCATAGCTTCAAGTAATGATAAAAGAGCAAAGAAATAATGTGGAATCATACAAGGACGAGATTGAGGACCTAGTGAACCAAATTGATGATTTATTGAATGCACATGAAGCACATGCCCTCAACTATACCTATAGAAGAAGCTTTTAGATCAGCTCCACCGCAATATCATATTCTCATCAAGCTTCACTAATACTATCAATTCTCAAAGGATTCTTACAAGACAAGGAACCCTTGTTCCCAACATAGTTGGAATTCAGAGACCAATCACCATTTGAGAACATGCAGACCTAGAGCAAGGAGATATGCATTACATGTATGAACGAACGTGTTGTTGAGATTGAAAAGGAGATTCTTGTTAGTAGTTTAGCAAAGGTATTAATATCTATAAAAAAAATACATCTTCTCTGTCCCACAATAACACCATTCATACCTATGAAAGAATAGCAAAGGTTGTATCTTACATATTGTGTCAACAAGGCACCTGATCACAACTTGATCTACGACTTAGAAGACCTTAGCCATCTAGAAAATAACATAGAAATCCTTCTTAGAAAATAGTCCAGATTATTAATAGCATTTTCATTCGCTCCTATATTTCTAGCATTTTCATTCGCTCCTATATTTCTTATAGAAGCATGTAGTTATATTCTCAACCCCACCAAAGAACAAGTTAACTCATGATAATATGTTCAAAGTGATCATATATGAATACAAGATGACACAAAATATACTTAACATGATAGAGGTGTGTCTCACAACATTTGAGAACCTACAAATGGTTGAGATTGAAGCCGTAGGATTTAAGAGGGATACAATTTGTATATTATTTGATCTATGCATAACTCCTATTTTGGATTGCTTGTGAGCATACTATTCATGTATCTTTTTTCTCCTGCCCCACTACATGCTAATGTTTGAAGATGCATTCGTCACTGGGTTTTTTGAGCATGCTTTTGTATTTTCTCACCACATCCTTTGGCTATTGAGGAGAGGTTAGGAGGATGTGTTTTACAGATGGAGAAAGAGTGTAAGCAAGTATCATGGGATAGGCACAACACGTGAGAGAGGTTCACCATAGATTGGGAGAAGATCATTCACCATGCCATATAGTAATTATAGGCTACTAAGTAATAACTAATAAGCATTTTCTCTTATACATAAGGGTATGAAAAGACGTATGCTTTGTTTGCTTCCTTAGCGATATTGGTGACAAGTAGGACAAGGAAATGACAAGATATACCAAGGTCAATGCTTTGGCGGCTACCTTGGTGATATGATGATAAAAATTACAAAGAAATGACAATGGACGCCAAGGACTATGCCTTCATCATCCTATTTTTTATGTTGTTAATAAGGATGACATAATCTATGTCTTCATCACCACCTTGGTGACATCAATGATAAGAATGATAAGGTATGCCAAGTTATATGTCGTAATTGTTGCCTTCGTGACATCAATGATAAAGATGAGAAGGAAATGGTAAGGTAGGCCCTGGTCTTTGCATTGGCAACAGTAATAAAGTGATAGGTAGGAGATGATTGAACCACACCCTTGACAGATAGGAGATGCTTGAACTACACCCTAAGAGAGAGGATTAGGAAGTAATCCTCAACCATGGCTTTTGGGGCAAGTGGTTAGCCCATCACATTCATAACCAAGAGGTTGTGAGTTCAATTCCTTACATTGGTATCAGAGCTTAGGAAGTAAGCTCCGGAAAGGTGGATTGACCCAATGGCCTCTAAAAAAGACACCAGGGCTTCCTCTATATGAAAGGGTCCAAAGTAGTGCACGTCACTTTCACAAGTTAGTCGAACAAAGATTGAGGTGTATCTCTCAATCCATAGATACCATTGGAAAGATCTCGAAATGAACTTTCCAAATCTAATGAGATAACTAGAAAGTGTAAAGTCCTTGGGAAACCATGGGCAGAACTTGATTGAAAGTTCAAGATACCAA